>JAUTXW010000035.1:1200000-1564809 GCA_030620095.1 Kuschelorhynchus macadamiae
TCTCTCTGTTGGTTTGTCTGTCAGTTTGCGGCGTAGCTAAGAACTACTAACCCGATTGACTTTGAGTTTTGACCAAACATTAAGGGTTATATGACCTGGTATTGTTTTGATAAAAATCTAATATGACGGAACGAAATGGCGGTCTAGTGAAATGTTAAAAAAATTATTACTAAAAAACAAATTATCCAATTTACCTCAAATTTTGCACAAAAACCAAGGAATCAACCTGTAATGTTTTGGTATGAATCCAAGGCATCAAAACAAAATGGCGGCCTAATAAATTATGTAGAAAGAATCAGTCTAAAAAACTACTTATTGGATAAATTTTAGATTTTGGACATATATTAAGTGTGATATAGAGATTAACTGGTAAAATTGTGGTACAAATTCAAGACGGAGAAACAAAATGGCGGCCAAATAAAATTTGTAAAAAAATCAATGCAAAAAATCTTCCCAACAGGAAAGTTAAGAAAAGTTGACTTTGTATATTTTCAATCTTGCTACAGACATTGACAGCAAAGCATACCCGATTTTGATGAAAATTAATTTTTTGAAGACCTAGCAGAAAACGTTAAACACTGGGGCCCAATGGGCTAATGAAGTGAGCTTTCTGCCTGATAATCTGATTTTTTCTCAAACAAGACCACAATCTTGAACAAAATTCGCAACTTGCCTTTCAAAAGAAAAAAAAATCGAATCTCTAAAACTGTTTAAATATTCGATCCCCACTCTCAACAGAAGCAATAACATGTATGTTAAAGTCCAGTAGCTATTATAGGTCCGGATCGATCGATATCGATAAAGACAGGAAATAGATGGAAACTGTGGAAAAAGCGAGATGCGGCTTTTTATGAACTTAAATGAAGAATAAGGTAAAAAATCATGTTTCGTCTTGCAGAAAAATGTTAATTACCGAAATTTCCGGCAAAAAAGACTCATTTAGTATTTTGGACTCCATTAATGTCTCCCTCGAAATGTGCTTTTTTTCAGGTTCTGAAAACGTATTGTTGAGAAGCTCGGAGGGGCCGAAATGACACGCTTTTAATTTTTTTTTCGAAATAAATTTGACATCCGCCGATCGCGCACAAAAACAATGGGGCCTAGATCCCATAGCCGGACACTTCTCCGAAAAGTAATATGATGCGTTCAGCAGTTTTCGAAAATATATTTTTTCCACATAGTTTCGAGTTTTTCGCGTTACAACGCTGTACTCGGAATCCCTGCAGTTAAGTGCTTTACATCGTGATATATCCCCGGGTGTCTACTAAAAATGTACCAAAATTCACCCTCCACCTGGTGCCGCTTCAAAACGGCAGCGCCTCAAAGGACAAAAAAAACACGTTTTTGAGCTAAATTAATCCGATCGGTTTCCGGTCTATAACAAGAGATTATATCGTCTTTAATGAAATTATCAACACTAAGGTGATATCCTACAAACACGGATATTTTACCATCCAGAAAACTTAGCTTAACGATCAATAACGAAGTTACATGCTTACCTAATATTTATTCCTCATCATCTGCCACGTCTTAAAAATATTTCTTTCCTGGTATTCCTTGTCGCTTTGCCAATAAGTATATTTTTGCGTACGGCTATATACAAAAGATTGCCAAATAAGGACACATTTGATTTATCCTTTCACAACAAGGTTTGTTACATTTTTTTACTATTACAAGCGTGCATAAATACAAGCAATTTGTGTGAGATAAAAACTACTTTTAATGAATTCGCAATACTTCAAAAGACATTTATTTTCCAGACAAACAAACGTGGAGTTTAAAATATGCATTTGTTTGTTTTCAGAATCTCCATTAATCATATTTATATATACAAAAAGGGAGAAAAATGGGTACAAGGTAAAATTGAAGGTAATAATAATAAGAAATCCAATTTGGAAAAAAAGAAAATATGCTTGGATTCCTTTTTGGACTATAATAATAATTTAAAGGGTAGACTCCTTTCAGATACACACTTATTAAACAAAGTAGTGTCAATTTTTGAATCGTTTATATAGAATATTTTAATCTAATGGAAATTTCGTACATAACTCTATAACTAGTAATGACGATGTCTGGCCACTTACAGACCCTATGCATTTTTGTTCCTAATCTGGAGCTATTAACTTAGAAGGTAGAAAATATAACTGAAAAAGGCCTTAAACATATTAGGTACATTTTTTATAAAACAGCCTTAATACCAACGCTAATCTTTTAGTTTCATTAGGTTTAATATGTGATGAAAGAGACTTTATGCAAATTTTAAACTAAGCTACGCCCTTCAAAAACACAAATGAAGTAACTTTTAAACATTTGGGTGATTTAATAAAGTAAATTCTATATGATTATAAAAAATATAATTTTCTACGCACCCTATTAACTTTAAAATTTGCAGAAACGGTAGTAGTGATATAGAGATGAACAAGTAAGATTTTGGTGTGAATTTACTGAATAAAATAGTACCCTAATTTATTGTATAAGAAAATCAGAAACTGTTTATGTATTTGGCTTTAAATTTTGCATAAACATCAAATGTAATAGAGAAATAACTAATAAAATCTTGATGCATATTCATATTAACGAACCAAAATATTATTAGGTTTAAAATACTACCGTAACTTGTTATCAATTACAAAATTACAATTATTAGGTAAAAGCCGCAATTTAAATTATTTTACCGCATTATCCGAAAGTTTGCTCAAAATTAATTTATTCTTCTGTTAAGGAAATTAAAATATAACACCAATTTGCATATAGGCATATTACTAAATACCTATAAGCGGAAATGAAAGGTTTATACTAACTTAAAATATAAAAATGCTTTGCTCCTAAATACTCCATATGCATACCGCGTGTACGAAAAGACCCTGTATAATTTAATGTACGAGTGCTAGTAAAAATAAAAATACTAAAATTTGATAGTTCTGTCCACTATATCAGATCTTTTTGGCTGTTTAACCTTTTTTTATTCTTTTTGAGGGTTTGAAATTTACTAAATATTATTTGAAAGTCCACAAAATTTTGCATGAACCGGAGGTCACTCGAGTTGATTTCGAATGGTAAGTAGTAGTAGTAATAGTAGTTGTAGTAAGGGTGGGGGGCGAAGGCCAACGGGTATAAAAGGCCTTTGTCGCCATCTCCTATTCACCCACTTCTGCCCTATATTAAAATTGACCCGTCTTTCTTATGAAGGCTAGCAACTTATCCCAGTCACGGGTTATTAGCTCCTCCCTGGATAGGGTGGCTGAACCGAAGGTTTTCTTTCTGAGTCTGCTCCACCTATCGGAAATCTCTATTAATTGATAAGAGGAAGGAAACCTTATATCACTTGACTGACATTTAGGATAGGTGGGGCAGATTCAGAAGGAAAACCTTCGGATCAGCTCAGTGGCGGCTCGTGAGTATATTGAAGGGTGAGGCTACATGAGGTTAATTTTGTTTAAATGTGAATAAATTTCCACGTCACCCATGAGGTATTATTCTGCGACGCGTTGACCTTTTTTTTTAATGGAGGTCATCGCCAATAGCCCTACTAAACCATTAAAAACTAAAAAAATAAACTCTAAAAAAAGTAAATAAAAAGTAAACAAAACAAGTAAAATATGTACACCTATCACTAAAATATAGCGGTGATTGCGATAATAAAAACATAATTTAGTTTATTAAAACTTAAAATAAATAGTTGTATGAAATAAGATAAAAAAACTACTTTTTGTACATTAAATCTATACATCTGTCTTTTAAGGTTGCAAATTTATCTATAATTTGGTCGTAAAAGTTTTGGTCTTCACTAAGTTCTGACAGTAATTCCTGCTCTATTGACATCATTGCTAAACCCGAAAGCCGTTCTTGTGTCATTGTGTTTCTTAGGTAGGTTTTGATCCGTTTAGGACATGAAAAATTTTGTTCGGCCGATACACTTGTTGCGGGAATAGTTAAAACTAAATTAAAAAGCTTATATGCTTCCGCAAAAATTGCTTTAAAATCTTTAAATAACAAAGCTAGACTTTTTTCGACATCTAAATTTGAAAATTGTTCATCCCTATACAATACAGAAAGCTCATTCTTTAATCTATCTCTGTCAAAAATGTTTGGATAATTTTTTAATAAATTATTTAATAAGTCGTCTGGAAAGCATTTAACATATTCCGAATATTTTGTGCAATCGACTAAAGCAAAGAAATTTAAATTATTTAAATTTTCAAACCGCGTCCCTAATTGAAGAATTATACAATCTATTATTTCGAAATATAATATTTTATATTTAGTAAAAATATCAAAGTCGCTAGAACATTGCCCTCGACGTGTGTTAGTTGGCAGAATAGTGGCTTTTTTAGCAATATTGAAAAGTTCTTTGAAATGGTCCTCGTTTCTAAATTCAATAATTCGTTGCTTGGCAAGGTTTATTTGCGAAATGCAGTAATTTATATCTAAATGCTTTAACTGTAATATTTGAAACAGTACATCAGTGCAACTAAAAATTTGTTTATAAATATGCGTTAAAAGGCAAAATTCGAAATCATTAAAATGCTTTAGAAATCCTTTTGCACCATTAATAGATTCTGTTTCAGAACTTAAGTCATTAATAATAGTTTCAAATACTATAATTAAATTGTCCCATTCATTAGCCACTAAGTTTAAAATTTTAGACCGTGTATACCATCGCGTTTCTACAGCTCGCGGAATTCTTTTACCTACTATCTGATTAAGCACAAAAGACCGTTTTGGTGATTGGTGGAAATAACTTGGTATTCCTAATAAAGTGGCAAAAAATATACGACTTTGGGTAATCAGTTTTGTTCCCTGTTGTAAAACTAGATTTAATCTGTGGGCGCAACAATGAGTAAACATAGCTAAAGGAGCAATAGATCTAACTTTTGTTTGAAGCCCATTTATTTCACCTGCCATAACACTAGCCCCATCGTAACACTGCGCGACCAATTTATTTTTAAAGTCATAAGGCTCTAAGCTGTTTTGTATTAAATGAAAAAGGCTCTCTGCTGTTCTATTATCGCTAACGTCAAAAAATCCTAAAAATCTTTCTTTTAAAGATCCGTTGGTCACATACCTAACTGTTATTGAACACTGTGATTTTTCTGTTATATCAGTACTATCATCCGCAATTACGCCAAAAAAACAACAATCGGTGTCATTGATTTCTTTTTTTATATATTCTTGAATATAGTCATGTATGCAACCAATTAGTTCATTTTGTATAGTCTTAGATTGTCCCGTAAAAATATTACTAAATTTAGCACAAAGTTCAGTAAGTTCGGCATTTCTTTTTATTAAGCATGCAAATATTTCCTTAAAATTGCCACGGTTAAAAGAATCTGTTCTTTCATTATGACCTCGAAATGCCAAGTCCTGTTTACCCAAAGTAATAGTAACATCAATTAAATAATTTAATAATAAACGGTTCTTTCGAACATTTTCATTATAAACAATTTTATTAAGACTTGCATTTTCTTGTAGTGCATCCGCAATAGTCGCCCTATTTTGCTCCAGTCTTGTAAGTGCTACCGAATTTTTAATATGCTCTCTTGAACTTTCATGCGATTTTACTGCTCGTGAAAAATTTTTTAAATCCGAATATCCGCCCCCTGAACTCCAATTATTTTTGACGCAACCTAATAATATACAAGGCCAACAATATAAGCTTTTTTTATAAATACTTCCGCATAGCCACCTATAAGTTTCGTACCAAGATATTTGAAAAGTTCTTGAATATTTTTTACCTTGCCTCTTATCGTTAAATATTGCTAAAATTTTCGGCGTCGGACGGCTAACTAATATCTGTTTCTTTTCAGTTTCGCTTCGTCGTAAAAAATGCTTTTCAATTAATGAAGAAATAATGTCGTGAATAGGATTCATTTCAAAAGCAAATACAAAAAATGGAACGGTCCAACTTACCAAATCAAAACAAAACAAAAACTTACTCACGCGTATTTATTCACCTTTAAAGACAGAACGCCCTCAATCAGCGATTATCGCAATCTATTTCCTATTTCTTTCTCAGCCGCACGCACCACGTAAAAAGAAGCCGTTGGAATATTTCGCTAGTCATGTGATTTAAATAACCAATAAAAGCATATCCAAGCTACAGATTTATCGCCTCAAGAATGCAATAGAAAACGCGTGCATCGGCAATCACCATCCCGCTCTGTCGTAATCAGGTGACTCGCCGGCATCGGCACCGGCCGTTGATAAATAGGTCAGAAGTCGAAACTTTCCAAGCTAAAATTATTTCGCCTCATTCGAGAGCACTTTCTTTAGGAATGGGTTTGCACGGATTGCACGGTCGGTTTTTTGATGTGGTCAGAATTTATTTTCTAAAATATTTATTATGGGATTATATTTTGTTTTTTTTTTTTTAATGTTATTATGTTGTAAAACTGTTAAAAAGTATATTTCTAATTGGTAATAGATAAAAAGTTATATAAAAAAATTCTCTTTTCCTTTATTTTGGGGGTGAGGCGCGGCCTCAGAGGCCTACCCTGACGAGCCGCCACTGGATCAGCTACCCTGTCCAGGAAGAAACCTTGATTGGAACAACTTGAATCAAGGGCCGATTTGAATCAAGAGTAGAAGGTAGTCCTGAGTGAGAGTGGGTGGATGGGAGACCAGGGTCTATCCGCCTTACTACTTACCATTCGAAAATGAAACTACTTACCATACTAGCACTTGAAATATTAGCATATACTCAGACTTTTTAAGGACACTGTATATATTGTTAATGGTAACACTAGCATTACTAAGCTTTTAGGGACAAACAAATTTAAAAAGCCTAGGGATGGCAAACGACAGAAAAAAGTATATACAAATCGAATAACTAGTTTTCAAAATACACTAAAAACAACTTTAGTTCATTTTTAGGCAACATTAATCTTCTACTTTCTAGACAAACTAAACATTATTTTTATAATATAACCCTTTTTTATGACTGACCAGATAGGTGAAATAGTCGTTGTTATCCAAGAAAGACATTATACACTGCTCGCCACGTTGTTTCCCCCAGGAACGGTTTCCTATATAGAAAGTTTGAACCGGAGCGCTACGAAAATTGTATTAGTCGAATTTTTATTCCAGTAGTGCGGTGAATGGGAATACATGCAACTGTAGTCTATTTTCAGTAAGAAATATTTACTTGTCTGAAGCCTGAAAAAGGTCTGTTGGAAAACATGAATAGAAAAACACGCTATTCAAATAATATTCTATTTGATTTTCAGACAACAGTGAGATAGGAGACAAAATATAACTTCCAATTTTGGAATAGGTATATAAATAAAATATATCAGATTATAGATAATTCGAAATAAATTTATATTTTGACCATAAACAAATATTAAAATTAATAATTTAGTATATAGCACTTCGGGTACTAGATGATACGTAAAAGGAAATAAAAGTTAATTTTAATTATCGATCCTGCTATTATAGAGAGTAGAGGGTGTCAAAATTAAGACTACTTCTCCCCATATCTAAGGAACCATAACAATAGGAAAAAACTTAAAGAAAAATATTTCTTTGTCCTTTTTGAGGTTTTAATTTATTTTGTATTATTTATGAAAAAATTGGTTTTTTTTTGCCTAGGCTCTTTTAATTTTTTTTTAATCTCAGATATGACATTCTGTATCTTATTACAGATTTTAATAGTGCATTTTTAATCTATTTTAAAATTAAAAAAATTAAAATTTTTCTGACTTGAGTCAAAAAAGATAAAAGCTCATTCTATCTATTAAAGTTTTAAACCATAAAGGAAGTATCAACGTTGCCATATTTCACATATAGTAAGTTTACATTTCTTCTGGACTGATATAAGCTTTCTTATTATAAATGGGACACCTAATATATAAAATGATTTACAAATTATTGATTTACTCCTCTTCAAGGTGACATAGAGCACCATTAATTTAAAAATTAATATCATTTATTTCTCTTTCATCAGTTTATAAGCAATAATTTTGCAGTTTTTTCATGGCCCGGCCGCCAGGAACACTTATCTCACCTACTCTGATTATTACTTTATAGAGAACTTTTAAATATTAGAAGTATAAAAAATAGAAGTCAAGATCAATTTAACTAGTCAATCAGACTGTTTCTGAAGCAAAAGCGATAAATAACTTTTAGATGTTTATAGTACATGCATTACTCAAAAAGGGCCATAAGTGCTTTAGGTTTATTAAAATTTTACTGTTTATTTTTTGCTACTTAATTTAAAGGTTTGAATTAACTTAGGTTTTTTTACTGAAAAGTAAATTAATAACTGCAGATTTAAAGAACTTTTATTATTAATTTAACCTAAAAACGTTTTAAGCTTGGTCTCCTGTGAGGCCAATGTTGAATAGGAACAATCTGAAATAAAATGTATGAAAATGTATTATAGATAGAAAAAAGGTTAACCTTATATATCGGTAATAGAAATTTCATTAACTAGAATCATTCATGGATTGTTAAAATTTTTATATGTTTCTTATTTGTTTACATACATTTTTTGGATGTCATGTTCTAACTGCTAGCATCGAATTTGAAAATCATTTTATAGGGAAAGGAGCTTTCTCATAGTCCGTTAAAATTAATTTTTTTTATTACGTATTAGATTAACGTTATCCATTTACTTACTTTGTTCTTCTATACTTCCAAGTTCAGTACACTTTTTGTTTAACCTTTAAAAAAATTATTTTGCTTGTATAGCGATAACAAAATAGAGTTTAAGGTCGCGTAATTTTAATCTCAATGTCAAAGAAATTATTCACCTCGCATATTTATTGTTTATTTCATTGTAGGGGTCACCTGGATTCATTAACCGCTTTACGGCAATGTTATGTTCTAAATGTTATATTTACAATTTATGTATTTCCATTGACCTATCGAAAAATATGATTTTTTTTTCGAATAATATTTAGTTTTTTTATTGTTTTGTGTTTTTTCTTTAAAGGTAAATTTCGCTTTGTTCATAAAACATAACAATATTCCTACGGCAATAAAGCATACTTTTGTATGTTTGTTTGTTTTAACCAGCTGCATGTTAAGAAACTTTAAACTTGCCTTTTTATGGTCACATGTCAGTAGAGCCTAACACTGGCCAAGAAGTACACTAAAATATCAAAGCCTGGTATCAATATTTTGTTGATATTCGTCGGCACATACCTTTGTGGAATTGATCATCTTGTTCTGCAATAGAAACGGTGTTCCCTAAATAGAACTCGTTTTCACTGTTTTCTCCACTAGTAGAATCAGGTGAACTCGAGAGAGTCGACGTAGACAGTAGAAACAAAAATGATTGATTACTTACCGAAGAAATGTCTTCATTCTTCGTGTATTTGAACCGTTTTCTGGTGGTTTTTGGTAGTTTCAAATCGTTATTGAACAAACGGTTGAAACCAAAGGGTTTTTCGCGTCGGAAATCTCTTTCAAAAATCCTACCGACTGTGCACTTTGTGTTTTAGCCATAAAGAAACTATTTTTTAAAAAACAATTATTTCATTTAAACTCGTATTATGATTTAACATTAAATATTGAATATTAGAAGTACAATTTTACGGTACGAAGTCTATGCCGGAACTCGGGCGTTGCTTCTCACGCTCTTCATCTTGCATCGTCGTGTCAGCCTGGTTCCCATGAGAAAGTCATTGGGAGGACACACATAACTACGTAGACATTTAGAAAACATTGACAAAATATTTGAAGCAAAGGTATAATAAAAAACACAAAATACAGTTTTGGTTCTTGAGTTTATTTAAATATTCGATGTTTCGAAAACGGTGCACAATATTTTAAGTTTTTACATAACTACCTCCGTTTAAGCACCATGTATTTTTTTGGAAATTTTGCGATAACTTCCGTCTATAGAGCTAGCCGATTTTTAGGAAGACCTTCTCGCACTTGGATACCCATAAACCAAAAGTTTTTGAGATTTTTTAAAATTGAAAGACGATCAACGTCATTAAAGAAGCGTACGAGAAGCACCTGTTGCGGTTTTTCGGGCTGATTTTGGAATGCCAATCGGTTACATTTCTTTAATAACAAAATAGCAGTTTTTTTTAAAGATGCCCTAATTTTTTAAAAATGAATTATCATTAAAAAGTAGTTTCGTAACTAGATATTAAGTCGGGACTAAGAATATTCTTTATTATATATTTTTGAATGAATGAGGGTGGTTACTTATAAAATCTATCATCTTTTCTTAAAAAAATGTATTGTTTATGATTTGGCTTATTTTAATACATACCTATACTAATATTGCAAAAACAATACCTTGCCTATTATTTGCATTTTTGTGTAGTTAAAGATAGATTAGAACATTTGTAACATGATAAGAGGTCTTAACCCAGCAATTTATAATTATTTATTTAGCAAGTCATATTTGGTAGCACCTCGTCGACATTAGCGAATTAAATAGCTAAATTATTTTAATTAAAGAGCAAATAGACATGTATGATAAAGAAAGGGTGAGTAACTTCACCAGAATTGCGTCCCTGCGAACTAATACCCCACCCTGTTGTTGACCTTTCTCTCCTTTTTTAATAATATGTAAATACAAATTATGCAGATTAAATATTTAGTTTTTAAAATACACGCAAATCAATGAGACTAGAAGTGCCATCAGAAAAAGATTACGGCTATGATTTAAAAGACGGTTTGTTGAAAATTAAATGAAAACAAAATCCTAAAAGATGAGAATTCCTTTAGGCGAAGAACAAATGTAAATCATCAGAATAAATAGTTAATCCTGTATTTTTAATAAGAAAAAACGATTAAAATTTTACAAATGCTCAGATGTAAAATAATTCTTATATAAATTCATCAAATATTAAAAGTTACATAAAAAATTGAAAACCGCATTAAAAAATGTTAAGTAGTTGAGCTTGTTTTTGACAAACGTCAAAATATTTTTGAGGATAAGTTACGCCCCTAAAAGTTAAATAAAATTACGAAAACAGTATTTAAAAATTTTAAGTAGGAGTAAAAGTACGGGTCAAAAGAATAATTTTTTGGCAAATGTCAAGATGGTCCTGACCTAATAGGAAAAATAATACAATTTATGGGGTAAAAACAAAATATTACAACGTTAAAACATTACACAAGAATTCTGACGACTGCCAGTTTTGATTTTTTCAAAAAATCATAATATCTTTTCTGTAACCAAAAACCTCAAATCGATATTTTAAATCCTTCAAAAGCTCCAGTAGAAAAGAAAAAAATTATAAATTAAAAACTGCCAATCATCTAAAAATTTAGATCCGTGTCTTAAACCAGTAAATGTTTCACTAGGAAAAAATGTTCGACTCGCAATCCAAAATGTTTAAAGAATTAAACATCCTATCTATACTACCCCTGTATAACATAATAAAAGCTCTTGTGATATTTACTCAAATTCTTTATAACTTATTCGCCTAGTATAAATGAAACCTCTACTAAATGCTATTACACCTCGTATGTAAAAATATTACTTTATTATATTACATGCACAGGTATAAAAACACGCAAAAATGCATATACCTTCTATACCGCAAAATTTTAAAACTACTCCTGAATCTCGGCCTCTGAATTATACACAGAGGTCTTTGCTACTCCAACTATTCCAAATGAGCTAATAGAGTAGCAGCCTTTTGAAGTCAATAGCGGCATTTGCCTTGACGGCCAATTTTCTTAAAGAGATCTTACTAAATTAAGGAAAGTCTTGCGCCCCAACTTGATTGTCGTCCCAAAAATATTTAAATGTTATTCTGCCAAGGAATCTTTTTAGAGACCCTAAAATTAAATCACTATGTTGTATCAAAGATGAAAGTAAGATTTGCTACTACGTCAGAAACAAACAGTAAATCAGAAAGTTGTAGAAAATAAATGGAAGCTTTAATTACGCTTCGTTTTGTGTGGAATGGGGTCAGTTTTTTGGCAAAACCTCAAGGTATCAATGTACTTTTCGAAATAATACTCAAATTATAATACAATTTAATGTTGGTCAGAAGCAGGCAAAACCTCCAAACGGGAAAGAAACGAGATTTTTGCGCCCGCAAGTAGTTTTATGCTCTTTTAGAACCTCTCATGCATTTGTCAAAAACTTGAACTGTTTAGGCATTAGAGGTCGTTAAACCGACTCTGGTTTTTGACTTAAAAAATTTGGGAAATAAAACAAAATTTCTTTTTACCGGTAAAAGGCACTGCTATTAGGTAAAAGAGTCTATTGACAGCAATATGTAGACATTTGAAACCATTTAGGGTAGGAATTATTTAATAAAATGTTGTAAATTTTAAATGTATTCTTATATAATCTGGATGACCTGTTTTTGTATACTATTAGGTAATGCTATTACCAAATTAATTTTCGTTTTTTATTTATGATATTAGTGAACATTGAGATATCTATCAGAATTGATAGGTTTTGTATACCAGTTATATATATATATATATATATATATATATACAAGGAAAGGATACATTTTGGAAAGCTCGGCGTATGTGAAAAACAAGTTTTGCTTCAGCCGAAGACCGCTACTCTAAGAAATTTTGAAAGTTTATATAAATATATATATATATATATATATATATATATATACGTTTATATAATATATATATATATATATATATATATATATATATATATATATATATATATATATATAAGTTTATATATATATATATATTTATATATATTTATTGGTTGTGACTACCCTCTCACTTACAGTGATATGGTATGTGAAGTGTCGGGCAAGTTTTTCAATAGGATTTTCTGAGAATTTTAAATTTTATTTCAATTCTTCGACAGGTAACGTGTTTTGTTGTGTTCGAGAACCCAAAATGTACTCTAAAAACGTACTACCAAACGGCGACCATGACGACGAGGAATACAGAATTTAGAAATCGAGCCATGCTGATATAAACACTCGGAAGGGGAGTGTTTAACAGAATTTCAAGTCAAGTGCAGTCTGCTTCACTTAGAAGCCGACTTGAAACTAGTTAAAAGCATGTGTACTTTGTTCTGTTACGCTCTGGCATACAAATCTCCCTCCTTGACGCTTTAACTTAAAAAAATTCTATTCTAGGAAATAAAAATTCCTGCTAATATTTTGTTAAATGAGTACAACCAAACCTCGTAAAATAACAATTTAACTTGTTCACTAAATTACTATCGGATGTGTGCAACATTTCAGGTAGCCGCTATGTAATTTCTTACTAAAATGTGTGCATAGAATATTAATAATAAGACGATGAAAAAAAATATCAGTACCATAATAATAAGAAATAATTGTTCTTGGGATTAGACCGTGCCAAAATGGGATTACTTTCCAACGTTTCGCCCTCGATTGCACGAGGCATCTTCAAGGATATTTACTTCACGAGATCGGAACACTTAATGTGTTCCAAAACGTCGGAAAGTGATTCCATTTTGACAAGGTCTAATCCCAAGAACCATGATTTCTTAACCGACTACAGCCGTGAAAGCTTTCGTTCTATAGTACCATACTTAGTTAAAAATGTATTAACTTTCCATAATCTGAAATGCACGATTGTTGTGAGTATTTTATATTATAAGTAATTTTCTATAAAATCGTTTACCTTTTTTGCAAAGAAAGCGATCTAAACTAAAATACTAATACACGGTAACGCGAAATAAACGATTAACTAAATCGGTGAAATTAGTGTTTCCATCTATAAAACACGTTCAATTTCTCGGTAAACTTTCTTTATTTACCCACATCCTCGGATATATTGGACATCGGATTTCGTTTTCGTAATTCCTATAGCACTGGTTTTCCCGAACAAGATATAGATCCGAAATGTAGAAAATTAGGAGTTAGGAGTGTGTGTTAGAGCAAAATAGTTTGATAGAATAGGTTTAAAAGGTTTAATTCTTGAGGTAAACTTCTAACAAAATAGGGTCTTTTTTTACTTATTTTATATAGATATTTGGACACTAGAACAAATAAAAAGCATTAGTGTGTGGGGTAGTTTGGTAGTGTCATGCTTTTGTCCAGGTATAAACAATTAACAAAACCAATCACTCTACTATAAAAGCCGACAGTGTTAAGAAATAACTCCCCACATTTTATTCTCCCCAAAGTACATATTTTTTATAGATCGTCAGTTTTCTTTCGAAATTAATAACTGCTGTACTTTAATATAAAGACTTAACAATCTCGCGTCTGTGTCTCCACTGTTTGATTTTCAGAAAAATAATAGGTAACGATGGTGAAACCTTGGCTGATTTTGTCAGTACTACTACCCGGAAAATTGAAAGAAGCTATTAGGTAAATAAAATTGAATTAAAAAAAATAGCGATTTTATTTTTTTAACAATGGGCTATTATAAAAAATAATATTTGCAAAGTGCGATAAAAGTTTTAATCTCGAATTCTTTGCCAGTTACAAGTCAAACAAATTATATAGATAAGAGCACACAAATCAAAAATAGTTATAAAGAGCATTCCAACCTCCCCGAAATGCATGGTCATAGATTGTTAACTTATCTATTTACTGCTTGCTAATTTTGTAATACTTTAATTTATATTTAACCTTTTTAATATTGAAAATCTTAAAAAGTGAGGCAATGATATAGCCTGAAAAATAAAGCTTCTAGAAAACAGAGTGGTTCTTTGTGTTGCTTTACAAATCTATGATTACATTTGGTTACTTTAGAATGAATATTAGACTGACGTTTAAACAATTTTTTAAGACTTGGAGATGCCTTAGAATCATTTAAAATGGTATGTGTAAATACATTTAAATGTTTCAGTATTCTATTTTCTATAAATAGACTTTTATCATCTTTTATTTTAAATGTGACAAGTTCGAATTCTCTAATATACCAGAACTTTTGCATTTTTTTTAATTATGTTTCTACCAACTTTTTTCAAACAGGGTCCATACACAAAATCATAATAATTATATTGTGACAGAGCAAGGGCTTCACATAGCATTTTCTTTGCTTTTTGATTAAAAATATATCTGTTATTACAAACGAGTCTTAAATTGGATAGGCTCTTTTTAAATAATGAAGTAAGATGCTCTGTAAAACGCATTTTTGATCAATAATTTTATTATCCCTAGGTTTTTTGTACTTTGGGTGAATATTAATTGTGTATTTTCCAGTATAATATGTAAGTTACACTTAAGAAAGCTGTTGCTACTTTTGTTACCAAAACATATAGTTTTGACTTCTCAGGATTTACAGTTAAATTATGTACAACAGACAATTCTTTAATAATGTTAAGGTCGGGATTAATTTTTTTGCATGTCTCTTCATTTATATTTTAAGGAAAATGATATTATACTTGGGTTTCACCTGCATACGCTTGAATGTTGCAAAATTTTTGTGATTTAAATATATTGGACGTATAAACAATGAAAAATAGGAGACCTTAAGTGGAACCTTGTGCAACACCAGACAAAACTCCAACACTAGATTACAATTAGTTCTGAAGTTTTATTTGTTATCGTCGATTGCTCAAATTAGTGATGCCGCGAGAAGGCATTCTCTCGTCTCGTGCCACGAGAGAACAGTACCCTCTCGTCTCGCCGAGAATGCCCCGAGACGAGACGAAAGAGGTCTTCTCTCGTTTGTCTCGTTATATAAAAATTAGGAAAACTATTCCTAATTTGTTAACAGATCATATCATATTAACATTAAAACCGTGATATTAAATTTTGCATAAGGGTAATTTTTATTATTTTTTGATAAAGAACATAATTTTTGCCCAGTATACAGGGTAAACCTAAAGAAATGAGACAGCCCCCGCATGCAAAAAAAATATTCCGAAAACGGTAAAACATGTGAAGCTTCTTTTATTTTTCGTATAATTTTTTTTTAACTACACATGGTGGTACTAAGTGGATAAAACAGCCACCTGAAAACGAAAAAAAAAATTCAAAAGCATTTAGTATGCTTCGAAAACAGCGAAACACGTCACGTTTGTTTTATTATTTTGTATTTAAAGACGTTTTTTTCCAATTATATATATTATGAAAATAAAAGAAAAAATATTTCAAGAGAGTTTTGCGCCTAAAACGTGTTTTTTTTTATGTATATAAAAACATTTTTTTTTCATTATTCAGGATAAATCTAGAGGTAAGTAAAAGCTTTCAAAAAACGAAACTTTTTTCACAGCAGTTAGTATTTTTATACCAAACATTTTTTCCACTATACGGGGTAACCCTAAGGCACACAATGGTCCCTTGTGAGGAAGTTGGCAACATGGCGAGTGGTAGTGACATCTTAATAGACGTGGCGTTTGCAAGTCAAATATATACAGAAATCGTAGTGTGTGTTAGATGTAATACATATTATCACAACCGACGCGACGTGTTAACAAGCTGCAAGACATCGTAAATGCTCAAGAGGGTGGTTAAAGGTGATGCTATGGTCATCGGGTCAAAGTATGTTGAAGCAGATACGTCACTGGACGAATTTTTCCTATCGATGGTCAAAGTGGTAAAATCTGCAATTGCCCCCTCTGCTGGTATCAAGATGAACATTGAGGAGAACCGGAAAAACCAAGTTGACCAATACAGTTCTGATGACGGGGCTCCAGTAGCAAAGGCGTAATTCCTAAGCAAAAACAGCCAGGAACCACACATGGTTTCGCAGGTACATGCCCATCTAATCAGATGAGCGACAACGTCACCTACGACAAGAGTGGCAATGTGCCCATCAATAAGCCAAAGAAGGATGTACATATGTAGCAGGAAGACCTGACGAACAGCGGATCTATGGCTCGTCTACAGTGGTCCACAGTGGTCGGTAGGAAGAATAATGCCAAGCAAAAACCAGAAATTGTTGGAAATAGTGAGAATACTATATTAAAAGCCGCGCCAAAAAAAAGTATATCTGTATGTATCCAGGCTGGATCCATCAAGAGAGGGATCCCAGGTTAAAGGGTTTTGCATTATGCATGTTTTAAAGTGATAATTGACCTTCAAAAAGTCGAGAACGTAATGAACTCCAATATTTAGCCAAAGGGCACGTATGTATCTAGGTTTTTTTATTGGAAGAAGAGGGAAGTAACAACGAGTTAACAAAGAAATTACCCAATATATTACTTCTGAACCGTTAATCACTGAATTTTGAAAAAATCAAGTGAAGTGAGTATATTTTAGATTATTCTTTTGACCTAAAACTTCTCTGTTTAACTGAAACATGGCCTCGGCCAGAGTCAATACTGACTAAACACTTTCCTAACTTCTGTAATGTATCCAGCTTTTCTAGATGTTTTCATCGAGGGGGTGGACTGGGCATTTGGGGAACAACGACTTAAATTTAGAGCCTATTGATCTTAGTCAGTATTGCCTAGAAAAAGACATCGAAATTTATGCGGTGTAATGGTACTCACCTAGCAGGGGTAAACTGATCGTTTTGGTTTGTTATAGATCACCAGGTCAGATAAGCAATTTTAATACATTCCTGGATAATTTAAACTTAATTTTAAATTCTCTTTGTAAATTAAAAACTAAAATAATTTTAACTGAAAACTTTAATGTCGACCTTGAATTAAATAAAAGTAACTATAGAGATTTATTACAAACAACTTAAGCTAAACAAATTTATTCTACTATATAAAAAACAAGATAAGAAAAATGTCGATAATTATAGACCTGTTCTAGTTTTAGTAAGATATTTGAATATGCATTTCACGCTAGATTGCAATCATTTCTCAACAGATGTAAAATTTTATCGACAACTCAGCACGGTTTCTGGTTTGGTAGGTCAACCGAGACTGTCAATGACCTGGAATCTTGTCTCTCTGGGGCGGCGTCGGTGACTATTTATGCTGACGACACATCACTAATTGTGTCGCCCCCACAAAGCGATACACTCCAGTTATATTGTCGCTTGAATTGGATACATGATTTAGTAGCAACTATCTTTATCTAAATAGCTCAAAGACGACCTTTTTGCGTTTCTATCTTGTGCAAAACTGAAGAGATATTTCACTTCAAATTAACATTGATGGGCGAGCTTTAGAAGAGTCGTCTGACGTGGGTTTCCTAGGACTTAAAATCGACAATGGTTTAGACTGGAAAACTCATTGCACGTCTCTCAAAACAAAGTTTATTGTTATATCTGTTAAAAAACCTTCAAGAAGTGTTGGAGCGGTCTCAGCTGCTTTCTGTATATTATGGAGAGGTCCATTCACGACTCAGATACGGTGTTATATTTTAGGGTAATTTTACCATGGCTGCCGATGTGTTCATATGGCAAAAGAAGATCATAAGAAGTATTGTTGGAGTGACCACTGGGACTTCTTGCAGGGATATTTTTAGGAATTTATAAATTTTAACACTTCCGAGTATTATTATATTAGAGGTGTGTATTTATACATATAAGAATCGAGATAACCTTGCTAAAAATAAAGATTTTCACCACTATCACACTAGCACCATGAATAATTTTAGTATTCCCTTTGCGAGGTTAAGTCTTAGAAAAAAATCACTTTCAATAAATGGTCTGGAGATCTATAACAACTTGCCCGTATTAATAAAATAATGTAATAGGTAAAAATCATTTCAAACTTCACTTAAACGCTTACTGGTGGAGGCACGTCCTTACACTGTACAAGAATTTTAACAATAAAATAGTTTGTTATAGTTATATGTATTGTAATTTTGTTTGCCTCTTGTCACTTCGGTATACAGGGAGTTTGAAGTAATAAATACAAACATCTTTAAAGTTTTGGGGAGAAAAATAGAATTAATGTGATATTTTCTGATGAGAGCCGGTTTAGGCTATTAAGTGACATCAGATCGGTACGAGTCTGTGGAAGCCTCGGAATATTAGATTAAACGATAGATATATACAGAAGTTCATGTCTACAGAAGTGGATCTATAATGATATAGAGCGAGATATTTTTTGAAAAGTATCACTACATATGCGATCGTGGCATGAATGAGTAAATTTATACAGCAAACATTATTGTTCAAAATAACTGCTAGAATCTAGAACTAGGAATTCGCTCTCTGGATAACAAAGTTGGTCCAGTAGAACGAACATTTATATTAAACATCTAGATAACGCCGACATAGAACAGTTGTCGCTTCGCTGTGCCTCGATTAGAATTGCATTGATCATATCTGGGATATGCTTGGAAAATCAATTATTGAAAGTTAACGTTCAGTCCCGAATGGTGCCGATCCACAACGTTATCTCCCGAAATCGTGAGATACTTCACATCAAGATAAATTTGATAATTTAGTACATGACATGCTGCCTCAAATACGGGATGTCCTAGAAAACAAAGGGGAATAACGCGTTATTAGCTTGTTTAGCTTTCAGTTTGTTTTGTTATGTTATTAGTAATACTTTTAATTAATTTTTTAAGAAACACAGGATCAATATTTCTATGTTTTTTTTTAAATCGCATCACTATAAAAATGTTTATAAGTGTTTCACAAAAAATAATTTATAGATTTTATGTAATTATTATTTTATTCTATACAACATGTATAATAAATTAACAAAAGTAATGTTTAACCTATTAAATATCAGATCTAAAATTGAACTTGATTTCTAATATATTTTTAAAATTACAAATAATGAATATGTCAATTTTTTTTATAAATATATGAGTAAAAACATCTTTACATATTTACATTGTATATTAACATTTTCTCTATCTAAAGTCCTTGGACACGGTTATCATAAAAGGCAAAGAAACGCCATTTTTTACACGAAACAAGCCATCGAAATTTCGGGTATGTTCAGACTATACTTTTTTAATTTTCAATAATTTATCTTATTTAACCTTACAAATATAACAAATACAGATATGTATGTATCGAGGGGCACGAGAGAGTTGTAGAGAAACGAGAAATTCTCGGCGAGAGAAAACCACTCCCTTGTCTCGTTGAGACAAGACGAGAGGCGAGAATTTCGTCTCGGCGGCCTCACTAGATCAAATACGAAATTATCAATAATAATAAGATATCATTAAATTTTAATTTCGTTTAATTTCGTTGTGATTAATCATGTCAAACGCATTGGTATAGTTAAGTAGTACAAGCACTCTATTTAGCCCTGAATCATACGCCCCAATTACTTCACTTGTAACAGTTGCCAAAGCCGCCGCTGTAATATCCACTCCCTAAAACTACATTGAATATCGAGCAATATCTTCTGACCATTCAAATATTTTGAAATCTGATTATATAAAACTTTAGAGTGGAAAGTATATTATTTATTATAAGATTTGAACATTTCTTAGGATTTTTGTTTTTGAAAAGATGCTTTCACAAAGCCACCATCCATAGGAATGTAGTAGTAATGAAATTCCATAATTTATCATACTTAAAGTAATGTTATCAGCTGGCCATGCAAAAAAAGGAGATTTCTATGTTCTATGACATGTAGAACTACGAGAGATAGTGTGTCACTGGCTAGTGTAGTTCAGTTAGTAACTTGCTTTTTTTTTGCCTAATCTAATTTTTCGGTTTTAGTAACCCTCGTGTGATTACTGTTAATTAATACCTGTATTATTGTTAATTAGTAAACTATGAGGTATCTGAAATATCTGTACTTAACATAAGATCTGCCTTTTAGCTATTACATGATTTCTAAAAATTCAAAGAATTGAAATAAAATATCTGAACACCTAGCTTAGTTAGTATCTTGTTTTTTTTGCCTAATCTAATTTTTAGTTTTAGTAATCCTCGTGTGATTAATAGGCTCGTATCTGTATTATTGTTAATTAGTAAATTTAGATGGTATCTGTAATATCTGTACTTCACATAAGATCTGCCTTTTAGCTATTACAAAGTTTCTAAGAATTAAAAGGATTGAAATAAAATGTTTAAAGGCTTAGTTTTTATTACAAAAAATTTTAAAATAGATAAGTAGTGTTGCCTTTCCTCTACATTTGGTACTATGCAGGCCTAGGTATTTAGGTGACTGAAAACATTGCTTTTTCTGTTACATTTTAATAAAAGGCTATTCAATAATAAGGCATTTCAATAGTTTTTTAATAGTATTTTATTTCATTATTCATTGTTCTTTCATCTGTGCAATATCTAAGTTATTCTCACCACTGAAAATACATGATCAAAATTAATATATACTAGTGAAAGTCACTCAGTCATATTAGTAGGTCTTAATAAAGCTTAACCAGCTGAAATAATTAAAATAGTTAGGCACAATCATTAAAATTCAGTAAGTTTGTTACAAGGAAATATTCCAAAACATACAACAATAAACATTCTATAAATGATAAAATATAATAAATATCACTTCATAAAAACTGTAAAAACAGCTAAAATAATGTTGAGAATATTTAACTGCTTATTTTGGTGTTACACTTATGAAGTGATTTCTTCCTCCATAAATTTGGCAAGTGAGTGAGTTGAGTTGAACAGATATCGTTGAAACATATTGTTAAGATATTAGACTTAAGTTTGAATTCAAACTGCATATTCCAACTTCACCATATAATAGCCCATATTATCGTATTATTAATATAATACAGTGTCTTCAGTTCTAAAAAAAATTATGGATTAGCTAGAAATCGGGCGTAACTTGATAATTTTTCGATTTTAAAAATTATTTCTTTTTCGGAATGCTACTACTACTACGTGATATAAATGTCGAAAACTATAACATAAATGAGCAATTTAGCATATAGTTTCTGATAAATTTGGGGTTTACAAAAAATACAATTTTTTTTTGGATCTTAAGTAAATTCAAATAATGGTACGCTATGTATAACAGTGATTTGATAATGGTGCATGATTCTGACATTGTGATCAATGTTACCAATGTTAAAAATTATTAAGTAAATGCTGTCCTATTTACAAATTTAGACCTGTTAACGTCCTAGGCTTAGCTATTTGCATAATATATGGGAAACATAACGAAATGTTAATATCATAAAAATTATGAAATAGGTAAAAATTTGAATTGATTTTAAAGATTTAATACCGCCAAATTAAGATTTTATGTCCGATTTTCTTAAATGCTTTCATAACGGGAAAACAATGAAATTATGAGGGTATGCAAGTTTAGAAAAAAATTTATGGGTTAAACAGTGTGACCTGTAAAATCCGCATCATATGGAATTTTTTAAATTAATTGTTTTAAGTAAAATTTTAGTTTGTAAAAAGTGTTTGTTTAAAAATGAATGCAAAATGATAATAAAAAAGTAATTAAGATTTGTTTTACCTGTCGAACTTGCATTTGGAAAAATGCAAAAACTACCTACCCATGCAGAAGAGCAATGGGCTGAGGCAATTCCCTTGGAAAATTCCTCTAGCAATTCTTAGGTTTTTAACCGTATATTGCTCGTTGCTTATATCTACGGGCCGTTTTCGATAGTTTCATACTCTTGTGCAGTAGTACTTTATAGATCTCAAGTATCCTTAGGATCCACGACTGAGGTACTGAGTCATATGCTTTACGATAATCTATCCAGGCAATGGTCAGGCTTCTTTTGCGTTTTTTGGCCTGTTTGGTAACAACAGTGTCTATTCCAAGCCATACCTTACTACCCTTACTTCCATATCTTGACCCATTTTGCCGTTTAGCTAGAATCTTGTTTGTCTTGATGTGTTCTGTGATTCTTCGCAATAACTGCGGTAAGTATCTTGTACAACACTGGTAGGCAAGTGATCAGGCGATAATTTTTTGGATCACTTCTGTCTAGTTTTTTTGGTGCCATGACTATTGTTCCCTAGGTAAGAAAGTTGGATGTTCTACGTATCGCATTTACCTGGCTATTAATATTAGTATTGTTATATTTTAAAAATGATACAGTACAATGACAAATTTCAAATAAAACAAGTAGCATAGATAAATATTGAGAATAATAATTTTAATATACAAAAAACGTATAAACATTCAATATCAAAAGGCAAAACTTAAAGAGGAAATTAGCGGCATATCACCGTGTCAAAAACACATCACGAAATATGACATAAAATTGAACCTTTACTACTTGAAACATATTTCTATACGCACAGACGATGATATGCTTTTATATCGAAATATCCACTACCCATTTTATTCAAGAAGGTCTAGATTTCTGTCTCTGCACTACTCGAAAATGCTCTTTGAAAACATCATTTCATATTTTAAAATTCATGTGCAATTCACTCGTCTATCAATATTGAATAGACATTAAGTATTTACGAAATTGTTTTCTGATTGAAGTCGCTAAAGACATGGATATTTTGCTGCTTTTATGTAAATAGCTGTAATTTGCAACTAAAACTATTTGATGTTTGAGGGAACATTAAAAGGAGTTTAATGGTAGGAAATAAATTAGTCTAAAATTGAAGTTTCCTGCTTTACATATTCTATAATGCGAATAAAACACTAATTTAAATGGTTTGTCGTTTAATAAAGAACTGCGTTAGTTAGGAAATTATGGTCTTTAAAAGTAGAATGTGTCAATCTGTGATATTATTTTTTCTACGATCGTGCGAAAAGTACGTGAGTAATTTCCGCGCCTATATGAGTACTGAAAGTTCCACTCTTTCACACTAGTTCGGAAAGTTTTTTCAGCATTGAAGCTCATGCAATATATAAACTCACTTATGTCAACATATAAGTGGACTTCTTATGCTGATACAGATCACCAGAACTAGACTGAGGAGGTCCATTTTAACAAATTTATTAAAACATTGTTGAGAAATATCCAAGAAATCCAAAAATAATGAACCCGTCGAATAATTCCACCTTTATCGTTGCCATAAAAATGTTTCCAAGCCATTCTACTATACTTCCTAACAACATGTAACATGTTTCTTTCTTTCTACAACTCGAATTATGAAACTAAATTAAAAAAATATAAAAAGGTTTGGGAATTACACTTAAACTTCCTAAAATTATAACAATAAAAATATTTTAATAATTTTAGATACATTAAGATGTTATTTTTTATTCTTTTGTTTTTTTCATTTTACACAATTTTTTTTGTTCATCAGTATAGGCGTCAAAGAGAAAATATAAGAGTTATTTGACTTTTAACCAAGTTTTGATGAAAATGGAGACCGGGAGGAAACTGGAGAGAATATAAACATTGAACTGAAAAATTGATATACCGTTATGCCAAAGAATTAGAAACATTTAGTTACTAGTGTGCAAAAATTTAAAAAAATATCTTCAAAAAAGAAGAGGCAATTCTAGTATACTTTCCCATATTTAAAACTTGCAAATCATCCAGGTTATGGCCAAGACAATCACACCCAACTTAAACATACTGTTGATATAAATAACTTATAATAAAAATATATATAACAAATATTATAAGGCAATAGCTTTTATCAAGAAAAATAGTGTTGGTTTTCACCCAAAAAAAACTAAATCCCCAACAAGCAACGACATAGACTAATCTGTGAACGATGCCCCAGATGGTATATAATTTTTGAGAAAAAGGTTACAATTGGCGTCTGCTGCCGTGAAAAAATAGCTTATTTGACCCTAGATGATATTGAAAACAAGGAATTCCTGTTGAATATTATAATTCCTGATAATAAAACCCATCAATGCAGAAGCCTTGTAGCAGACGGAGAGTAAAATTTAAACCTAAAATCCCCAGCTCTACACTGGGCGTTATTTAGGCGGATATCCACTTAGTTAGTAGAATGTGGAGTAGACATCACGAATCTTAAGCGCCATGGTCTTACATTACTAAATTACAAACATTTGTAAAGGTTATGTACACGGGTTTTTACAAAATAGAAAACAAAATGCACATGAGATCCAAAACAGGCTTCCTCTTCCAAATTGCAGCAAGCAGTAAAAATTGTCCTCCAAAACAAGACTACCTATTCCAAATGGCAGCAACCACCGACAATTGTCCTTTAACCACCTCATGTTGAACTTACACAAGACATAAATAATTCTAAAATGGCAAAAAATACTTCTACACCAGTTAAACCAATTATCCCCAGGCATACATTTAACGAATGCAAATAACTGTTCTTTTACCATTAATATTGTTAATAATAAATAAAAATAATATAAGGTTGAATTATAAGTTGCATTTTCACTTTGACGGTTCTACTGAAATAAATTATTTAAAATAACTACTAAAACTAGTTAATTTTCCTCATGCTCGTAGAAAAAGCGTTATAATAAACTAATCTGTTCTCTGGTAAAATCTAGTAGTTTTCAGGATTGACCCTAACGTTATCGGCCTAAATGTCTTGGATTTACATATGTTAAATCACGAGATCTATAAATTTAATCGAATAAACTATTCAAGATATTTTAAGCATGATTGTGTAAAATAATAGTTGAATGCACAATAATATAATAGAAACCTGAGACCGCGAAACGGTTGAGGGTTTTTATTTTGAAATAACCATGAATGAATCTATTTGCCGAAAAGAAAAATCATCCAAAAATATTTGGATAGTTTATTCCATTTAAGTTTATAAATTGAATAGGATAGAACTATATATATATATATATATATATATATATATATATATATATATATATATATATACTAAAAATCGATAAAAATGCGCTCTCACACATCTTTACCAAAAGTTCTTGGCCGGATAACATATATGTATAATAGCAGAAATATATAATTTCTGCAGGTGCAAAAACGGCCTAAAAGAAGAATTGCTTGTAGTACTGTTTCAGTATGATAGACGTTTCGTTTTCGATTTTGTCATATCGAGCAATCTGTTATTTCAGATCTCCCTGGGTACAAGCCTGCCTGATGAGGGTAGAGGCCCAGAAATCATGATCGCAGGAGGGTACCCTGTGACATAATCGAAAGCAATTCTTCTTTTAGGCCGTTTTTGCACCTGCAGAAATTATATATTTCTGTATTATATATATATATATATATATATATATATATATATATATATACTATATTTCCTAAATTACTTAAATTAAAGCCATTAACAAAGAATTAAAGATAATAATAAAATAATAAAACATTACATTAATTATTTTTTGCTAACAGCAAATACTAAATTTAATCGCAAGTACCCAGCTGGCACTAAAGTAGCTGTAACTGTTTCCACTACTACACTTAAATAGTTTTTGTATATTTAATAATAATAATTCCACTATACAATATCAATAAACACTTTAGGTTACACGTTTTTAAGTATTATGTATGTATTTGTTAGTGCGAATAATACTTTATAGTAATTTTTCATGTAACAAAGTAATTATATAATAACTACTGTCAAGCAACTACTTACGAAATTGACTCAAATGTCGTCATTTATTTTCCGTTACATTATAGTAATTATCCAAAGTTGCTGTTTCTAAGCTGTTTACTAAATTACAACTCTTAAGTATCAGTACCTACCTGAACCTTGCAGAGACTGCTCCATTACGTTCAAATTTACTCCCATAACTTAAGTAAAACGAGTCGTTGCCGAGTAGAAAAAGTTATCGTCTAATATTACTTTAAACTGCGTATTACCAGTTGTTATTCTTGTGTTGTAAGTTAGAATTACAGTAAATATTTACTACAAGTAAGTAAACTATTACCTCTTGTACTTGAGGTTCCGGAGGTAGGGGACGCTGGTACGAGATTCAGTCCACAGTGCCTTTATAAGAAAGTGGCGACAATAGGGTAACCAATTTTTGTTGTTTTAATGCATTATTTTATTAATTTTTGTGATTATTAAAATTCATTCAAACAATAAGTTCTTTCGCCATATGGAGAAATGTGTTAAAGTCTGGTTCACCTGCTTTTTGCTTGTATTTATAAAGCATTTGTGTGTCTTAAGTTTAAGTTTACTCCAAGAAAAGTTATTAAATATTGCATATTATTATCTTTTGGTTTTATTTTGCTGTAAATTCATTCAGTACCTCAATTTAAGGTAGAAGCTGTCAAAGCATAAAAGAAACTTTGATTTGTGGGGTTCTTTAGTACACATAAAATAGATTATTAAAGTAAAACATTAATATAACCCAACATTTACGACTGACGCTGACAGAGGTTGTCAATGTAAGGCGAGAACATTAAAAATCGAATTTTTATTTTCGAATCGAATAATTTCATTAATTAACCTTTTAGCTGATCCAGTTTTCTTAATGGCAATGACGTCATATCCCATAAAAAAAGTAGCTAACATTCATCTACATTTTATAGAAAATTAAAAATATCATAACTTGGTTATGTCATACCTGAACAAAACAACCTAAAAGGAAACAAATAATAAAAACGAAACAAAGGGTTATGACAAACAAAAATCTTTTTTGGCTTTTTCGCAACTGAATAAAAATATTTAACTTTAAATTAATTGAAGCAGATATTTAATATAATTACATACCTCAACATGTAGACTAGTCTGTCTACGGAATGTTTCGATACATAATATAAATAATATTATTTAAGCAAGCATAAGGAATTATATCATTTACCTTAAGTTTTTATAGACACATAGTAGTTGTACAAATACTTTCATCCTATCGGGACTCATCAGTGCGCCGATCGTAAGAGAAAAACATTAAATAATAGAAAAGAATTGATTTCAAAATTTTAAAATGTGTCAGTTTGTTTGACATGTAACCTAGATATGAAAAAAATGATAGTTTGCAGCCATCTATAACGTTATTTTTAAATGTGTTCAGATTATTTGTTGCGTTTAGATTGACAAACAAAAATCTTTTTTGGCTTTTTCGCAACTGAATTAAAATATTTAACTTTAAATTAATTGAAGCAGATATTTAATATAATTACATACCTCAACATGTAGACTAGTCTGTCTACGGAATATTTCGATACATAATATAAATAATATTATTTAAGCAAGCATAAGAAATTATATCATTTACCTTAAGTTTTTATAGACACATAGTAGTTGTACAAATACTTTCATCCTATCGCGACTCATCAGTGCGCCGATCGTAAGAGAAAAACATTAAATAATAGAAAAGAATTGATTTCAAAATTTTAAAATGTGTCAGTTTGTTTGACATGTAACCTAGATATGAAAAAAATGATAGTTTGCAGCCATCTATAACGTTATTTTTAAATGTGTTCAGATTATTTGTTGCGTTTAGATTGACAAACAAAAATCTTTTTTGGCTTTTTCGCAACTGAATAAAAATATTTAACTTTAAATTAATTATATTAAATATCTGCTTCAATTAATTTAAAGTTAAATATTTTTATTCAGTTGCGAAAAAGCCAAAAAAGATTTTTGTTTGTCAATCTAAACGCAACAAATAATCTGAACACATTTAAAAATAACGTTATAGATGGCTGCAAACTATCATTTTTTTCATATCTAGGTTATCGGCGCACTGATGAGTCCCGATAGGATGAAAGTATTTGTACAACTACTATGTGTCTATAAAAACTTAAGGTAAATGATATAATTTCTTATGCTTGCTTAAATAATATTATTTATATTATGTATCGAAACATTCCGTAGACAGACTAGTCTACATGTTGAGGTATGTAATTATATTAAATATCTGCTTCAATTAATTTAAAGTTAAATATTTTTATCCAGTTGCGAAAAGGCCAAAAAAGATTTTTGTTTGTCAATCTAAACGCAACAAATAATCTGAACACATTTAAAAAGGGTTATGGTTATGACAGATCGCAGAATTATAGTAGTGACTTAAGTACCGCAACTCTCCGCATTAAATTTTAAAGAACCGGCGGAATGTTCGCAAATCGTAACCGCTTGGTAATAATATACGAGTATAGTATGGGGTTAACTTTGTAGGTAACTTTATTCGTACCCACCTTAGTGATCAAGACTTCAAAGTTATTGAGCATAAGTGACAGTTGCGTATTTAAAAAATCCAAAACTATAAAAGCCGTAGACACTTTATGTTAAGGGAGAACTGCATGCAAAAAATGGAAAATCAGCGACAAGGTCTAGTCAAGTTCAAAATAACATAAAAAGGTACCTATGTATTAGAAAAACCCTCCTGCATGTCCGACCTTAAAAAATTGTGCTATGCACAGGCAATTTAAATTATATTTCGGTCGAAAATGGGTTCTAAATGATTCACGCGCTGCAGAAATACAAATACATGAGCACGATTTAACAGTTCAAATTTTGCGGTTATGTATACGAAGGATGGATTAAGTGGATCCTACATATGTATTTAACATGGCACATTCACAATTTTTACCACCCCTTCGTTACAATCTGTCCCCTCTTTCTTCTACATATTATATATATATATATATATATATATATATATATATATATATATTATATATTTATATATATGTATATATGTATATATATATATATATATTTTTTTTTATTTAATCCGGGATCGGTCGCGATGTTAGAAAAAATCTAACATTTTTTCTTTTTTGGTAACAACTTTTCGAAAACTTTGGCAACATGGCTTACCGCAAGTAAGTGCCTCGGGAAGGCGTCTATTTATGCGCCTATTTAAGGTTACTTGGCGGAGTTGTGTCATAGAGACTCGACGGACCACTGTTAAGAATAATCTAACACGCGACCTATATCGTAATTTCTAATGTTAGAAAAAATCTAAGGAAGCGACTAAAATCGTAGCTAAAATATTAAAATTAGAGTTATTGAATTCGTGTGAACGAAATTTGCTCAGACAATGGATCCGAAAACGGAGGGGCAGCTACTTCAATGGTACAAGGAGTGTCCGTCAGAAGTAGAAGAGTCGTCTGATTTCGATACTGACATTACTGCCGACGATTGTAATATTGTGGAAAATGAGGAAGAGATTGCACCGCCTGATTAATGCAATGAGGAACAGGAATGTCAGCCCAGTAGTGACTATTCTTCCCCAGAACCAATTTTTTTTGGAAAAAAATGGATTGGGGTGGTTCAAACATAAACAAAATGTAAACAGAGGTAAAACGACATAACCAAACATAATAACCAAACAACCAGAAGTCAGATCAATCGCTAAAAATGCAACAACAAACTTGGACTGTTGGAAATTGTTTTTGTCCAATGACATAATTAAAGATATAGTAAGTTTCACGAGCCAGAAGTTAGAGGTTTTGCGATTGTCTTTTCAGCGAACAAGAGACTGCATTCCCACAGATTATGACGAAATAAATGCGTTCATTGGTATTTTATACATGGCAGGAGTACAAAGGAGTCATCACCTAAATACTTCGAACTTATGGACTAATGATGGAACTGCACCAGAATACTTTGCTGCAGTTATGCCCGAAAGGCGATTTCACACTCTATTATGGGCTATACGGTTCGATGACGGCAATACCAGGAAAGATAGAGCAAAATTGGATAACTTGGCCTCTATCCATAAGTTATTTGAGAATTTTGTTCAAAAATGCTCTGAATGTTATACTGTGGGAATTTTTACAACAATCGACGAAATGCTTGAAGCTTTCCGAGGGAGATGCCGCTTTAGGCAATATATTGCCAACAAGCCGGCAAAATATGGCATTACAATATATTCATTGGTAGACGCAAGAACCTTCTATACGTACAACACGGAGACTTATCCTGGAAAGCAACCAGTAGGTCGTTAAAACTTACCAAATGATGCTTCTAGTGTGGTAAAGCGCCTTATTGGACCTATAAGTAAATTTGGGAGAAACGTCACTATGGACTATTATTTTACCTCAGTGCCCTTAGCAAGTGAACTTTACGTAAGCCACAAACTGACAGTTGTGGGCACTTTATGAAAAAATAAGCATGACATACCAGTAGAATTTCTAGAAGTCAAAAATCGACCACTATACAGGAACATGTTTGCTTATGGAAAAGACTTTAACAAGTGTATTTTGAGCTCCTACATTCCGAACCATGATGATGACTCAATTGATAGTACTACAATAGAAGCCTGCAAACCAGAAATAATAACCTTTTATAATAGTACAAAAGGTGGTGTTGACGTAGTGGATAGACTCAAAACAGAATATTCAGTAACCAGAAAAAGCAATAGGTGGCCATTTACAGTGTTTTGTTCACTGTTGAATATTGCTATTATTAACTCCCAAATAATTTATCACAATAATACCCAAATCACTGTAAGAAGAAGAACATATATATCAGATTTATCTAAGCAACTTATTTCAGCCCATATACAAAAGAGAGCTTCTATCACATCTCTGAGTATTCCATTATGCCATAAGATTTCTAATGTTATTGGAAGGAAGATCAGTTTACTAAAGCCTGTTCAGAACATGCAGACGAAACCCCGCTGTCATTATTGTCCAGTAAGAAAAAACAGATTTACGCAGCATAACTGCTCAAGCCGCCTGAATCTCATCTGCAAAGAGCATTCTTCCACAATAACATACATATGTATTGAATGCTTAAGAAGGAATGAGGAACAATATTACGATTCCTGATCTTTGTTTGTTTTTGCTTAAAATTGTTTTGTTTTAAGAAGTAATGTTTATTTATTGTTACACAATAATTGTTCATTTTTCATTTTTTCATTAAGTTACAAAACTGCGTGTATTTTTTATTATTTGTGTGATTGTTTTAGTTTTAGTTAAAAGATTAAATAAATACCGTCATTTTAACAATAAAATTGTTTTTATATGTAAACAAAACAATAAAAATAACACAATATATAAAATTGTTCCAAATTGGCAGTGTTAGATAAATTCTAAAGCGGGACCGAATACGTAACAAAATAGAGCCCGACTGTTCCCGGGTTAATTTTCATTTTGACGTCCCGAATAATTTCATTAAACTTTGAACAACGGATGCACTGTCGTAGAAAAAATTAAAGAAACTTTTTCTATATTTTTATTTCAATATACTATTAAAGTTTCTTATTATTATAGTTAAGAACTCAAAAACCAAACGGTCGGAGAGAAGTTGTACTTTGACATGTTCTATTCTCGACAGTCAGTGTTATATTTGACAATTTTTAAATTTATATAAGTATAAAATTGGTATATTGTTGTTTCTTTCGTTATGTTTTATATCCTAAATATTTTAATGGCATTTCAGGCAAATACCCTGATGGAGACATTAAACGGCACAAGCAGAATTAAAGACTTATTTTGAAAAGTACAGGGTTTTCGGTTATATATTGAACAAGGTCTACACGCTTTATTTTTAGAGATGTTAAAATCGAAAGTTGTTGGGTAGTATCTGAACCGCCAGAATTTGCTAAAAAGATTAACAAATGACAATTGCAAATTAAAAAATTGAGCATCGACTTTGTTATTTTAAATGAGATACCCCTGTATATTTTTAATTCGTTAGAAAGAACAATTTTTGATTTCTAAAATATATACTTTGTATATATTCAGACAAACGGGTATCGCATAAATTTGGTCTAAAACCCGCTCTGGCTCATAGTACATTTAACATAGACGGCTTTGATTTCAATCCTTTTCAATTTAACATGGCCCTTTTGTCACTGGTTTTGGACGCTTGATTTATTTAATTTCATAATTATAGAGTATTCTGATAAAGAAAAAGCAATTATTTCACTGCATAGACTTAATTTAATTTAATTTTAATTTATTTAATTATAAATAACAACAATAAAATCTTTAAAAATCGTTTCTAAATGTTTATAATTTAATACATATTTACTATTTATTTTGTCCGGGACTTACTTAAAAACATTAAGTTATTTAAATTGAGTTTAATGAGTTATTTGTCTGCAACAATTATTGGAATATTAATAGATGTTTTAATATTGATACCGGGAAGAAAATGAAGCTACAGCCTTTTTTTGTTTAAACATTTTGAAACAAGGATATTATATATGAAATAACAACGAGTAAACAAAAACAATATTATTTATGGAATAGATTTTATTTAGTTTATCCAACCCCCGTTATTTCTGAGATATTTTTTTAAGTTGTCTCTAAATCTACCAGTTATGGCTTGAAATGTAAACTCTGGATAATTTTCGTTTAAATTATTTATTTCGCCTTGCAATTTTAAAGTCAATTCCCGAATATTTGGTGGTCTAATATAGTAAACTTTATTTTTAAGATACCCCCAAAGACAGAAGGCCGGCCAAGTTATGACACCGTGTCTCTCTACCCATAAATCATATTTATGATTAAGGTATTCTGTAACTTCAATAATATTATGACAAGGTGCCCCATCGTGGTGAAAAATAATGTTATTATAAAGCTGGACAGGTAACTTTTCCAGAGCTTGTTCTATTCATTTCGTAATAAATTTAAATATCGTTAACCATTTAAAAAACCATGTATGAATATAGACTATAGAAAATAGACTTTCGGCCCTGAATTTTTACAAGTTGTTTCTTCTGAGGATTGGTAGTTTCCCAAAGGTGTTTATTTCTCCTATTGAGCATCTCCTCCGTAGAAAATATAGCTTCATTTGTAAAAAGAATTTTCTTGGCGACATTTTCACCTCCCTGCATCTTTGTCGACATTTCCCGGCAAAACAGGTTGCGTTTTGTTTAAGTCTGTTAAGTTCTGAACCAGGCTAACCTTATAATCTCTATACATGTAATGTTTAAAGTTTCCTGAACTTTCCATATTTTCTCATTCAAATTTAATACAGCGTCCTTTCTAGCAAATTGAAAATATACAGGGTTTCTCATTTAGAATAACAAAGTCGATGCTCAATTTTTAATTTTTAATTGTCATTTGTTAATCTTTTCAGCAAATTCTGGCGGTTCAGAGAGAACTCAACAACTTTTGAGTTAAACATTTTTTTCTACCTCTAAGAATAAAGCGTGTAGACTCCTTTCAAAGTATATCCGAAAACCCTGTACATATATTTTCTTAAAAAACTTAGTTCTCCAATAATTCTAGGTATATTTTCTTATTCGTGGGTTGGGAGAAAGCTTAAAAAACACACTGATCAAACACACAGGACACAAAAATTAAAAAATAATAAATTAAGATTAAAATTATACCTGAATTGTTAGTGTCGTTATTATATTTATTCTTGACTTCAGTAACTACAAGTGAGATTGGCAATCAGATATTATCACTAAAAAATGATTATGCTCCAGGGTCTGACCAAATATCTGCAAGGCTTGTTAAAATTGTCCAGTCGGAAATTTCAATACCATTAGTTCATATTATAAATTTGATTTTTTAAATAGGTAATGTGCCAAAACACTTCAAGCAGTCAGTTATTGTACCTATACATAAGGCGGGTTCTGTGAGGCACATTGAGAATTTTTGACCCATTAGTCTTATTAACAATATTACAAAGATCTTTGAAAAATGTCTAAAATACAGATTGATTAAATTCTATCAGAGTTTAAAATATTACATGAAAACCAGTACGGATTCAGAGAAAAACATAGCACAGCGGATGCTTTATATTGTCTGACCTCTGAAATAGTTACTAAATTGAATAATGATGAAAGATTTCTTGCAGTTTTTCTGGATTTGTCAAAGGCCTTCGATACTGTCCCACATGACCGACTTATTGAAATTTTAAGCCACTATGGGGTCAGGGGTATAGTGTTGGGGGTTTCTGAGAGTTATCAGATAGAGATCAATGCGTGAGAATAAATAATCAAATGAGTTCTTCTTTGAAAATAAAAATGGATGTCCCACAAGGTATAATATTGGGACCAATCATCTTTATTACTTACATAAACTCATTACTAAACTTAAACATAAATGGTAAAGCCATATCATGCTGATGACACGGCTCTTGTGTTTTCGGGTGTTTCATGGGAACAGACGAAAGAAAAGGCAATAAATGGGCTTAACAAAAGTTAAAAGCTGGTTGGATGTGCATAAACTATCATTAAATATTAAGAAAACAAACTAGGGTAAAGGTGACAGTCGTTGGCACAATTGAGCATGTGTTACATTTTGACACACGTTACAAAGCAGTGCGTCTCGAAAAACCCTTATACCTACACCTAGTCTATTGGAAAGAGGAAGCTCTTTGCTACTTGACTACATGTTTTTTTTTGCATTTGTCCTTGTTTTAAAGGGTATTATCATAAATAGAAATAAAGATAAATAAATCATCTTTTTTTCTTCAATTTGTAGTACTGAAAACACATCTTTCTCTTTAGTTTTCTTAGGGGAATCTATTTTTGGTATATCGTTTTCTTCAGCCTGCATTATCCCATTTTCTAGTTCTAGATGTTCTTTTCTTAGCTCTTTCTTTTCTTCCTTAACTTCTAGTTCCTTAACTTCTAGTTCCTTAACTTCTAAGACAGTACTATTTGTTTTACTGCTCGTGGTAAAATTATTTTAATTTTTTTCATTTTGCATTGGGGGGATTATTTTAAGGTGTTGAACAATATTTATTTTGTTATTTGTTCTTCTCTTCTGAACTTTATTTATTTTTCCCTTTTTATTTTGTTCTCGAACCATTCTTTTTCTTTCTTTCTCTTGTTCTAGAATTTTTTTTTATTTTCTTTGTCCTCAACGATATTTTTCCACTTTTCAGAAGTGATTACATAAGGTAATCTTTCTATGTCTCTCTTATTTTCCCTTTTGGGACTTTCGGGCCAGTAAAGGATGCTGCTTGGAGGAGATTCAACTGAAGTTGTAGCCTTATCATTATTTATAAAATTAGTACAAGCGACATCAATTTGATTTTGGTCATATTCTTGCAAAGCTTGGTTTAATTCGTCGTCATAAACTTCAGCGTCTATTATTTCAATTGGCATATCCTCAATATCTACAATGGGCATATCCTCAATATCTACAATGGGCATATTCCCAGTATTAGTTACACTGGGCATGCCCTCATTATCATCCAGAGGCCAGGTTTGAACTTCTTTCTGATGTCCATTAAAAAAATTCCAAATTTTTGTAAGACAGTTTCTTTCAGAACTATATACATATTCATAATTATTATTGTCAAGTGATTTAAGCAAGTTTTCATCAAGAAAACTCTTAAATGTATTAATATTTAGAACACGGTCAGTTCGAGTTACACTGCCGTTAATATTGTTAGTTTCAAGTGCATCTTTTTCTTCTGTAATATTTTGGATACTTTCATTCGCCCCCCCAAGACATTTTGAATAGTCAATGGCATTGCAATCCCAAGGAAAGAGTCCAGTTGCTCTAAAGCCATTGACGATTGTGGAATTTTTTACATAATTTTCAATTACTTTGGAAAGTAGTGGGGCGAAATTTTCTTTCTTAAATTGAATTAGCGGATGTTGACGCCTCCATTCCAAAATTCCTCTTTGCCAGCCAGTCTTCAAAGGTTTAAAGGCGGCAACATCAGCAGGTTGTAGTAACCTTGTTGCATTAGGGTACAATGCAATCAAGATTATCCCTAGTGTATTACATAACTGACTTATCTGCAACGTAAGATGGGTTTTGTGCCCGTCCACAAACAGTATAACAGGCTTTTCGATTTTCTTCTCTTCCAGATATAAATTAAATACATTGGCTATATATTCATAGAAAAGGGAAGCTTTCATCCAGCCATTATCTGAATAGCCAATTCCCCATTTTTCTGGAACCGTTTCCAAGATTTCTTTTGGTGGCTTTCGTTTATACGGGTAAATAACCATTGGTGGCGAAAGGTCACCATCGGCGCAAAAGGTAAACATATTAAGGTGAGCGACGCTTTCGCTACACCTTGATCTACTTCATAGACATTTTAAGTACCTCTGAAAGCTAATACCTTTTTATTTTTTGGGCAAAGGAGGAAATTTGTTTCATCCCCATTGAAGATTCTATTAGGATCATTTAAAATATGTTTTAAATCTTCCCTTTCTAACTCATTCTCGATAGTTTGAAACCAGTTTCTTATGTTTATTTCACTGATGCAAGAACTAGCCTGGGTAACGGATTCTGTTGTTCTAAGGCGGAGCTCAGGGTGTCTTCTTATAAAGGCCCGGTACCATCCCTTACCAGGTAAACCATCAGGAAAGGGAGTGCTTCTATTGCAAGCCGTAATAAAGTTCTGTACACTATGCTGTACATCCTCTATTCTCCTCGGAAAGCCTTTTCTTTGGCATGTATTTATCCACCTTAAAATAAAATTCCATTAGATGCAACGGAAAATATGTTAGTATATAAAATCTTACTCAACCAATGTTGTTTCTTCTTCAGGGGTGACATATGTAGCTGGGCCATAACCAGGCTTTTTAAATTTGGCTCCCATTCGAAATTGTATGGTAGCTCTTGGTATATCAAACTTTTTGGCTGCCTTTAGATTTGACATACCATCTCTAACAGCTTGAATTGCTTGTTTAATTTTTTCTTCCCGTTGATTCATGTTTACTAAAAAGCGAACTATATTAATAATTATACAGGGTGTTTCAAAAGTTTTCTGACATACTTCCTGCCCTTAAATGATGTCAGGAATCACCTCCCGAAGTTTGTCAAAATAATTTTTGAAACACGCTGTATAATTGTCAAATAGTAAGTAACCTTGATAGGTATTTGTAGTGTATTAAATAAAATACTGAATTTGGAAAATTAATTAAATAAAAAAAGAAGCATTAAGCATAGGTATAGGTCAGGCTTGGATAGGTTTCTTACCAAATCTTACCTAAAATACCTAGGTACCTTTTTATCCGTATATAATTAACATGCCAATCATTGAATTCTAAAAAAAACCGTCATGATACAGTCATTGGCACTCTTATGCCAACTACTAAATTTGACATTAATTAGGTCACAGTGGTTGGCACTAAAGTTTTTAGGTTATAATTTATAGAATGACGCATTTTTTGCCTTGTTTAAAGTGTAATAATACGATTAATAGTATACCTAATCATGTATACACACTTACCAACTTTTTCCTTTTCGAAGTCACCAAAAAAACCCAATTTTCTATCACAAAAACAACCTTAAACAGGACAATTTTAAAGAACAAATTCCAACGGTCTGTGATCCCGCCAAATTCTGATTGACAACTGAAGTAGGAATACCAACTGCGCATAGAATAAATACCTATATTTAAGTGCAAAAAAGCCAACTTTTATTTTAAAAAATCCCCGAAGCAGTAAATGTTAGTTGAGACAGATTATTTAAACAAATGTAAACGGGTGCCAACGATTGTCTACCTGCCAACCATTGTCGCCCTTACCCTAACCTTTTTTCCTTCTATGGAGATTTATGCAGTAACAAAAACTAAATATTTGGGTATTATCCTTGATCAACACCTCAGATGGACGGATCATGTCAAATACTTAACATCTAAAATACGCAATCTAATATATAATTTTTTTTATACTGCGGGAATTCCTCGATACTAAATTACTAATTTAGATCTATAAATCGTTGGTTGAATCCTTGCTACGGTATGGTCTCATTGTTTGGGGTGGAGCCTATAAATCAAATTTATATCTATTGAAAATAACGGGAAACTATACTTTGAGAATAATTTATAATAAAAATAGACTTTATTTTACAGATTTATTGTACAGTCAGGAAATTGGTAACTTAAATTTTCTATACATACAACTGGCTTGCTCCTATATATACCAAAACAATACATACTTAATACCTGTAAATAATCGAACAATAGATTTGCGTTTTCTAAATTACTTAGCACCTAAATTTTATAATGCTCCCTAATGATATAAACTCCATAAGCAACATAAAGAGATTTAACAAAAAAAGCAAATAGTACATATTCGTACATATTGGCAATTTCACTGTTCTGTTGTCAGTTTGACCCTCGTGTTGCCCTTTCTGTTTTTGTTAATGTTATATCATGGGTCAGTTTAATGGTAGTGTTGTGCAGTTGTGTGTGTGCATGTGGGTGTGTGTATGGATTGTGTATGTATGTATGCAAATATGAATATACTAGTTTTCCTCGGCATCTATAAGTGTTTAAGAGTGGGCGATTTAATAGACTGCTGAACTATATAAAATCCTACACTCATATTATCTGAATTGAGTGCATACAGATGTGGTTTAACCAACATCTAGGCTCTATTAAAAAAATGAATGTTTACATAAATAATGTATGGAAACTGTCAAAATTTAGAATTCTAACTATGTTACCAAATATATATTCCATTGATGCCTATTTAAAAAAAAATAATTAATTGCCTTTTGTTAAATTCAAATGTCGAGCAATTATTTAAGGATAGCTGTATGGTAATAATTAGTTACTGTTTTTTTGTAAAATGATTTATTATTATTAATACTAATATTTAAAAAAAATAAACTATTATTATGTCTGCAATTTGCCCATAATTCCTGGTTTTGGCGCAAAGGAAACATTTCACAACAAAACATTCACACACACACATGAGAAACAGTTCTTTAACTGATTTGTGAACGTTACGTTGCAAAAGACATAGTTGAGTTGTTTGTTTTTTTGTTTTTTTTTATATTTTATATTAAAAGTTCCAACTAGATATTATTATCCTAGAGGGTTTTTACATTTTAGCAAACAAAATTCACGCACAGTTACACTTTCATTTGTATGGTACAAAAGAGGAAACATGAAAACTAAAATTAAATAGTTGTTACACCTATTACATAATTCCAAATGTAATTAAAACTGTTAAAATAAAAAAGTTTTTTTAGTTATTCAAATATAAAAAAAATTAATTACAGAAAAATACGAGCATGAAAAAAATACACATAATATTATTTTAAAACTAGATGTATGTTGATATGTCCTTATTGCCCTATTACCTAATTTGTTAGTATTCTAGTTCGATAGATTTTTTCCCATATTAAAGCTTTACTGGCATTTTGGAGGATGGTATTAGTTTTTCTCGTTTTAGTATGGTAGGACAACCGTGTAAAAGTAGGAAGTAAATCGCATAGAACTAGAAAACATCTAGCCCAGCTAGAGAAAGAGCTTTTAAAATTACACCTTAAATTAAGTAACTGCATTCATCCTTTATTGTGAAACCGTATAGAAACTTTGTCTTTTTGGCGAACAGAATCAAACAAAAGCATTAAGACTGATACACTTTCGAAGAAATATGACAATCTACTATAGCAGTAAAATCAATCACAAATCTGGTCATTAGAAGCCGATAGAGTGGTTCACAATATATAGTGCTACAATCTCCCTGAAAATGAAAAATCTGTACTGAATAAGGGTTTTAATTTTGCAGTAAACCTTAAGGAAATCCCTAAAGAAAAAATAATAGCTAAAGTTGAAGCTGCCCTTGACTCGAAATTCGACAGGAAGTGGCAATAATTCTAAGATCAAGCACGCCACCTGTACCAAATCCAAATGCTTCTGAACAGAGTGCCCTAACAAACCTACGCAGAAATAAAGACATCACAATTCTTCCAACAGACAAGGTAAATGCAACTGTAATTATGAATACCGAAGACTACATGTAAAAAATGCAGGACATCCTACAAGACAATTCTTATAAGTCTGTTTTAAGAGACCCGACGACGTACCTAGGGAAAACAGCAAAAAATAAGATAAAAAGTTCACAAATAGACAATAGCTCTAGACTTTACGGTTCACCAAAAATATACAAACCAGGTGTGCCCATCAGAAGTATTTTTAGTGCTGTTAATTCGCCATTACAAAAACTAGAAAAATACCTTGCGGATATTATGCAACCAACTGTGAAAAAAGCTGACTCATATGTAATTTGACCATTTGACCCGATATATACAAGACGTCATTCTTGAAAAAGACGATATCATATCAAACCTAGATGTTAAATCGTTGTATCCTAGCATCGGAGAACTGGACAAGATTGCTATGAACGAGGACTTTTCGGCCCTTATAATACAACTGTTAGAGCATACTTATTTCTAATTTAACGTGCAAATCCACAAACAAACAGATGGAGCTCCAATGGGATCCTCACTATTACCAATAGTGACCAATTTATTTATGATATACTTCGAGAAAGAAGCTCTTGAGGAAGCAAATCTGAAGCTCATAATTTGGCTCCGTGACATGGATCACATATTTATCATATGGCAACACGGTAATGCAGAACTTGCCAAGTTTCTAACTCAGGTAAATTCAATACATCCTAAAATACAATTTACGCTAGAGTTAGAGGAAAACAACAAACTCCTATTTTTAGACGTTCTGCTTACAAAATGGGACAATTGACACATTGAATACACCGTTTATAGAAAACCAACACATACTCACAGATATTTGAATGCTGGATCACGTCACCATCCAGCACAAATTCAAGCCGTGGCCAATACCCCCATATCTAGATCCATGCGATTAACTAATACACAAACGAGACATGATGAACTTAATATAATATCTAGTGATATAAAGAAAAACCGTTACACAAAGCACGTTACAGATAAAGGCATTAATAAACAGGATTCCCGAATAAACCGCAAAGATTATGAATCCGAAAGACAACAAGTAGTCCCACCATATGTAAAAGGTACCACAGACCGTATTGGCAGGATTATTAGAAAACACAATATACAAACAATTCATATGCCACAAGCAACCCTCTTGGATATCCAAAAGATAAAATAAAATTGGAAAACCACGGAGTATATAGCATCTCGTGCTAGGACTGTGAAAAGTTGTATGTTGGGCAAACCAACAACTTCTGCCCTATTTTTACATCATCAGGAAACAGGCCACAAAATAAACTTCGAAGGGTGTAAGGAGATTGCCAATATAGAGCACTACCCAGCTAGCACTAAAATAGCTACAACCGTTTCCACTACTACTCTTTAAGAGTTTTTACGTATTTGTGACTAATAACCTTACTATATATCAACAAACACTTTGGGTTACACGTTTTTAAATATTATATATGTATTTGTTACTGCGAATAATACCTTATAGTAATTTTTCATGTAAAGTAATTATATAATAACTACTGCCAAGCAACTACTTAAGGAATTCACTCCAAGGTCATCTTTTCTTTTTCCGTGGCATAATAGTAATTATTCGAAGTTACTATTTCTAATCTGTTTACTAAATTACAACTTCTAAGCATCAGTACCTTCTTGAACTTTGCAGAGACCACTCCATTACGTTCAAATGTACTCCTATAACGTATTACTATAAAGTAAAACGAGTCGTTGCAGAGTAGAAAAAGTTATCGTCTACTGCTACTTGAAACTGGCTATTACCAGTCGTTATTCTTCTGTTGCAACTTAGAAGTAAGAATTACAGTAATTATTTACTACAAGTAAACTATTACCTCTTGTACTTGAGGTTTCGGCAATAGCGAGGGGGGGGGGGTGGTACGAGATTCGGTCGGTGAATGAGGGATAGTGGCATCAATAGAGTAACCAATTTTTGATTGGTTCAGCCATATTGCTGCTAAAATCGTTTTGTTTACTACCTCTACCAAAATCAATCTACATACTGTGTTTGAGGGAAACTGCTTGTCTAGAATGTAGCATTTAATTCCCTGTGTGCACTAAATAGTCACAATTTCGGCATGTTTAACATCGGATTATTGTCAAGCAGTGAAAGTGCACAAAATAATACACATAGTTTAACCCATAATAAAATAACTTAAATTTCTTTTCCTAAATGTCAGGGTTGGATCGCCCTGGAATACCTGGAAATATCAGGAAATTTGAAATTCGGACCAAAAAAATCCTAAATTAGACATAAAATTTGCTAATTTTTAGCATAGTCCTGGAAAACGAAATGTTGACTTGGTAAAACTTTGTTTAAAAAATATCAAAATATAGCTCGGCACAATTTCACGGCTAGTATCACCAGTATGTAGCAGTCTCGTACCCCTAAACTGAATTAAGCATTCAAACATTTCTAAATAGTAAACTCGTCGCGAACGATTAAAAGTAGTGAATTAATTGTTGAACCATCTATGAGATCTATACTCACTCTTTGGTATCATATTGCATTTTTTTAATTAGAAATACTTACGCCTGAACGGGTATAACCGTAAAAACTATTTTGCAAGAATATCTGGACATTCTACCTAGAAGATTTTAATCTTAATGTTCTTTTTATCTTTGTCTTAAAAATTCTTCTTCGAATGAACATTACGTAGCAGTTTCCAGACTATCAGTTTGTTTTGCAAATATTTTTGAAACTAATTAAAATAAGCCTTTCAATATTATAAATCTGTGTAAGTTTTTCTCCGCGATATAAAATTCGGTAACCATTACTCGAAGAAGAAATTAGAAGATATTAACGTCTATCACCAAATATATAGGAACTTTTCTTAGCCTGCTGCCTAATTATGAAATTTTTTGTAGTAAACAAGAAAACGTAGTCTGGACTAAAAATAAAATTTTAATGTATTTTAGTTTCACGTTACATGAACGTCACAACAAGGACACCATGATCGGAGTCTGGAACATGTCCTGCAATACCGCAGGAGCAATAATCCATTTTAGTCAAACTATGATCACGATTTCTATGTTTTTTTTCGTTATTTTTCGTGTAGGACCAAGACACAAAATGGAGTCACAGAAACAACTACTCCGCTGGCTAATACGACGACTAGCATTGTATTACATTGTTGATTCCCAACCTTTGTTGGGAGAAATAATGTTATTGTATTTTAATTTATCTGATAACGCTCGAAAAATATATTTTTTTAAATTTGCATAGCTTTGATACTGCGCAGCTACTTTATCACAGAGAGCATTAAAAGTCTTTGATTCTCAAGGTTCGCCACTAAAGACAGCCATAATAACAAAAAAAAAACGATTTTGAAATTTGATTTCAGTCATTATAATATTGGTGTTACTAAAAGGTAAAAACAACTTAAATCGAATATACCTTATGTTATTTTGCCAAGAGCAGTGGCAGATTAAAAATCTGAGGAACTAAGGATTTGCATGTGTTTAATTTTTTATCTATATTATTTATTTTTTCTTTTTGTAAATTTTAATTTATTAAACATGAGAAATAATTTACTTAAGTATAAAAAACAAAAGAATGACAAAAATTTCATCAAATTCCAAATTTGACTTACGTACTTGTAAGAGCATTCTTTTTTTCTTTGTGCTGAAATCTTAACCATTTAGCTACCTGCAGGAATATATGTTTCTTAGATTCAGCAGCAAACCATGTACACTATTTTATTTTTGGTCCTTTGCAAAGTTTTTGCAGGCTACTCAGTTGTTACTCATTTATGAAGCAACTGCACAAGTTTACATCTATCGCCAAAAAAACGGCAACATGTTTTCTATAACCGTCACAAAAAGCTACACAACTTTAAACGGACAAGGAAAATATGACCACAAGTTGGTTGACAACAATGAAATCCATATCCATTGTTAATGCAAATTTCAAAAACTGTTTATCAGAGCTGTGTAAATTAAAATTTCTTAGACAAATTCTTTATTTGTGTAATTTTATTAATTGCATGAGACAAATAATAAAACGATTTAATTTGAAGAGGATAGTTGCGAAGACATGGGAAAAATAGTGTATTTACAAGTGGAACTCAAAGCAATGAAAATTCCAAAAATAAGAATTCATCTACATTTTAAAGAATTCACATTTACATATTATACCGATGTGGCATATACAAAAATAAATTATTTGGCGAAAAAGCAAAAAAAAATAAAGGTAGGGCAGGTTATATTAAATACGGTATGCAAAAATTCCAAAATATATATGCTAAAAATGAGCAGCTAAATAAAAATAGCTGTACGAACGTGTTTTTCAAGACTGGACTAATTTTCCATGTTCCTCAAGATCTCTAGTCAATTTTGGAAAATGATTGTATGAAAAACTTGTATTAGCACTAACACTATAACGCAATAAGAATATTTAAAGGGTATTATGAGGCGGAATTAAAAAAACACAAAATTTACCACAAATGGTACAAAATAGCAAATAAATAGAATATTTTCTGAGTAGGAGTTAAAAAAAGGCTTCAAAAATTTAGCTAGTAGTTATTTTAGAAGAAACAGCACTCTAACTTACATTTTTTCATACTAAGTATTGTGACCTATGGCAAACAAAGGAAACCGTGCTGTTGTTTTCACCCTTTGCATTTACCAAATTTGAAGAATTATATTGTTAAAATAAAATGTAAAAGTCTGCAGCACTCGTTTTCTTCTATCAATTTTTAGTACTTTGGTATCAAAATATTAAACAAGAAACTCGGAACAAAATGTTTTTATTTTACAATCACAGAACATTGATTCTATTATAAATTTAAATATGGATTTATTGAACTAATCAATTTTTGAGAGTATAAACATGTTTCCAAACGCACCTCGCCAAATGCTTATAGTCGTACGTTTAAAATATAAAATATAAATCTAAATTTGTGTTTTGAACTCATTACTCATTCCTTCTTTGATTTAGTTTCCAGGACTATATATTATAACAACCGATATCTTAGAGAAATTATGAACAAGCCAGTTAAATAATCTATCTAGCACCAGAAAGCAGGACCGCTTCATTGCTTTGCCAGCCCGAAGAAATTTGACGATATCTGCATCGAGGACAGATGATAATTTGAGAAGAGACTAAGAAGTTCATTGCAGGTTACAAGAGAACGATCGCTCACATGCGGTTAACTTGACGACAAGAAAACCGCGGTACTCTATCCCTCTCATTATCGAACGTACCTGAAATCGCTTAGCCTCAAGTCGTGAAAGAATAGTTTGGTATTCAGCATGGAACAATGTTATCTTCACAGATGAGTCAAGAATGGGCTTTCATAGAGCTCAAGACAAGTGAGGGTTGAGGAAAAATCGAAGGATGTGTTCGGCCTGGTTGGGTTTAAGAAGCTCATCCATACGGAGGAGAAGGACTTTTCTATGGTGGGTTTCTATGGTAGATGACAATGCTTAACCACATAAAGCTAGAATTGTTCTTGATCAAATCCAAAATACCTAAAATAATCATTTGAATTACCAACAAGATAACCCAACCTTGATCCTATAGAGAATGTCTGGGATGTTCTGAAGAGAGCCATTGGAAGGAAGGAATGCTCTAAATCTAATTATATACTTAAAGCAAAAGGTAGGTGAACTGAAGCACATACATATGCATATACATACACATACATACATGTAGGCATACACACATACACACAACATGTTTACATCTACGCAGATTAAAAACAGAAAAAGGAAAAACAAAACAACACTTAGTAACACAGAGTATTATTGTGACAAACTGTTAAAACAAAGAGATAAAACCAACTCATCTGAGGTCACTTGGGAGTTTGCTTAATTAGTTTAATTGTTAGAATATATTATGTTTTTATGATATTTCTTTTTTTACCCAATAGGTTTTAGTGGTTAAGTGTTACCCCTACTATAAATAAATTTGTTTTGTAAAACAGATGTTTTCTAACTACGGACAATAATCTAAATACAGACAATAATCTTTGACTTACAGTTGCAGGCTCCTTTCGTATTTTAGGTGATGACGATCCCAGAAGGCGGCTTCAGGAAAATAGTACAGAGTCATATTTTAATTATGGGCTTTCACATGCTAGAATGGCCATAGAGAGTAGCTTTGGGATCAGTGTGGCTTGATTTAGAATTCTTTTGAAAGCTATAGAAACCTAACTTGAAAATGCTGTTCACATTATGAAAGTAGTTTGTATCTTAAATAATATTATTTTAGATACCGAAAAAGATCTATTTAATAATGTCTTGGCTGCTGAAAATAACATAAAGGAAATAGTGCCTAGATACTAAAAATCGATAAAAATGCGCTCTCACACATCTTTATCAAAAGTTCTTGGCCGGAAAAGATATATGTATAATAGCAGAAATATATAATTTTTGCAGGTGCAAACTGCCTAAAAGAAGAATTGCTTTCGATTATGTTACAGGGTACCCTCCTGCGATCATGATTTCTAGGCCTCTACCCTCATCAGGCAGGCTTGTACCCAGGGAGATCTGAAATAACAGATTGCTCGATATGACAAAATCGAAAACGAAACGTCTATCATACTGAAACAGTACTACAAGTTAAATGTAACATTTAGCACCACCTATCGGGGCTCCGGTGATTTCCGGCTGCAAACCCGTAGGTAATTTAAAAAGCATGCACTAGCACCATCATGCGGAGAGTAGATACTAAAAATCGATAAAAATGCGCTCTCACACATCTTTATCAAAAGTTCTTGGCCGGAAAAGATATAAGTATAATAGCAGAAATATATAACTTCTGCAGGTGCAAAACGGCCTAAAAGAAGAATTGCTTTCGATTATATCACAGGGTACCATCCTGCGATCATGATTTCTGAGCCTCTACCCTCATCAGGCAGGCTTGTACCCAGGGAGATCTGAAATAACAGATTGCTCGATATGACAAAATCGAAAACGAAACGTCTATCATACTGAAACAGTACTACATGCTAAATGTAACATTTAGCACCACCTATCGGGGCTCCGGTGATTTCCGGCTGCAAACCCGTAGGTAATTTAAAAAAGCATGCACTAGCACCATCATGCAGAGAGTAGATACTAAAAATCGATAAAAATGCGCTCTCACACATCTTTATCAAAAGTTCTTGGCCGGAAAAGATATATGTATAATAACAGAAATATATAATTTCTGCAGGTGCAAAACGGCCTAAAAGAAGAATTACTTTCGATTATGTCACAGGGTACCCTCCTGCGATCATGATTTCTGGGCCTCTACCCTCATCAGGCAGGCTTGTATCCAGGGAGATCTGAAATAGTAAATCTGGTGCATTAATTGACCTAACCGATGATATTATGACTGCTGTTGATAAGAAATTAAATACGGCGCTAGTCCTGCTTGATTTTTGAAAAGCTCTTGATACTATCGCATACTTTTGCTATCAAAATTTAAATATTATGGTCTTGAGGAACGTCAGTTAATCTAATAAAGTCATATTTTTTTTAATCGTTATGAAAACATTTTTTGTAATAACATTTTCAGATGAGGTTCAGATCTTGTCAGGTGTGCCTCAGGGTTGGATCCTTGAACAACTTTTTTTTATTATTTATATTTCAGATATTTTAATATCTTTAAAACAATGCGTACACAGATGACAGTCAAGTTTACTATCATTTTAGTCACGAAGACTAATTAAATGCATCAAATATAATAAATGAAGATCTAAATATATTAAAAAAGCTTTCTTTTGAACCCAACTTAAAACTAAACCCTTCAAAATCAATTTAATGCTTTTTGATCCAAAAAACCATAGAGATTTCTTATGGCGAAATCTTAATATTAATCTTGACAGCGTCAGACTTCCTGTAGTTAAGTCTGCTCGTAACTTGGGAATTGTATTGGATTCAGAGTTACGGTTAAGGGAATACATTAAAATATTAATTCAAAAGTCAAAGCTGTCTCTAAAGGTACTGTATAAGAGCCGTCAAGTCCTTAGTCTTTCCTTGCGTAAAATGCTTTGCGAATCCCTAGTTTTATCGAATTTTAATTATTGCGTTTTGTTAATGATTCTTGTCTGGACATGGCAGACAAGAATCGGATTCAAAAAGTTCAAAATATATAGTCGCGCCTCATTTTGGGACTAAGAAAATTTGACCACATTTCACATACTTTTAAAGAGCTAGGTTGGTTTAAAATGGATAATCGTACAACTCTACATTTAGGCAACTTTTTAATAAAAATTTAAAAAAACCCTGTGTTACCCTCATCCTTTAAAAATAAGTTTATGTTACGTTTAAATATCCACTCAGGAAACATTAGTTGCTGCAATAAATAAACGATGCCTCATCATCAGACCTGCGTGTTTCAGTGATCTTTTACTTATAATGTCATAATATTATATAACTCTTTACCCTCTCTCTAACTATTTAACATAGTTAAATGATATCAAATTTAAAACTCTATTTAAAAAATATCTCTTTAATATTCAAAACTATATTTAAAATTAGAATAATTATATTTGAATTAGTATTATTTTTATTTTCAGTTCCTATTATCTATTTTTTTTTGTTCCTCCAATGTGATAGGTATGAACATGACTCCTAATACTCGTAGCTTTCTTATGTATTTTGATATAATTATTTGCTTTGTAGGTTTAGTTTGTATTAATGTTTTAGCTGTATATCCAGCAAAACAGGGTTCAGTAGAGTAGCCTATTTGGCTAGACTGCCCCCTTTGTATACCTGGAAGTCGTTTTTATTATGATTTTAAACAAATATTGTAAATAATGCAATAAATGTCATTTATTATTATTATTATTATTTAAAAGTCAGGAATCCCGAATCTGATCAGCAACAAAGAGTCAAATACTATTTTCTTATCTTCGTTTATCATGAATGGCAACTTGGCAACGTAATATAGTTAAAAACGTCAGGATGGACTTATAGCTTAGGTTAGGAAGGTTGATTTACACATTGTTTCGCGGGTAATCGCTAACTATTGGTTCAAATTATTAAATATTCAATTTTAAAATACATTTGTTTCTCCCTTAAAGCTTATACTTAAAAATATGAATGGGAACCTATTTCGACTATGGTGTCAAAGCGGAAGTCAAGTGGAAACTATTTGAGCATATCGAAATATTTTTTGTTAAGATTTGTCTGTTTAGGGAACTTTCTTGCAAACCAAACGAAAATAGAAATGTTTAACCCATATCAAGGGAATTTCTATTTGAAAAAGTTCAGTGGCATGTAACTTAGAGGCATAGTATAACAAGGATTTTTTCAGTGCTCTCTATGCCTGGTCCGGTACATGTTCGAGGTGACTTTAGTCGGTGGAATCACAAAATAGCAACTTTTTTCATAGAGTTTTAAGGTCGACTACGAGCAATAAAAAGCTTTTTTACTCACACACTTTACACAGACCCTAAAGGACACTGCTTAAAAAATAACAAAAAAAAAACAGTACGAAAACACATTATCTGGTATAATAGTTATTGTATGTGGTATTATAGTTCAGTGTAACTACCTAAATAAAACTGGCATGAACTGGCCAACGCCCAGATACGTGAACGGCACTTAGGAAGAAGATATTTGTTACGAAGTTCCTTAGTGTGTTGTTAGATGTTGTTAGATGTCTTATGGTTGTGCTGGTATTAAAATTTTTAACTGCTACCTTAAACTTGAGGTCAAGATGTGTGAATTTTAAAATTCATTTTAATTAAATATAATTAAGGTCTTTTTGAGTAAGTAAATAAGTGGGCTGATTCTCCTTAAACGACAAAGTATATATTTGGCAAATTTCTAAATTTAAGAATAATTAAAACGTCAATACGTAGTCTGCATGGATACTTATATTTAGAATCTAATTAAATCAGATACCTCCATATTCACTTTTACACTAATAAATATTAGATGTTATTGGCAAAAGCGGAAACCGTTTAATCCTAGTGCAAGTAATGTTGCATAGTATATAAAAAATATACTAAGACTACAACAAATATTTGTATGATTAAAATATTATTTAGTGAAAAATAGACAATTAAATGTGGACATTTTTAGACGTTAAAAAAAGGAAAGAGATTTTAAATTAAAGAATCTAACTCACTTGGTTTGCTTTAAACCTAAACAGTTGACAGAAAATTAAAGCGCGTGTATCCAAATTCTAATTATTCTTAGCAATTAATCGGTAGTTTAATGCGTACCCGACTTTTAGAAATAAAAAATTTGAAAACAATAATAAAATTTTCAAAGTGTAGATAATAAATGAATAAATAAAGTTTAAATCAAACCTAAAGCAGTAACAACATTGCTTACGTACAAATCATACACAACATAAAAACTCTGGTAAGAGGACGTTACCACACTATGCCACAAATTATGTAATTACCACCCAGGTGGCATGCCGCGACTGTAAAATACTCAACACAGTTCACGATAAACTCATCAAGCTATTAAACGGAAAACGGCCATCTCAATTCTTTACACGAAGTAAGCAATAAGAGTGTAAGTACCTTTGCACGATACTATATCGTCGTCGTTTGAGGGAGGACTCGATATCGCAAAATAAACCTCAAATATTTAACTCTTTTAAACCGCCCGATAACTGAAGCGATATCATCCACGACAACGACGCGCTAACTTTACTAGGTAAAAGATTATCATATGAAAGTTTTTGCTTTCAAAATGGCATTTCAATATAATAGCAAGAATTATTTAGTTCTTAGAAATGAAGTCACGTTTATGGGACAAAATTCATAAAGAATATAAGATAAGACAACTAAGAGATAATAGTTGGGGTCAAATCTGTGAGTTTTTAAAAGTGGAATACGAAAAATTGAACTGAAGAAACAAAATATGGCCATGATATGGTCAACAACAAAAGGTATGCAGGATTTTCATATTTATCGGATATCCTTTATCTTTTTGTTACAGCGATATCATGCAGTATAAATAGTTTGAGTTGGACCCCAGAAAGCATACAGATGTTTGAAAACACTTGAACGTGTCTATTATAGTAATACATAGTGATGCATTGCTATAATTGCAACTCTGTGGTAGTTTAGTTAGTGTGTTTTCAAGGTATCGTATTAGATATAAAAAGGTCCATGATCTACATACAGATCATGCATATATCAAGACGATGGCTGGTCGGAAGATATACAGAATTTTTTGGTTTTGGTCTCCTGCAGTGAAGATCCCTGAAGATGCCTCGTGCAATAACAGGCAAAACATGGATAAATAATTTCAATTTGACGCGGTTTAAACCCAAGAACCTTTCTTAATTTTTTAATTGACTTTAACCGTAAAAGCTTTAGTACCGTACTAAGCTTTCTGTCTAGTAATTTTTTTTATTTTATCAAATAATTCTTATTTCGAAAATCGTTCTTTGTAGTTTAGCTAACTATATGTATCGCCATTCGAGTATTACCGTATAGCGCTCATAAAAATTTGTTTAATTTAGTAACATTCAGACTAGGAAAGAGATGCCAAAATAATTCTCCAGTTTTGAAGCAGTTTGAAGAAAAAACAAACAGATAAACAAAATAATAATACTGTTTTGGTAATATAATCGTTAAAATTAATGAGCAAAGACATTTTACAGGATTTTTATTAACATTTATTCTTAAAAAAAAAGAGAATTATAGCAATTTGTCTCCATCACATCATTCTAATTAAGAAACGGATCATCAATCTTTAAATATTAACTACAGAACTGGAGTTTTCGAGACAATTAAAGGATTTATTCTTTAAACAGTATTTAGTGAAACACTAATCTCCAGAATAATTAAAACGTACTCCTGGCAGTGCGTCGTCTGAGTGGTTGGATAAATTTGGAATCTAATTAAACGCTGCCTAAATTGGGAACAATGGAAAGCAGTTACTCCATATTTCACTTTCACTGAAAGAAAAGTGATGATATTGGAAAGAACATAAACCAGTCAAACTTAGTTTAGAATTTATTTAACGAATATTAAGTTCTACCTTCGATATAGTTACAAATTTGCCTATAAAAATATATCGCGCTTTTAAACTAGAAAAAATTTAAACATGTAATTTCTAAGTAGAATGTTTAAAAAACTCCTCTAGATGCAATTTAGAAACCAATCAAAATGTATGTCGTAAATCACCCAGAATGAGTTAGAATCGAGTTTAAAACTCTTTTCCGTTTTATTATACATTTTTCGGACAAAAATATACAAAAAGCTTTGATAGATCTTGAGATTAAGTATTTAATTTTGGCTAGTACATCGAACACGGCGCACTAGATCTTCAAAGCAACAACGCAAACTTTTATAATTATTGTAGGATTTTTTACTTTTTTGATACAGTGCTGCACTATTCACTATATACATAAAATTCCCCGTATTTTGCCAAATTTAATTTTTGTTTTCTACCATCTTTATATTTTTCCTTAAAATAGATATTTTTTTGAAGTAAAGTAACAAATAGAAAATAAAATTTGAAGTCATGAACTGCTCAAATGACAATTTTGACCCGGCATGTTTGTTGCCGTCGCCATTATGATTTTCTAAATGACAAAATTATAAGTATGCCCAGATACCGACTTTCAGCCGAATCTGAATACAAATAACAAAACCTATCTTGTCCGCCATATTGGAGCCCCCATTTTAAATTTTTGTCTATTCGAAATTGTCAAGTTTATACTGCCAAAGTTAGAGCTACGTGTGTATGCATACTAAATTTGAAATTAATCGATTTTGTGATTTGTGAAAGTGGGTGAAAAATCCAGATTTGAAACAGAAACTAAGAAACAAATGGAGTGGGGCTAATAAAAGCTAAATGCGTGATACTAACTCCTTGACTACTGATTTACCATGTTAGTTATTTCTTACGTTATATTATAAAACAACTGCATTTGCTAAAACGTTTAAATACCTATTATATTTTTATGATTTAGATAAAAATCAAGCAAAATATTACGGTTTTTAATTTATAACCTAGGAGAAATAAAATCTAAATATCTACAGGATATTTAGATACACTTCTCGCCAAAATTAGCGAATAATGTAATATTTAAGAAAAGTTTGATGTTCGATATTTTTCTAACCGGTCGACCGATTTCGATTTCTTTTATATGGTAGGCTAATGTCAGAAATCACACTAAGATATTAAAGACTTTTCTTCGACAGTGTTTCGCTGATATACAGGGTATTGTAAGTATTTGTGATTTTTGTCCAAGGATTCAAAACACCCTGTAGAGAGAACTGGTATGTTCAGTATTTCCCCGCAAAATTCACGTTGTAGTTCCATCCTTTATCGGTATTCTCTTTTTTTATTCATCCATTTATCATTATTTTTATGTTTTTATTGTGTTTCCCCATTCACACATTTAAAAACGTGTCATTCATCTAGTGTGCTTGGCATACAAGAAAAACATCCATATGTCTAACGTGACAAGTTATCAATCAGAAGTTAGTTTGAGTTAAATTTTATTTCTTGTCAGTGTTTCATATTCTTGTAATAATGAACCCATTCCCAAGAAAAAATCGGAGTCTATCGGAAGCTGAATGTGTGGTTGCCCTTTCCTAAGAAGGTTTTAATCAAACTGAGTTGGGCCAGAGGTTTGGAGTATCTCAGGCAAACATTTCTCTTGTGCTACAACATTATAACGAAACTAGGAAAAATATTAGAAGACAGGGGCAGGGCCGTCATCGAGTAACAACCCCCAGACAGGACCGTTATATTCGTCTCGAAGTTTTAAGAAGAAGATTGAAGTGCGTTTATTCGTCTCGAGATTTTAGATCGCTACAATTTTGCAATTAGTCAAAGCACTATTACAAGAAGATTGGCTGAAAATCAATTGAGGCCGAATAACGCTGCTACTGGACCTCTACTTACAAGGGAGCACAGAAGACAACGTTTGGAATTCGCGGATGAGCAGCTAAATTGGCAAGTTAGAGACTGGGCCAACATATTGTTCTCAGACGAATCTAGGTTTTGTCTTTTTACCAACGACTGGCGAAATATGGTTAACAGAAGACCAGGTGAAAGATACTGCCAGTGCAACTTTTTAGGATACGATGGGAAGAAGAGTAAGAGCATTGCAACCCTAACCTAGAAACCTAGACCAGCTGGCAGAAAGGCTTAGCGAAATTTGGCGATAGATGTAACAAGACGAGATCCAACGGCTAATTTTAAGCATGCCACGACGCTGTCTATCTATGATCACCGCAAGAGGTGGGAATACTCGTTATTGAGTTAAAATTGGTTATTTTGTTTATATTTATTGTAAATTTTTTAATTTAAAATTAAATTAAATTAAAATGAAGTCTTGGAATTTTTGTTAGATAAAAAAACATACAGGGATAAAAAACCGTATATTTCCTCTCAAAATAAACATAAAAAGATGAATGAAAAAAGAGTTTACCGATAAAGAATGGCGCTATAACGTGACTTTTGCGGCGAACTACTGAACGTACCAGTTCTCTTTACAGAGTGTTTTGAGTCCTTGGGCAAAAATCACAATTACCTATAACACCCTTTATATCAGCGAAACACTGTTACAAAAAAAAATCTTAAATATCATAGTATGATTTCTGAAATATTGGCCTAGCATATAAAAAGGATCATCGAAATCGGTAGAGCGGTTAAAAAAATATCCGACATCAAACTTTTCTTAAATATTACATTTCTTAAATATTAAAAAGTGGGTGCCCGAAGAACTAGTTCCAGTGGAGGGGGGGCGTAACAATTTCAAGAAAAAAGCAGGAGCAGAAAATAATTATAGACTAGAAAAAGGTCATCCCTAATCTACTATTTGTATACAAACGTAACACTCCAAAAGCATGGCCGGAAGGAAAATAGATTTTGACAAGGGGGGAGGGGGAGGCAAAATATTTTTTATATATGTAAAACAATATATTCATATTCTACGTAGCGGACAAGCGCCCCCCTTGCCCTCCTACTGCCCATGAATAGAAACATATCGAATTCGAGCTCCCCCCTTAAGCAATGGAGCTGCTAGACCTATATCAAAATGTTTGGGGTTGGCTTTACCTATACTGACTATCAGTAATATTTAACATTCAGTATTTTTTCATATAGACCTTTGGCAAAACTAATACATAGTTTATAGTTTCTTTGCACTTTTTTATTGTGAAACCTGAGGCATACAGATTTTAGCCTCCAAATTTTTAGACTTTTTAAGTAATTTTTGTTTGTTTATAAGACAGATTAAATAAGGAGGGACGCAGATTATTCATTACATTATCTAAGTTTTATTTTGCACCCTTTATAACGTTAAACCTCTTTTTTAACACACTGTAATACAATACCCGGCATTAGCATAAAAGTAAAATACATTAGAAACCAATTTTTGGAATTAATTTAAATTGTGGTGCATTTTTAAAATTTCTTTACTCAATATTTAGCTTTCTTTTTATTAATATTTACTATTTTTTTCTTACTTGCATATTATTTGCATTTCCAATATCGGATAATACATTAGAAAAATCAATTTTCTGCGTATACATTCGTTAAAATTAGGTTTTAGCATTGTATAATATCATACACTGGTATTAGATATACCCATATAAGCCCTAAGAGGAAACAAGAAAGGAAACTAGATATTTTAAAAACACGTAGCCCACCTACTTGCTCTCTTATATCTGACAAGTACGCAAATATAATAGTGTGAGGTTATAATAATTGTCATTAATAGTACCAGGGGCGCCGGCAGAAAATATTTCAGGGGGGGGCAAAAATATTTTAGGTGAAGGAGCAAATGATACATATTTTTTTATTTATATGAATATTATATTAACATAAAAATACAAACCAACGCTAATAATAACTAAGAAAAAACTAATTTTAACCTTCTTCGGTCTTGAGCAAATTTATCAAGTACTGTCTCGATAAATTTGGTTTTATCGCTTTCAATTTTTTTTCTATCTACACTAAGTAGACATAAACCGGCTAAACGATTATCTCCCATTGTTGACCGTAGCCAAGTTTTGACTCTTCTTAGAGTACTGAACGATCGTTCAATTGAACAAGTCGTAGGTGGCAAAGAAAGAAATATTTGTATTGCATTAGCAATTGCGGGGAAGAATTGGCATTCCTCTGTGAGTAATATAAAAAAGTCTATGAAATCGGGAATGTTTTTATTTTTCCACATATCCTTCCATGTAAGACATTCTGTCTCAAAATTTTTGAATATTGTACTGCTCTATTATATTTTTTATGATTTCATCATTTAAATTTAAAATATTTGATGGATGCAAATTTACCAACGAAAAAGCAGTTGTTGTATCTTCGGAAAATCTTGTTGTTAATGAGCTGATCAGGGAATCTAATTACGGATTAAAAATAGATATTCTAAAATATGCCTCAGGTGAATCCGCTAAGACATTTGTTCTCATCGGTTGACGCTGTGTTATTCTGGGCATTTTAAATTCTATGTCAAATATATTTTTGAAATCATGACATTTTTTAAATATTTCTGAAAAAACTACATTTGAATTTTCCCGGTCTCTTTGAAAAATGCCTAATAAAACGTCAATATGTTTTTTTTACAGAAAGAAGATTTATAGACACTCCTTGCAAACTATTTGTAATTGGTTCCAATTGTGAAGAATATTTTGAAATTATCGTCAGGCATATCAGAAAAACTGGTTCTGATGTAGAAATAAATAACTGGTGGGCTTTATGTCTAGTTTGGGTATTGAAATTTAGATCCAAAGAAATATTTTCTAAAGTTTCCTTTATAGTAATAAAATTTTCAGAAAATATTCTTATTGATTTGTATTTGGCTGACCACCTAGTCTCTGATAGAAGAGGAATATTGGTAACAAGTGACCTTCGCTTTGGACTTTCTCTAAAAAATTTAATTACTTCTTTAATTACAGCTATACTGTTTTGAATTTGTGGTACTGCATTAAGGTCATTTACAACAAGATTTAGCCGATGAGATGCGCAATGAAAAAATGTTGCCTTAGGATATATATTTCTTATTAGGTTTTGAACACCATTTTCCTTCCCCGCTATAGTAGAACAACCATCAAACCCTAATCCTACTAGTTTGTCTAAATTCAGACCACATTCCCTAGCATAATTTAGTAGAGTATCCGCTATTGATTGTGCAGTCTGTGATTTTAACTCGGCAAATCCAAGAAATTCTTCTTTTACAATGTTATTTTTACCTATATATCTGACTTCAATAGATAATAGTTCAATCCCGGCAATATCTGCTGTTTCATCCGCCAATAAGGAAAACGCATTGCAGTCATTTACTTCACTAACCATCATGTTTCTTAAAACTTCACCACATATTCCTATTATTTCGTTTTAACACATATGAGAAGTATATTTGGCATTTTTTTTGCAGGTGTTCAGATGTTGTTCTAATACTTCGTCTCCGCTTTCCACTCTAAACTTAAAAAGATCTTCCAAATTTCCATCATGTGATTCTTTTCCTCTAAGAGCTATATCGTGCATTCCACAAAATAATATGGATGAAATAATAGGCACCAGTTTTTTTCTATTATTTTCAACTAATAATTGTTCCTGCGTATTTATTTGTTCTACTACGGCACTGGCTTTTCCAGTTACAATTTTAATGAAATTTGTTGCTTGAACTACAGATTTCTTATGCCGCTCGCTTTTTTCGTGTAATTTTGCACATTCATGTAAATCTTTGTATTTATTAAACTCTTTTTTTATAAAAGCCCCCTGAAAACCTCTATGGATGGCTGGTTTAAAAACTACGCAATATTTACAGAGAGCACCTTTTAAGGCTTTTGAATAAACCATCCAGATATATTTTTGCATCCATTCTATCCTAAATGCTCTTTTTCTTTCGCCAAAACCAACATCATCCTTGAAGTTATAATTAGAAAACGGTGTAAAAGGATTCACTAAAAGATTGTATTTAGTCAGATCGCTTATGTTGACAGCCGAAATAAAAAGTCCTAAATCATATTTTTCAGGTTCACCAATACCTGATTCCGGTGATTTGTTGATTTGTGTACTACACGAAGACCTAGTGCTGGAGCTGGCTATCGAATTTGGGTGTTGATCTGGTTCTGGTACTGGCAATGGCGTGTCATTATCGAAACTTATTTTGTTTGTTAATTTTATTTTTTTTCTGTTTGTTGCACACAATTATCACTAGAGCTTTTAGAACCAGAAACAGGTATTTTTGTTTTAGTTAAAAACTTTCTAATATCCATTTTAAAATTATATTCTATTGATTCTATTGGTAATAATAACCACCACCTTCCACCTAACGACAAAATACATACAAATGAAAAACAATACTAATAATAATCAAAATAGGCTTACCAAAAAAATGTATGTACACCTCACTTCTTTAAATCAAATCAATAAATAAGATCGCATACGAGGTCTTCGAGGTCGAATATCCTATTGTGAATATATTTATGTATATATAGTAACCACCACCTAACGATAAAATTACAATCAAAAAAACAAATACTAATAATTAAAATAAACCTACCAACAAAAAATTTACACCTCGCAATCGTATTCTCAAACTAAATTGTATTGGAAATACACTGAAAGTCAAGCTAGGTATATCTAAATAAAATCTTACTTCCAGAAGAACTAAAACAATGCCGAATTGAACGATGCAATTTCTATTAGACTACTAGGCTGTTAAAAATCAGATCTACAAGTCGTGGTAATCTCCGGCGTGTCGTGGAATTACCCGGCCCCGGTGCCGGCGTTTCAAGTTTACACGGTAACTAGTGATGTCGCGCTTAATTAGGGAGTTCCTATACCCCGTGTTGTGTCGAACACAAAACGGTATTATGCAATTTTCCTCATTGTCTTTTGACTGTATGATTTTCCAGGGGGGGCAACTGCCCCCACTTGCCCCCCTCTGCCGGCGCCCATGAATAGTACAGGTATTATGAAAAGGCCTTCCTATATAAAGAGATTTAATATAGAAATCGTTTAAAAATGTCGGCTAAAAGCTAATAGGGTTCATAAAAAATTCTGAATTCTATGTTTCGACATTTTTCCGGATGGATCTAGTTGAGTTTTGCACATTATTATCAAATTTAGAAAATGTTTCCACAGAAACGTCAAGGAAAATTCACTTTGTATACTTTCAGTCTTGTTATAATATACCAAAAAATGGCACAAAAAACTTCGAACTCTTGCTTCACATATTTTTTAAAAACGTACCAAAAAACATTAAATACGGGAGTCGAAGTTAATTAAATGAGCGATTTGTCGGTTTTAGAGTTTTTTAAAAATGGGGGCATAAGCCCACCCACATCTTAATCAAAATTCTCAACTTGTCTTCCGATGAAAAAATCGTATTTCTGAAATTATTTAAATCTCCGATCTAAAATTGTATGTGTTTTATCCAAAATAGGGTCCAGTATCATGCCAAAGTCCGATCGGTGTAGCAGTTACAAATCAGGAATTAATATTCGACAAGTGCAGAAAATAGGTGAAAACTTTGAAATTAGAAGAGAGTTTGGTTTAATATTTCACTCCCAGTATAAAAATAAACTTAATAGGTGAAATGCGACTTTTCAAGGTATTTCAATATAGATTAGGATAAAAAAGTCACGTTTCCACCAGACGTTTCATCTTGGAGAAAAACGAAATTAATTAGCGCAATTCTCATTAAACGTTTTTTTTTGCTTTTCTAAAAAACCATTTTGAAACGACGCAAAAATAAAAATAGAATTTTTGGGATGCGATTATAATAATAGCCCGTTCTGGTCTATTATAACAATTTTGACATAATTTACTTTATTTTTCGGTTGTAGATGTACATGATCGATCTGTGTGATTGCAGCTTTAAGGACATTACTACACACACGAAAACTTGTTTAACTTGGTTGCATACAGACAAAGGAAGAGATGCCAGATTATTGTTTCAGTTTTGAAGTACTTTTAAGGATAAGATGAAAAGAATCAAATTACTATATTTTTTACTAATATAATTATGAAAATTTATAAGCAAAAACAATAGTCAGGCTTTTTATAAACATTTATCTTTAAAAATAGGAACATAGCAATAGGTCTCCATCACCTGGTTCCGATTTAAAATCAGATCATCATTTTTTAGATATTAAATAGCGAACTGGAGTTTTTGAGAAAATCAAAGGATTTATTCTTTAAACAGTATTTCATGAATTACCATGCGTCCATTAATTACTATATAAAATATATAAAAATGCAAGTCAATTTCAATCACAAGTAATTTTCCTAATACAATTGTAAGCGTTATTTTTTTGCTTTGTTAGGCAATTTATTGTAGAATTAAGAGCAGCGTTAATAATGTTTCAAAAGGTTTTCTTGTACAGCTTCAGAAAAAAGTCCACGTAAATTTCATAGATAAAGTTGACAACGTAGCAAACGCTACATAAAAAAATTTAAGTTTTTATAGCACCTTAGTTAGGGGCTACATTATGAAACAGGTATTTCGCCATGCAGTTCGAAATTATACAAATTTAGTATAAAGTGCAAGAGTGGTCAATTTTCTGTAAATATACCTAAGCTGTTGTAGCTAATAGTGCTGTATAGGAATAATATGATACGCCATCTTCAAAAAGTATTTTGGGGACGTTGCCACTAAGTTTGTTTTTATTATTTATAATAAAGACCCCTTTTGCTGCAATCGCGTACTCGTATTTTTTTTCTACGAGCGTGCATGCTGAAAAGTTCACTTTGTTCTAACGTATATTAGCTTGGAAAATTGTACTTTTCCGCACTAGTGCGAAATAGTAAAATTTAATTTTGTTTTAATGTTTTAAACAATAAAAGTCCATTAATTTTTCCTCCATACATCATTTTCACTGTTACTTCATAACGTAATACATTGCTAAAAAAAAGTTTGTTACCTCTCTTCAACATTTTGCATTATGTAACAACTGGGTTCTACCTTGGACAATTCAATTAGCGTTACTCGTGAGATAAAATTTTATACCTTTATTTCCCTGGCAACCGGACTAAATTAAAAGTCAAGTCGAAAGACTGTTTCCATCCGATTTTTTTGAGATGTAAACTGCAAAATGGATTCATCTGATGAACAGCTGACGAAGTCGATCCTGCAAGCTGGAAAAGATGTTAAGTTGCTCCCCAAAAAAATTGAAGGGAAGGTATAAAAACAAATTCTTAACTTTTACTAAATGGTGACATGAAGAGCATGTAAAAGGTTTAAAAGAGAAAGTATTTTTGACATTTTTCATATATCCAAGCAAAACCTGTCGGCCCAATAGATTCAGGTCGAAACATTCAAGCTTGTCTGAGTCTTCCCAACTATAATTGCAGACAGTGTAAAAGGGATTACCAACATAAAAAGATTGGGCCGGTGGAAATCTACAACTGTTGCTGAAGGGTATATAGAAAATTTTGTTATGCCCAATCTTAAAAAGCAAGAGACAGAATCCACAACCACCCCTAGTGCTGCCAGAAAAATATTTTGGCGTCAGAAATCAATCTGCGGAATGCATCAAGCTGCAACTTTACCATTAATATGAATAATGTTATTGTAGTTTCTTTTTATTTTTTAATAAACACTAATAAAACATATTTTTAGTTTTTTTGCATTTTCCGCACGCTCATAGAAAAACATACCAGCCTAAACTTTATGAACAAAACAAATTTTGTAGACTTTTTTTTAATCGCCCTGTGGATAATTACCCAACTAATTTTCCAAAACTTCTATGGGTATTGTGAAAGGTCAATGAAAGAAACTACCCGAAAGTGGTACGTAGTAGTAGGGCAGGTTACATTTTCAAAACGAGTTGAAATCTATATTAATATTAAGAAAACCTTATAAAAATAGAAACTATTTTTACCAACACTTTCACTATATTTATTTAAAACAACGTTATGCGTTTCGGTACATTGTAGCTTTTTCGGACGTTACATCTCGAATGAACAAATTTTAAGTGTAAATGTCTATTTCTACATCTACGTGTAATATAAAAATTGCAACTTCTACTTACTAGATATAAAATTAAACTAGTGTTGTAAATCTATATTTAACAGAGATATAACGTCAAAAACGGAAACGTGTCAAAAATGGAAACAAGAGAAAAGGCAACAGACAAAAAAGTGGGAATGTCATAAAATTTTAGATAAAATATCTTGCTGAAGGTAAGGTAAGGCAAATGATCATATAGATTTTTGACAAGAAATATATAGAAACATTTGTATACAGTTTGTTTTGGGATTCTTTTTTTATGGCGAAGACATGTCTTAAGTAAGCTTTATATTTCTATACCATTGTAGCGTAGAATAGAAGTAGTAAAGGGACAAAAGCCAACAGCACCAAGTGTCCGACATTCCGCCTTTTTAGCGTGGAACTCGAGCACATTGACAAGACTTTAAGATAAGATAAGATTCCTTTCAAATGGATTATCTCAAAATTATTAAAAATTGGCCATCCCCCTTTTTGGCCTGTACCCTACAATTGTGTTTTTATGTTAGGTTAAATTATACCGATAGCTTTTTTATGTGATTTAGTAACATGAAACTACCAGTAGATATTTAGTACATCTGATCGATACAATCCTCAACCTACTACGTAAAATTTTCAAATTTTTATATACCTAAAAAGTCAGAGAAATAATTTATTATATTATACGTAGATAGATAGATAGTTATCTATTCTTAGGATTTGTTCATTAAAGATGTAACGTGTAAATGCCACTGTCCTGTGTAGCAAAACAGTCACGTTCTTCCTATACAGTGGAAGTGTCTGCAAAAATAAATTTTATCTTTTACATTTTACGTAGTACGTTTATAATGTGACTGACCCAATTGTTATGACATTATAAGGTCCAGTATAAGCGGGTGCAGTTTTTTGATCTTATTAAATTTCGACCAGTGTCGCAAAGATTAGAGGTAATCTCAATAAGAAATTAGTTCAGCTTCTTTTAAATTCCAATCTAATATATTTTCTGCTTGTGTTTATCTTTTCACTTGCACTACTTAAAATTCCCAATACAAATTATTGGTTAATTTTCTTTTTTAGTTTAAATGCGAAATATATTTTTCTCATCTTCATAATCCAATAACATTTGTAATATGTCTTCCCCTCATAAAAAGCATAAAAAAATTAAAGATGTTTAAATGTTTAATGATTAATAAAAATGATATGGTAAATTTTATTGTCACATTATTTACTAGGCTAGTACCTCGCCTACACGCAACAGAAAAATCACAATTTTGTCTCTCTTCTAGAAATAGCTAGAAATTTTTTTATAAATGGATATGATTTTCGGGTTTTATTTATCGCTAGAATTTTAATTTATTCGTTGAAATTCCAAAAAGGAACAATAAATCAATATTAGTCGCGTACGTAAGATAACCAAAATTTAAATTGTATAGTTTTATATTTCTAAAATATACCACTATGAATTAGTTTACTATATTATAGTACTTACTATCAGTATTACAGTCTTTCTCTATAGTAATACATAGTGGTTGTTAAAAATTATGTTTTTAGAAATTTCGTTATGGATTCCCAATATTGCTTTGACTAATTTATATTTAATGTACAGCTAAATAGTACAAAAGAAGAAATGCAAAATATATACGCATTCCGAAAAACGAATTAGAATACCCAAATTTGCAATCAAGACTTAGCTCTCAACAAATTAAATGGAAGGAGTAATTAAAATTAAACAAGAAAATACAAGCAATCTAAATAAATTAAAGTAAACAGTTTAATATCATAAATGCTAATCTAACTAAAGAAAAATATTTGTTAAAAATAAATGAAGCTAATAAAAGTTAATACTCGCCAACAAATTGTCAAGCAGTTAATGTAGTGTTTGCTCCAACAAAATTGGAAGTAATTGCCTTGCAACCTGTATACATTTTTACTACATACGTTTAATGAAGTTCTAAAAACACAATTTTTACCCCTCACTCCCAACTGTTAAATTTTAAAAGTAAAAAGTGTACAAATTAAATTATCGTTTTTTTGCCACTGATGGCTTATATTTTATTTATGCTGATTTAACAGAATAATTTTATGAATTAAAAAATCGTTCTATCTCTCAGATCAGAGATCAGATTTTAATTTCTTTGTTACATGCCTACAAAGTACCTGTCTAACAAAAACTATAATAGCACATAATTTTGTAATTTTTAAAAATTTTGCCCACTACTTTTAGATCGTTCTTTAGATAATAAACGTAATTAATTTTACACAACTATGGTAGACATTTCTAACGAGCAAAGCCAAGCTAGCCAAATCTTGTGTGTAGGCAGAATTGTAAATTCCTTATAATTAGCATCACTTTCCTTATAGTGAAAGTGAAATATGGAGTAAATGCTTTCGATTGTTTCCAATTCAGGCATCGTTTATTTACAATTTAAATTCTAAATTTAGCCATCCACGCAGACATCACGATGCCAGGAGTACGTTTTAATTATTACCTTGATTAGTGCACTGCGTCTATTAATTAAGGAAGATATAAACATGCAAGTCGGTTTCAGTCACAGGTAATTTTCCGAATTTATTTATTCTAGAATTATCAGTAGTAATGTCTCAAAGAAACTTTCTTGCTCAGGGTGGGACAAAAAGTTTAAGTACATATAAATTTCAATAAATTTTAAGTTTGCTATGTAGCAAATGCTAGTTAAAGAAAACTTTTTCGTTATAGTGTTTCTGTTAGTGGCTTATCTATAGTATTCATTGGCACAGATACTACTCAATACAGTTTAAGGTATATACGAAATAATACAAGTTAAGTATAAAGTGAAAGAATTTTCAATTTTCTCTAAATATCCTTAAGCAATTATCACAAGTATTCAAAATATATTTCAGCGACGTTGCCACCTTTTAATATGTTTATTTATTTTTTAAAAAGAACATGCCTTTTGCTGCAATCTATAACACATGTATGTTTAATTTTATTTTAATCGCAGAATTTTAAAGCTAGAATGTTTTAATCAGAGGACTTGTACTGTCAAGTTTTCTACGCCCACAATTTATGGGATGTTTATTGGAAACACACAGTTTATTTGAAGCACTTGTAATTTTCTTGACTGTAAACCAATTCCTCCATTTTTTTTGGCTGGTAGGCTATTAACTCTAGAGTTTAGAGTATGGCAACTAATGCTTTATTAGACCTTTTTTAAAGTGAAGAGCATGATATTTTGGTTTATGCAAATTCTATAGAGTTTAAGCTTAAATATTATTGATAAAAATTATATCTTTAAACTATAGCAGTTAGAGACTCGTCTACAGTAATTATTGACACAGGTATCTACGGTTTCAGCCACAGACAAAAAATACATGTTAAGCAGAAAGTACAGGTGATGCTACATTTCTGTAAAAACTGCAATAACTACATTAATAGAATAAGATCGTTTTCTTGGAAGTGTTACTCATGATTTTAGTATATCCAGAAACACTGTCCAAGAAATTGTAAAAGAATGGCGAAAGCACAATAGCCAAAATTACAACTCCTGAAAATAATGCTAGCCTTATGGTATGCCTAAGCCAAAGTCTGTTGGAAAATCAAAGATCAAAATTATACAGAAGCAAGCCAGTGGTCGCTTTTTAGTAAACGTTTGGGCCTAGAAGAGTGCTCAGGGTCCAGGTACAAACTAGACCATCGGTGGAACTGTAAATACCTAATTTTATTTAGACATTTTGGGAAATGTACTACTTCCAACGGGAGGTGTATGATTACAAAGAAGCAATGTTATATATTTTAAGTTTATGGCTAAAAACCTGTATGAAGCAAATATTCGACTGGAAACAACATTGAATTGTGGAGCAAAATAGAAAATTATTACCAAAATACCTTAAGTTGAGATTAGACCCAATTGACACTAGGGATTTATCCGTCGCCATATGTACGTAAATATTTAGGAGCCTCCTACTTGGTGGTTAACTATTCAATTATGATGTTTCAGCTTTCCTGAAAAAAAAAACTCTCGCAATACTTAGTTGGCGAGAATTTAGGGTTATTATGTCAAAAAGAGCTTTTTCTCCATCATTTTGGGCATGGTTGTTCAGATGTATTTGGTTGGGATGATTCACGTGGCTAGTTCAATCTCTAGCAGATCAGTTTGAGTCCACTTCAAAGCAAATACAGGTATAGAGTAAGTGTTTATTCCAGTAGTAAGTTTTTTTACATTTAGCTCGGTTTTCAGTAGCGCTCGGACTAAATTACTAATCTTTTATTCTCAATTTTGCCTGCGTTTCGTCTTCTAAGCATGTCTTTGGGATTCCGAGGTGTTTGCAGATTTCACCTTCCATCATTGCTTGAATTAAAACTACATTTGGCATGGTAATATCGCCAGAAAGTGACTTTTCGGTCGCGACAAAGAAAGCTCCGAAAATGCCAAATGTGATTTTGGCGAAAAGTCAGCAAAACGGTTATTATCAGAACAATAGTAGTGACCGGATGTACACTCGGAATGAAAACACATTGTATTTTTCAACCCGTGAAGAACAAGAATCAACATTATGGCTATATGCTGCTCCGTGGTAAAAGAGTATTAAGTCCGGCGAAAATTTCGTATGTTCTCTTACAAAACCACAAACGTCGGTTTTGCTCCTGTTGGTGACTGGTAAAAACGTTAAGTCAGAAACACTTGTCTATAGTTGGCCGGATTTCAATCTGCTTTGGCGGTCGACACAAAAAAAAAATCATTTTTTTTCATGTTCTCTTGGAAACACAAATGTCGGTTTTGCTCTTGTTGGTAACTCTGGTGTGGTTTTGTTGTATATACAGTGTGTCCGAAATTGGTTATGACAGTATTGGGATCTCGGAAACCGTGATAGTTACAAAAACGTTTAAATGGAGAAAGTTTTAGACAATTATGTTTGTAATTTAACGCCGTTTTGCTCGCGATTCTATCTTTTTTAGTTTTTGAGATATTTTGAAAAAACCAAAAAACTGCATTTTCGAAAAAGTCCTATAATTTATTTATTTATGAAAATTTTCAAAATCTGTAAGAACATTATTAAGGCAACTTTTTACGTAGAGTGCACCTATTAAGTCAGATTTTACATACAACGTTTCGATGTTCTAGAACCATCATCAATTTTGTTTTTTCTTATGGCCGCTGTGTTCGATTTTAACAGTTTTGAAAAGAGTATTTCTTTAGCTTTTCAACGGTGTATCACACTTTGTAATTAGGTTATTACTAAAGGTGCAAAAAGTGCGTAGAAGAAATATTTAAACGTTTTTTGGAATTATCAAAGTAAAAAGTTAAAAATGAATAGTGTTAAATAGCAATATATTGTAATTTAACATCCAGTTCTACAAAAAATCAGTAAAAACTACTTAATAACATAATTGATTCGTGCACAATGTTCACACATGTTCAAACTACCACCCGCATATAACACTAACATCTTTGCCCAAGTAGGCTTTGCGTTTGAAATAAGACTGTTTAAACATTTTTTCGAATTATCGATATAAATTAAAATTTAATAGTTTCAAATAGCAATATTTTTAAATTGAACATTATATTCTGCATAAAATCAGTAAGTTCTACTCAGTAACATTAATACTATGTGCACTGCACATAATGTACCCCGAAGAACGACTGTCGACAGAACTTCTTTTCAAGCGCTGCACTGATTAGAAGCTTGCTAGGGTTAGCCAATTTTAAGAATCGCAACAGAAAGTATGACAAGGAATGGAATAGGCAAATATTAGAATATTTTAATGAAAATCTGGTTTTTTCCATAAGAAGAATTGAAACAGAACTTCACATTCTGAAGTCAACCGTTCATGGCGATTTAAAAGTACTAACCTTACAAGAATTAACAGAAAATCAGTATGAACTACCTACTCAATAAAATTAATAAAAAAATGCTACATAATACTAGGATTAAAACTGTTGACCGTTTTTTTCTATGCAGTGTCCGCATTTCCTTTCAACTGTTCTGATTACCCGTTGAATGGTATTTCTATTTATATTTTCTAGAATATTTCGGGTTCGCTGCTCAAGAACTTGCCTATTTTCTGGGGGGTCAAATTCGTATATTTCATTTTTCGCACATCCCCATAAATAAAAATCCAACGGCGTGATATCCGGGGATCTAGCTGGCCAGCGGACAGGACCACTGTTGGATATTACGTTTTCACCAAAAGTTGTTGTTAAAAAGGTTTGTACATCCCTGCTGTTATGTGCAGGACAACCGTCTTGCTGAAACCACAAGCTATTAAACTGATCATCTGGCACAGCTTCTCGAATGGCAGGAACTATTTGATTCTGTAACATGGCAAGGTATCTTGGGCCTGTCAGTGTCTGATCAAAAATAAAGGGACCAATGAGACGATTTCCTAAAAAGTAATGGAAAATATTGAATTATAAGCAATTCAATTAGACTATGTTTATCTTACCAAGCATCCCGCACCACACATTAAAACCAAATCGCTCTTGCAGCCTGCGTGGATCGCGTAGTTGCGGATTTTCAATAGCCCAATAATGGTGATTTTTTTTATTAAAAATGCCACAGTTTGTAAAATGAGTCTCATCTGACCAAATGACTTTACTGCAAAAAGCGAGATTTTCTCGACATCTATTGATATACCAATTACAAAAAACAATTCTTCTTTCGAAATCACCTGCTTGAAGTCCTTGCACAATTGTTGGCTTGTAAGGACGATATTTAGTTACTTTTAAGACGCCATGAATGGTAGATTTTGGAATTTGAAGTTCTGTTTCGCTTCTTCTTGTAGAGGAAGTCGGATTTTCATTAAAATATTCTAGGATTTGCCTATTGCGTTGCACGTTGTCTTTTGCATACTTCTTTGTGCGAATCTTATTAAAACTGCCAAACTCAAGCAAGTTTCTAACCAGCGTTTGAAAATAAGTTCTGCCAGGCTGCCGTCTTTCGGGGTACGTGTCAAAATACACATCCATGGCCCTGTTTGCATTTCTTTCATTTTTAATATAACACACTAACATATCAAACATTTCTTCATTAGAAAACTTTAACGCCATTGTAATCCTTATTAAAACAGCGATGAATGTTAAATAAAACTTAAACGTTGCATTTTTGACAGATTAAAAGCATTCTATTATTTCAAAACCAAAGCCTACTTGAGCAAAGATGTTAGTGTTATCTGCGGCTGGTCATTTGAACATTTGTGAACATTGTGCAATGTTATTGAGTAGTTTTTACTAATTTTTTATAGAACTGGATGTTGAATTACATATTGCCTTTTAACACTATTAATTTTTAATTATACTTTGGGTCCAGTCCGAAGACATCACTTTGTTTACTATGTAGTCCGCCCCTGGAGTACTAATCGCGCACCAAGTAGAAAGAGATAAAGTACACTCTTCCCGGCCCGGCCCCCGCCATCTGCCTAAGATCTTTCGCTTTTTGGTGCTCAAATCGTGCGGTCGCCCGGCCCAAATTCTTTCCGAGAGATGTGTACGAGTGTTTTGAGTCGAATTTTGTCGCATGTGATTATAACTGCACGGCAGCTATAGGGTAAGTGATTATTTTGATGTCTTGTTTCTAACACTCGTTAGTAGTCTGTAATATTTATTTAGACAACAAAATGGAGCCACTCAAAAATGGATCGGAGAATGAGCCATCTTCTCCCTTAAAAAGTATGATCAGAGAAATTATACGTCAGGAGCTTACGCAAATTAAAGGTAGATCGGCTTCGCGTTCTCATTCTCGGAGTTATCGAGGGGGTCGGTCTCGTAGCAGATCGGACTCTCGTTGCAGCGGTTCGTCTTATAGGCGTTCAAGGTCTCGCTATTACAGCAGCCGCAGTCGATCACCGAGCGTGTCGGGGCGGCGGCGGCGGAAGCACAGGGAAAGACGAAGTCTTTCACGCCGAGGCGAGTCGTTTGCCGATACGCAGGTTAGGCAGCATCAGTCGGACCCAGATAGTCGTTCCCCGCGCGGGGCGGAATCTGGGGGGGGACAGTCAGGACCGGATTTGGCAGCTACAACAGCGGTTACAAATACTTCGGAGGAGGTGTTACTGCTGGACGAGGGCGATTATATTCAGTTATCTGAGGACACTTTAAATATTCTTGGCGCTGATCCAGAAAAACCCGTCTCGTCAGAGTTTAAGCTTCACGGCGCCTTAGCTTCCAGGTGGTCCCACACTTTGACGCACGGGATACCTAGCGAGGAACTTTCCACCCTTAAGGGAAAGCATGCTCTACCTTCCAACTGCGGATTACTGTTTCCCCCAAAAATAAACCCCGAGGTAAAGGCGATCCTTTCTACAACCCACGTGACCCGAGATGCCACTCATTCTGGGTACCAGTTACACATTGGTAACGGATTGTCTGCGATGGGGAAAGCACTCAATGTCGTTCTGGAAGAAGAAAATAACATTCCCAAGGATATTCGGGAAAAAGTATTATCTAGTCTTACTGATTCAGCACGTATTTTTGCTGCGCTTTTTTATGATATTTCCAACATGAGGAAATACTTGATAAGTCCGGTCCTGAACAAATCGGTCAAGGAATTAACCGAAAATACGATTCCGGGAGAATTCCTGTTTGGTCTGGATCTAGGCGAACGTGCCAAAAATCTAAAATCATTGGAGAGGGCAGGTCAGGAATTGCGCCTTCCTTCTACTTCCTCACATAACACATCCCATCCAGGACGTTCATTCAGTCACTCGGAAAAAAGAGGGGGGGGAGCCAACTCATCAAGGTCTACAGGGGCGTTAAACAGATTTCGCCCGTCTTACCAAAGGAGGGAGGTGAGACACTACAAGGGCAATTCCTCGAAGCCGTCCTCGCAGAACAGGCGACAACAGTTCAGGAAACGTTAAAGGTAAAGCATGCTCCGTTTGCTGGGCGTCTAAAATTATTTTTTCAATCCTGGTCCAAAATTACATCAAATACAACAGTCTTGTCCTGGACTCAAGGCTATAAGATCCCATTCAAAGACGCGCCTCCACCATTCCATAACCATATAGTTAACAACAATTTTTCACCTTCTGAAATTTCGTTGGTAAGGCTAGCTATAGACCAGTTGTTAAAGTTGGGAGCTATAGTTAAATCTAAGGCAAATCATGAACAGTTTATCTCCCCAGTCTTCCTGGCGGACAAACCTAACGGTGAAAGGAGGTTTATCTTAAATTTAAAACACCTAAATGATTATGTAGATTGTCCACATTTTAAAATGGACGATCTACGAACAGCCATAAAACTCATTCATAAAAATATTTATATGTCAAAAATTGACCTGAAGGACGCCTATTTTGTCGTGCCAATTCATACCGAACACCAGAAATTTCTTAAGTTTTTAGTCGAAGGACAATTATATCATTTTACTTGTCTACCGTTTGGGCTGTGCACAGCCCCGTTATGTTTTACCAAGCTGATGAAACCTGTCATGTCTCATCTTCGCTCCATAGGCATTTGTATAGTAAATTATTTAGATGACATCTTAATTTTCGGCGAATCTTATGAATCATGTCTTAATCATACAAGCATCACGACTAGTCTTCTTACCTCATTAGGTTTTGAGATAAATATGAGCAAAAGCTCGTTAAAACCTTCTACCTGTATTAAATTTCTGGGTTTTATATTAGACAGCACAAATTTAAAAATTAGACTCCCCGACGAAAAGAAAAATAATATAATTACGTTAGCGTCACATTATTTAAATAAAAAAACATGCAAAATTCGAGATTGGGCTAGGTTCATAGGCATCTTAATATCAGCCTGTCCTGGTGTAAAGTACGGTTTTCTGTATTGCAAAGCCCTAGAAAGGGAAAAATTCTTAGCGCTACGCAGTCATAACGGCAATTACAATGCAATTATGCCCGTTTCTGAAAGTGTGAAATCTGACATTCTTTGGTGGAAAAATAATATCGCTACAGCGTTTAACGATATTCGATATGACATATTTCATATCACGGTATTCACTGACGCATCACTTACGGGGTGGGGTGCCTGCTGTGGTCAGGATCGAACCTATGGATTTTGGTCTGACACTCAGAAGCGACTACACATAAATAATTTAGAACTACAAGCTATTTTTTATGGCATCCAATGCTATACAAAAAATCTAAAAAATTATAATATTTTAATTAGATGCGATAATACGACAGCAGTTTCTTACATCAACAGAATGGGAAGTATCCAATTTCCGGATCTTTGCTCACTGTCAAAACGGATTTGGCAATGGTGTGAGGAAAGAAACCTCTGGCTTTTCGCGTCTTATATTCCTTCGAGGGACAACGTTATAGCGGACGCTGAATCGCGGCGCTTAAGTTTCGATACAGAATGGTCCTTATCTCACATTGCCTTCAATAGTTTAACTGCTAGTTTCGGGAAACCCCAAATTGATCTATTTGCTTCGCATCTAAATAACAAATGCAAAATTTACGCATCTTGGCACAGGGACCCGGGATCTACATATGTCGATGCCTTCACAATTTCCTGGAAAAAATTCTACTTCTATGCCTTCCCCCCTTTCACCCTAATTTTACGATCCTTACAAAAAATTATTCAGGATAAGGCTGTTGGAATTTTAGTTGTACCTTGGTGGCCTTCGCAACCGTGGTACCCACTTTTTCGTAAGCTAATTGTGGGCCAGGAGATATATTTTCATCCTTCACCGAATTTACTTTCCTCTCCATTTTTTAGGATACACCCGTTGTCAGCGAACCTTACCCTGGTGGGGGCGAAATTATACGGAGGGCGTTCTTAACCAGACAGGCTCCAGAATCGGCAATAGCTACTATTATCGCATCGCTTTCCAAATCGACATTAAAACAATACGACAGCACGTACAAATTATGGTGGCCCTTTTGCATCACAAATAACATTCCAATTTTTAAACCCATGGTCAAGGATGTACTATCATTCTTACAAGACTTAACAAAAAATGAGAGTCTTAAATTTGGAACCTTTAATTCTCACACCTCAGCTCTTTCATTAATATGTGCCGAGGATTTGGCTTCTAATCCAATAATAAAACGGTTTAAAAAAGGCTTATCCCGTCTTCGACCGGCTCGCCCGAAATATACTTCTACTTGGGATCCTACACCTCTTCTTAACTATATTGAGAACCTACCGTTACCCCTTAACTTTCAAACCCTGTCACAGAAATTAGCTACGTTGCTAGCTCTTATAACAGGAGAAAGACTACAAACTATCTCCCTTATTCGTCTTTCGAATATTATACATGGCCCTGGGGAAACGGTAATTAACATTTCTGACCAAACTAAGACCAGTCGCGTTGGAAAACCTCAGCCCAGTCTACATATTCCAGTTTTCCGACAAAATCCTCTTCTCTGTGGGGCCACCATCCTGAAAGAATATATTGACAGAACAGCCTCTCTAAGAGATCCTGAGAACGATTTCCTTTTTATAACACTTAAAACTCCCCATGGCCGAGCGTCTAAAGACACCATCAGTAGATGGGTAAAAAAGACACTTACCTCTGGAGGAATAGATACAGGGGTTTTCAAACCCCATTCTGTTAGGCATGCCGCAACCTCTGCGGCATTGCGGAAAGGTGTCCCGATAGACATTATATGCAAGACGGTTGGCTGGACGCAACACTCCACATTTGCAAAGTTCTATAATCGTCCACTCAAACCAGATAACGACTTTGCTAATGCAATTTTAGATATTAATTTATCCGATTAAAAAAAAAAAAAGGCAAATACATATATATATTTTTATAACTTTAGATATAAGCTTGTTCAATTAATTATTAAGGTTGTATTTAAAGGCTATGACATGTTAATAATTAAGAGCCTCTAGATGGCTGGCACACGCTCAAAAGATGTTTTGTTATTTTATTTTTAGTAATTTTGCTATATGTTTATATTACGTTTTTGCTAAGGATTTCAACAAAATAGATATAGAGTTTTGTTGATTTAAATTAGTTATTTCTTTTTTATTTTTCTCCAGAATCAACTGAAGGTTGCTCGCAACTTTACTGCATCTTTAAACATCTACATAGTAAACAAAGTGATGTCTTCGGACTGGACCCAAAGTATAATTAATAGATCAAACGAACATAACTGAAGTGAAGTTCGATCGTAATTATACGAGGGTCCAGTCCGAAGACATCACTCCCACCCTTTATTGGACCCTCCCAAGTTGCGAGCAAAAAGTGATTTCTTTTAACAAATGATCTTAGGCAGATGGCGGGGGCCGGGCCGGGAAGAGTGTACTTTATCTCTTTCTACTTGGTGCGCGATTAGTACTCCAGGGGCGGACTACATAGTAAACAAAGTGATGTCTTCGGACTGGACCCTCGTATAATTACGATCGAACTTCACTTCAGGTAAGTTCGTTTGATCTATTAATTTTTTACTTTGATAATTCCAAAAAACGTTTAAATATTTTCTCTACGCACTTTTTACACCTTTAGTAATAACCTAATTACAAAGTGTGATACACCGTTGAAAAGCTAAAGAAATACTCTTTTCAAAACTGTTAAAATCGAAGACAGCGGCCATAAGAAAAAACAAAATTGATGATGGTTCTAGAAAATCGAAACGTCGTATGTAAAATCTGACTTAATACGTGCACTCTACGTAAAAAGTTGCCTTAATAATGTTCTTACAGATTTTGAAAATTTTCATAAATAAATAAATTATAGAACTTTTTCGAAAATGCAGTTTTTTGGTTTTTTCAAAATATCTCAAAAACTAAAAAAGATAGAATCGCGAGCAAAACGGCGTTAAATTACAAACATAATTGTCTGAAACTTTCTCCATTTAAACGTTTTTGTTACTATCACGGTTTCCGAGATCCCAATACTGTCATAACCAATTTCGGACACACATATATATATATATATATATATATATATATATATATATATATATATATATATATATATAAACAGAGAAAGAGAGATCCAGAGATGAGGGTTCGATCCCCGCTTGTAGCATAACTTTTAATGTTGATCAAATATTTCTACACTAAAAATACTCAACAGATTTGATTCTCGGATTATAGCTGTGGAAATCAATAATGAATTTCGGTATTGCAGGATGGTGTGATTTTTTCATACAATTCTTCATGGTAATAATGGTTTTAATCATTTAAGGACATCAAGATATTTTATTCTCATCGGTAACTACTACAATATAGAAACCTGGAACATGCGTACTCTCTACACTGCGGGCAAGCTCGCCACTGCAATCAAAGAAATTGACAGACTGAACATGGAGAAGAGTCAAAGTCGAAGAGCTACACGCAAAACATAATGCCTTAAATTTCCTCAAAAAGCTAAAAGAAATAATTAATTGTTTCAAAAATGTCAAAAAATCAAAAATCACAAAAAACAACAAAGTCCTAATCGATCCCAAGATATTTTCAAAGTATGGGAAAAGTACATGAAAGGTTTATTTAAAGACATAAGAACGGTCACTCCTGGTACTATCCCTCAGGTTGCTTCGGGACCGCCTATATTGGAATCGAAAGTTTTGTATGCCTTTTCAATCCTTAAAAACAAAAGAACACCTGGTGAAGACAACATACACACGGAAATACTAAAATTAGTTAACCCCAAGATGTTACGTCAATACTATTTACGACACAGGTAACCAAAATACTAAAATATGTAATGAACACCGACCAATCAGTTTTATCAGCCTCGTAATAAAAGCTTTTCTTAAAATAACCAACAAAATAATATATATAAAGTGTGAGGCTAAAACAGGTAACACACAGTTTGGGTTCAAAACTGGGGTTGGAACTCGAGAAGCATTTTACTGTATGCAACTATTGGTACAAAAATATTATGACCAGCAAGAGATGTGTTCGTTTGTTTCATTGATTTTTTACTGATGATTAAATTTAAACGTCAAGAAGACATTTCAGCCATTCAGCTCGCACTTGAGGATCAAGAAACTGAAATGAAAGTTAATGGCATTCCAATAAACAATCTGAGATATGCAGATGATACCGCGATTCTAACCCATAATATCCACGACTTATAAATAACTAACGCTATCAACAAATTCGGAAAGGAATATGGTCTTAGACTCAATATCAACAAAACCAAGTTACTGATAGCAAGTCGTCAGTCTCACGACAACGTACAACTTTTCGTTGATAATCAACTTATCGAAATAGTGAACAAATTCAAATATCTAGGATCTATACTTGACAGCAAATGTGATTGTGACGAAGAAACAAAAACTTTAATGGGCATAGCCTGAAGTGCCTTTGTTAAGTTTAATAAGTTCCTTCTGCGTCGGGAATTTCCTCTCAGTCTTCGCCTACGAGTAATTAACTATTATATATGGACAATACTATTGTATGGAGCAGAAACCTGGTCACTTAAGGTCAAGTCCCTCAATAGAATTGAAGCTTTTGAGATGTGGATCCTGAGAAGACATCTCAAAATATCTTGGATGGATCATATGACCAACGAATAAGTTGCGAGCAAATAACGATCGAAAATTGTAAGACATCGTGAAGTAAAGAAAGACATCCTACCTAGGGTACATTATAAGAGGGCGCGATACGACCTTCTGAAAACCATTCTGATAGGAAAAATTGGCAGAAGAAGTGGTCCAGGCCGCAAACAACATTCATCGCTACCTAACACCCGAGATTAGTGCAATAGAATTAGAAGAGCTGAAAAAGGCACACTTCATACAATCTAGTGTCTGATGGATACGTGAACGCCAACACGCTACCTGCAAGCGGAAGACATTCTAAGAAGAAATGAAGAGGAAGGTAATTACTTACTTACATGTTCTAAATTTTATACCGATTGTACAAGTAGAAGCAGTTCAACGAAAACTGACAAAATCTGAGCGAAAAGAAACAGCCTGACGGACAGACAAGTGAAATTAAATAAATTCTATGTTTTAAATTATATGACCTGAAAAGCTAAGTTTCTGAAATTTAATTAAAACTTATTTCGTTAAATTTTCTCTTTGCACAAGATTTAAACTCTAAACAATTAAAAGCAATAAATTTGAAAATACTGATAATATATACTCAATCACTCTGAAGATCAGTACTTGTTTTGAAATATTGCTTGAATTAATATTTTTCAACATGTTCCAGTCAAAAAATACTTTTGAACATTTATTCTAAATGTAAGAAAAAACTAAGTTTCTGAAATTTAATTAAAAAACTTATTTTTTCGTTAAATTTTCTCAGTATTTTGATAAACAGTACCAAGAAAATTTTAAACGAATTTGTTCTGTAAATTCACAAGGAAAACAATTAAAAGCAATAAATGAGGAACTTCGAAAATACTGATAATATATATCTCCCTGTTATAGCTCCTGGATTTAAAGTTTATTTGCAATGTGCTATAAGTTGCTTGGAGCTTATTTAAAAGTTTTCGGGAAATCTATGGGAAAATTTCTTCCAGACTATTTGACAGTTAGTTATCAGGATGTTACCGCGACAACCAAACGCTTTGAATTGATGCAGTCAGATGGAAAAATAAATATTTGTTGAAATCAACGATATTCTAATTTCCCAAGTACTTGTTTTGAAATATAAACAACAATATATGTATACGACCTTTAAGAATCAGAATTTAAATTATTGGTGATTAGTCTTTTTTTAATCGCAAGCATTTAATTTTAAAAGTTTATGTAGTAAATTAAAAATATATACTATTTAACTAAAGAATAATATATCTTTTCTAATTTTGCTAAAAAAAATTAATTTTTAAATTTTTTTTATTAACCGTTACATTAATTGACGTTATCGGGCCTTAGCATTTCGTACATAAAGATAGGTGCACTACCAATGAATTGCATATTTTTGATTTCAACATCTAGCTGTTAGGAATTATTGGAATGTGAGGAATAAAACTTTTTATATCCTCCGAAAATCAGTTTTCTTTTTCGGACGATCACACTGACATTCAAATTTACATGCATAGATTTACTTCTTAGTTTTTTATATTAATGGCAATTTCTGTATTTTGCATGTCTATGTCACATAATCTATTTACGGCCTTTAAATCAAAATTGTAGTATGACTTCTTAAGTATCGCCTAACGATTAACGGAGCGTTGCCGATTCAAGTGTATACAAATTTTGAATACAGAAATGAAATCCAAATTTTATATTTTAAATTGGTTATGGAAAAATTCTTTAATTATATATTAATTATTTACAAGGAAAGTAACAAACCTGGTGCTAATCTGTCACCGATCAACCCATAAATATTTGAAACTAAAAAGTCTATCTGTATAACGTGTATAAGATCCAACTCCAAAATCGTAGCAGAACGCTTTACTTACCTATAAATAAGTATATCGAGTAATGAAACCCTTCAATTATAAAGATATTGGACAACGGACAAGTCCAAAAAGACGAAAGGGAAAGAAAAAGGGTGAATCAAACGTCAGTGAACGGGCCAAACCAATATACTTAAAATTTTTTACATGTAACAAAGACGACACAAAAGTTGACGAACCCCAAATTACATTTTAATTTTTCTATTTAAATGGATTGCTTAAAAAGCAGCCATCGTTTATGTAAGCATGATGAAACAGAAACATGGGAGAATATCTTTAACAGAGAGCAAAAAGGAAATTGACAGGCGACGCACGGGGTTGCTAAATTTATATGGAACTAAAGCAGCTACAACTGTAAAAAAATGACAAAATACTAAAATTTGACAAGCTATCTTAATGAGTATAACCAGAATAGAAATTAAAATATAGAATAAATTGTAATCTGGTGGAAACAGAACAACAATAAATAGGAATTGATAACAAATCTGATTGGAAACCTCGGTGTGACGTCACAGTGAGAGAAAGAAACTATTCAAAGGCAAGGCGCAGAAAACTGACTTGTGAGAAGTAAGATAAACGTTTGATTGTGATTCGAAATTAAGACTAACACATTTATTTTACTGTTTAAGCAAAAAACACTAATAACGGATTTGGATTAAAACAGGAAACAAATACTGTGTAGGTAAATTGAAAGAACCAAGAAATTCAGCAATGAAAAGGAGCTTTCAAATAATTAACGAATAATGACAAAAAAGGGTACTAACCCTAGCATAAAAGTCAAGTGAAATTCAAACAAAACTAGAACTATGAAAAACCTAATCAAGTCACTTTCGAGAAGGTAGACAAAGAAACTAGCGGAACAAAAATGTGTTACAATTTATTGATAAATCTTAAACTATTTTGAAAGAATGTTGGCTAGTAAGTTGTGCTCAAAACGCTTGAAAATTACTGACAAAAACTTGTGATGATGTGTGAAGTTAACAAATTCAAACATCTAGGATCTGTACTTAACAAGTCCGTTAATAGAATTGAAGCTTTCGAGATGTGGATCCTGAGAAGGCTTCTCAAAATAACTTGGATGGATCATATAACCAACGAAGAAGTTCTAGGGTGAGCATATAACGATTGACAAATGTTAGATATCGTGAAGTAAAAGAAGACATCCTACCTAGAGCACATTTTAAGAGGAACGCGATAGGACCTTCTGAAAACCAAACTGATGGGAAAAATTCTTGTGAAAAGCTATTACTCAATCACCTAAAGATCAGTATTGCTTTTATGTTCTTAGTAAATACTTTTGAACATTTATCTAGAAAACTGAGTTTCTGAAATTTAATTAAAACTTATTTCGTTAAATTTTCTTTTTGCACAAAATTTAAACTCTAAACAATAAAAAGCAATAAATGAGGAACTTAGAAAATACTGATAATATATATCTCCCTGTTGTAGCTCCTGGATTTAAAGTTTATTTGCAATGTGCTATAAAGCCAAACTCTTTGAATTGATGCAGTCAGATGTAATAATAAATATTTGTTGAAATCAACGATATTTTAATTCTCCAAGTACTTGTTTTCAAACATAAACAATATATGTATACGACCTTTTAAAATCAGAATTTAAATTATTGGTGGTTAGTCTTTTTTTAATGATAAGCATTTAATTTTAAAAGTTTATATAGTAAATTGAAAATATATACTACTTAACTAAAGAATAATATATCTTTTCTAAAATAATTTTTGAAAATTTTATATTAGCCGTTACATTAATTGATGTTATCGGGCCTTAGCCTTTCATACACAAACATAAGTGCTCTACCAGTGAGTTGCACACTTTTAAATTCAATATTTAGCTTCTGGGGATTATTGAAATACGAGGAATAAAACTTTCTCCCATTTTGTACAACAATTTGGACATTGCCGGTAAGCGGGTAAGCACCTGAAGATAATATTGTTGCGTATATCATCGATAATATTTTTTATGAGGTATAATTCTAAATTTTCTAGAAATTAGACAATTTTTATTTGTTTACTAAATAGAAGCGAAATAAGTATATCGAGTAATAAAACCCTTCAATTATAAAGATACTGGACAAGTCCAAAAAGCAAGAAAGAAAATGAAAAAGTTAAATCAAACGATATACTTACTCGTCAGTGAACAGGTAGAAATATACATGGTACTAAATCAATGCAGTTAAGACAAAACAAAAGTTGACGAACACCAATTTACATTTTTTTTTTCATTTATTGCTTAAATAGCAGCTATCGTCTATGTGGGCATGAAACAGAAAAATGGGAGAATATATTTAACAGAAAGCAAAATAAATTGACAGTCGACGGGGTTGCCAAATTTATATGGAACTAAAACAACTACAACTGTAAAAAAAATGACGAATTACTAAAATTTGACAAGTTATCTTAATGAGTGTAACCAGAATAGAAATTAAATATATAAAATATAGAACAAATTGTAAACTGGTGCCAACAGTACAACAATCAATAGGAATTGATTACAATCTGACCGGGAAACTCGTTGTGACGACAGTGTGCAGAGGCGTGCATTTTTGAAATAGGAAACCATTAATTTAGTTTATATTAAAAATGCTAAAATATTATCTTAATTATCAAGCTTTTGACTTCGACCCAGCCACAATAGAATATCGAATAGAACCTGTGCCTGCCGTTAGCTTCTCTGCAGCCAAGTCCTGTATGCTTGATTTCCTGTGAATCGAGCCAGAGGTTATTGAACTTTCCACCGGCTGTTTGCAATTTTTGCATTTCCGTCGCATGCTTTAAGTGGTGGCGGAAGCTACCGTTGGAGTAGGTTCTTTGTTTGAACGGCTATCCGTGTGTTAATCGATTAAATTCAGCAACAAATAAATTATAGATTTAACGGTTTAAATGATTTTAAATTCCTCGAGCTCTGCAATTTTGATGCATTTAAATGAAAAACTTTTCCAGAAGACTGAGTGTTACTGTGATCTGAATCTGAATTAGTATTGACAATACCTGCCACAAGTTCATTAGTAGAACGCAATTTTTCAACACTTAGAGGTATAAAAAATTTCGTGAGAATTTCAACGGGGCAGGAGAGACTTTTGCATACATCGCTGTTGTCTGAAACTAGAAAAATCATGGGACCGACGTGAAACACTAACTTAACAGCAGCGCATGCGCTCTATTGCCAGACACACTGTATGAACCTTATGAACACAATATATTACCAAGTATAGAAGTATACAATACAATTGGTTTAAAAAAAGGTTAAAAAGCATATCGAAGTTGACTAGTAAATAAAATTATATAACCAATTTAATAAAATGAGTTTTTTTACTTACCTCTTGTCATCCTTGAGCACTTTAGAAAACTATAATGGTTCTTCAGTGTTGGTATCAAGCTTGTTCTTGCAATGTTTATAAATGCAATAGTTTCCACTATATTTTAGCACAGTGCACTATGTCACTTGTTATAGTGTCAATTAATAGTCTAAATCCGCTTGCGATTGCAAAAAAGTGTTTATTCAATAAATCAAAATTAGGAAATTTTCGGAGCTAGGGAGTGAAACTGATGTGCTGGGTATAAAACATCAGGCAATTAGGTACACATATAAGAGTCACTAAAAACAATCATATTTCCTAAGTATTACTAATTTTTGCGAACGAATTATTTAAAATAAAAAAAAATATAAATTAATTTTTTAAACGTCGCAATACGGACAAAACATTATCCTAGGTTTATACAATTTTGTCGGAGGTTTATTTTATAATATAATTTTGAAAATGTTAAGACATTAAATTTATGATTTGACATCTTCATATAATAATTCAAGAATAAACTTAGCCAAAACTAGACTCCCGACTGACCTGGAGGGATCATATTGAAAGGATCACAAAAAGGACCACAGCGTGTCTATGGGCGTGCAGACGGTCCTTCGGATCAACTTGGGGTTTAAAACCTCGTATTGTGCATTGGCTTTACACGTCAATGATAAGGCCAATGATCACTTATGGCGCTCTTGTGTGGTGGCCCGCCACTCGCAAGACCACATACAGAAGGATGCTTGACAAGCTCCAGAGACTGGCGTGTCTGGGCATAACTGGAGCCATAAGAACCACACCGACCCGATCTATGGAGGCTATTCTGGGACTAAGTCCTCTGCACTTGCTTGTAGCGAAGGAGGCTCGGAAAGCTTCTCTTCGTTTAAACGACTGGGGCCGTTGGATACACAGAGACTGGAATTTTGGGCATACGCGAGTTTGGACTGAACTGATCAGATCAGACCCTCTCCTAGCAAGGAGAGATGCCATTATTCCGGTCTCAATTGCCTCTAAAAGGTTTTGTGTAATTGTTTCCGAGAGAGAACAATGGAGGGATTCCTCTCCATCCTTCCTCAAACCGGAGGGCCTTGTCTGGTTTACAGATGGCTCTCTAATGAAGGAGGGTTCTGGGGCGGGAATTTATGGGGAGAGTCCCAGGGTAAGAATTAGTCTTGCTCTTGGACGGTATGTGACTGTATATCAGGCTGAGATTACAGCAATCTTGGACTGCGTACAGGAAAACCTCTCCAGAGGATACCACGACAAGCATATCTATATATGTTGTGATAGTCAAGCCGCGATTAAAGCTCTGTCCTCGAACAGAGTCAATTCGGTGCTAACGCTTGAATGCAGGAGAGCCCTAGAGAGGCTGTGTGAGTCCAATAGGGTTAGCCTCATTTGGGTGCCTGGCCATCAGGGCATTGGGGGTAATGAAGGGGCGGATCAGCTGGCTCGGAAAGGTAGCAACACTGCTTTCACTGGGCCGGAACCTGCTCTTGGAATTGCTCCTTCAGTTGTCAAGGCTAGGATTAAGAATCGCACTGTCGAGGAATTCCGTGCTGAATGGCACGAGCTAGCAGGAGTCAGACAGTCTAAGGTCTTCATATCAGACCCTTATAGCCGTTCTGAGTCTAATAGACTTCTAAACCTAAACAGAAGTTAACTTAGAACTATTACCGGGGTCCTAACTGGACACTGGCTAGTGAAATATTACCTGCATAAGATTGGACTCGACAACGATCCATACTGCAGGTTTTGTGCTGAGGTAGATGAAACTACCGAGCATCTAGTCTGTCGATGTGACGCTTTAGTCAACGCCAGACTGCTTAGCTTGGGTGACACCTATGTGGAACCCGAGCTTGTGGGACGTGCGCGACCTGAAAGATCCTTTCTAAAAAAAAGTGGGCTCTTGGCCTGACACGCCTACTTGGGGGGATAGCACAATGGGCCCCAGTGAGCCTAAGTGCTGCCCTTGTCGGGCTCCTCATCTATGTCTATGTCTATGTCTAGTCAAAACTAGTGAAATTGGGTCTTGTGAAGATCAAGTGCCTTGAAAATGTTTACTTTTTTGGTTTTCTTCGAAAGATTATCATAAATGTTGACATTTTAGCCCTATAAAACTTAATAATGTTTTTAAAGAAAAATATGTAGAACATCAGTTGGTGTAACCTTTCCTAACATATAAAACGAGACGTTAAGTAGAGGAATGGTTGCGACTGTGATCGTGGCGAGATTGCAGTCTTTACAGTACAAGTATTTACTAAATCACTATTGCGACACTTTGCACTATACTTTAATTGCGTAAATACGTCTGTTTCTTTTATACCCTTATGAACACTCTAGAATAATTAGGGAAAATATTTTCCAAACCAGTTCACTATAGTGATATTATCCATCTACCAAGAAGAACATTCAAGAATAATCTCCATTTTATCTTTCTGTCTTCGTTTTCTGTGTTCTTTGATTTAGAATATATCTTTCCTTGCCTAAAGTCTAGAATCATCATCGACAATCCACAACCTTTTCTTAACTCAACATTAGAAACGTCACGAAAATACAACAGGAAAATCGGGTGTCAGAAATCCTGTTTTTGACCTTTGACATAGACCAAGGAATAATATATATTCTATTTTTATCAGCTTAATATCGCTATGGCTCTGTTTTAAGATAAACAGTATTTTTACTAGGAAAAATCCATAAAAATAACATAAATTGAACGATAAAACCAGTGTTGCCGGATTCATACTATAAATAGTATAGAATTTGTTATATTAAATAAATAATTTCGTTAGTAATTTAAAAAATATTCAATATTTCACTAAAAGCCCATGCAGTTTCTTAATAAAAACAATATATTAAACAAATTTTTCAAAGTAGTTTTTAAAAATTGCAATAATAATGGAAAACGGTTTGGTTGTGATACGGCACAGTTACCCAAACCTCTAAATGCAATTAGAGTCATAAACAGAAAATATCTCAAAGGAAAACATAATATTGTTCTATCTTTCTAAATATTTTTTGGCACAATAAACACTATTATTACTTTATAAAATCGAAGTGTCTCTTAGAGTTTGTTTACTTGCTATATCACACGAAACACAAACAACATTATATTATTACGGTCGCTCATTTTAAAACACGGGCGCGCATTGTGTCACTAGGGTAACAGCGCGTATAGCCAACCTGTTTGCTTCAGTTGTTCTTGGATAAGTGTTTTTGAATACTCAACATTAGTTTTGATTTTAATTATCTTTTAAACTATACAAAATTAAAAATTCCTTCTTGGGTTGTTGTACGCGGAAAACGAACGAGACAGATATAAAGTATTATTGTTTTCCCTTAAATAAAGACTTGATAAAACAATGGACGGCTGCTTCTCGACGGAATTACAAAATAAATACAAAAAAAGTTTAGGAAAATTTGTTTTGCTAATGTGTACCTTTTAATTACAATCACTTTATTTGATTCTTGCATATATTTGATATTTTTAAATTATAATTAAGCTAAGGCAACAAATTAAAATTTGATTATAACATCTGCCACATATATGTATTGTTTTTTTTTATAAAATAGTGGACGACGACGTTCGACTGGGTAAAAAAACGGGTACTATATTTTAAATAATAGGGTTTTTTTAATTCAGAAATCATAATTTTTCCACGGTAACTTTGGAACGCTTTGAGATACTAACCTTAAATTGGACAAACTATTATAGGTCATGCAAGTAATGTTCATATTATTTTTAGGGCAAGGAGGTAAATGAGGAGGGTTAAGAAAATTATATTATATAACCAATTTAATAAAATATTTAATTTCTTCCCTCGTAAAAGGGAAGTATTGTAATCGTGAAAAAAATCATCCAGGTTTTTACGGATCATCACGTTTCAGGGTCCCTAGATGCTAAAAAACATGTTTTTTCAAATATTAAAAATCTCATGTGAGAAAACTACTTATTAGCTTGATTTGAATTTTTGTGCAAGCATTAAGTCTTATACAGGGTTCGCCAAACTCAGTGGCGTATTAGAAGTATATGGAGAACGAGTAAAGATATTTACTTGAGATTTGGGTAAGGTTCATACTAAGAAGTGAACTATATTTTAAAAATATTTTCGAAGTTGCGGCGTTGCCAGCTCTATTGCAGACAGACAGGAACTTTCTTTTTTTAAATACAATACCCTGTATATTATTGCATTGTCAAATTCTACGAACTATTCTGAGCATTTTTTATGTAGTAGGTTCTATACCTATTTTGAGCAGTTTTGGAAATAAACATTATTTTCTAATTTTTAATGGTCAAATCGGCTTCAATGTAAAACACGATATATTTTTAGAATATTGTCCCAGATTCTGAAATTTTTATACGAGTTTCCGAACATGTAGGTTAATTGACGGCTGAAGGTATTTTTTAATAAAAGGTTATACAGGGTGTATAAAAATATAGTTTATTCGCGAGGAACAGAATGTCCATAACTCGATTTTTTTTAAATGGAACACCCTGTATATTTTAATTGCATCAAATAGAGAGAGACATTGCCTTTCAAATGACATTAGGTGTTCCTATACCTATCTCTGATGGGTAATGAATTAAATGGCATTTAAAAGAAAAAATCGACCATTTTATTATTTTCTGGAAAAAAAATCTATGTTAAAAGCACTAAATAGACAAGTAAACATTTTTGTCAATAATATATCTATCTTAATGATAACTAAATGAAAATACGTTTGTTGAGAAAAATCTATAGTTTAATATTTACAATATGTATTCACAAACGCTTTAGATAAAAAATTAACGATACAACCGAATAAAACAATATTACAAAAATATAGCTAACAACAGAATTATCCCCAAATGAATTGTCAGTAACTGAACTGTTTAAAGTGTCCTCCATTAACTCTGAGGCATTCCAGAACTTGTGTCATTACATGACTCGTTGCTTTTTGAATCTCTTCCGCGGATAATGCCAGCAGTGCTTCTCTTGTCCGATTTAGGAGTTCTTCCTTTGTTTCTACTGGCGTCTGATAAACTATCCCTTTTACCCTGCCCCAAAGATGGAAGTCGAGAGGGGTAAGGTCTGGGGACCTAGGGGGCCAAATCCATGGACCTCGTCGGCCAATCCATCTGTCTTCGAAGATTGTAGTAAGTTCCGCACTTACTTCGTTTGTACAGTGAGCCGGTGCCCCATCTAACTGATACCAGCAGCTCCGGAGTAAGTTCAATGGTAACTCGTCGAGAAAATCAGAAACTGTAGTTTTCAATATTTCCAAATATTTTTCAGAATTTAAATTTTCATCGTAAAAGCAAAACTTTATTTTGTCATTCATCATGAGGCAAAATACATTGAAACCGAACTTGTATTGAAAACCTTTTTCTCTGATAAAATAAGGATTTTCTTTGGACCAAAAATGTGGATCTCTTCTGTTAAATATCCCTTCTTTTGTGAATTTGCTCTCATCCGTCCAAATAACTTTTTTTAAAAAGTTGGGATCTTCTTGTGTACGCATCAGGATCATTTCGCAGTATGCGACGCGCTGAGGAGGATCAGTAGGCTCTAAAGCCTGGGCTGTTATAAATTTATAATTATGCATTCTATGTTTGTGCAAAATTCTTTCCACCGATTTGTAAGAAATGCCTAAATCTTTCTCTGCGCTATTAATTGATGCGTGAGGGTATGTATGGAAATAAGACAAAACAGTAATTTCATTGTCTTCGTTACCTGTTACAGGTTTGACTTGAAGTCTTGGTCTTTTAACATTATTGTACTCTCTGTAATTCTTCTCTATTCTTTTAAACTTTTTCTTGTTCATTGGGACAGAATCTGGATAAAGTTGATTAAATTGTCTACATGTTCTTGATATTATTTTATCACATTGACCGTGTACATAAAACAAATTTAGAATTTCTACACTTGAGTAAGAATTTGCCATTTTAAATTAGTGAATTTTTGACAACTATGCATATTAAAAACAAATGTTCTCTGTTTGGTTTCCTGGGAGATGACAGGCGTGCACAGCCTACTAGTTAAATAATCTTTCGTTTTACGAGATATTATTCGTGCTTCTACTAAATGGCATCTAATTAATTAATCATCAGCGATGCTAATACTATTGAAAGGTAATTTTTTCTCTGTTGGATGCAACAAAAATATACAGGGTGTTCCATCGTGAGTATTGTTTTATTCGGTAGTATCGTTAATTTTTTATCAAAAGCGTTTGTGAATACATATTGTTACTATTAAATTATCGATTTTTCTCAAGAAAAGTATTTCCATTTAGGTATCATTAAGACAGATATACGTAGAAATAACTTGCCAGTATTTGACAAAAATGTTTACTTCTCTATTCAGTACGCTTAAAATAGATTTTTTTTTACAGAAAATACTAAAATGGTCGATTTTTTTTTAAAATGCCACTTAGTTCATTACCCATCAGAGATAGGTATAGGAATACCTAATGTCATTTGAAAGGCAATGTCTCTCTCTATTTGATGCAATTAAAATATACAGAGTGTTCCATTTAAAAAAATCGAATTATGAACATTTCTGTTCATCGCGAATAAACTATATTTTTATACACCCTGTATAACTTTTAATTAAAAATTACCTTGAGTCGTCAATTAACCTACATGTTCGGAAACTCGTATAAAAATTTCAGAATTCTGGGACAACGTTCTAAAAATATATCGTGTTTTACATTGAACTCGATTTGACCCTTAAAAATTAGAAAATAATTTTTATTTCAGAAATCTCTCAAATTAGGTATAGGACATACTACATAAAAAATGCTCAGAATAATACATAGAATTTGACAATGCAATAATATACAGGGTATTGTATTTAAAAAAAGAAACTTTCCGTCTGTCTGCAATAGAGCTGGCAACGCCGCAACTTCGAAATTATTTTTAAAATAAAGTTCACTTCTTAGTATGAAACTTACCCAAATCTCAAGTAAATATCTTTACTCGTTCTCCATATACTTCTAATACGCCACTGAGTTTGGCGAACCCTGTATAGAGATAAACAAGTAATATTGTGGTAGGAATTCAAGATGGCGGAACAAAAATAAACTTTTGTCTTAATAAGACAAGAACTATAGGGTAATTATTATTAAAAATTCTGAGAGAAAAATAACTAGAAGAATGCCAAATTTAAATATTAAAAAAACCTTTAAAATTACTTTATCAATGTAATTAGGGCCAATATTGTCTACATATACTTTATTTCTTTAATATAAAAATAAAACAGGTTTTTTTTTTTAATTGGACTTTTCGATCTGTAAACATCTCTACCCCGTGTGTCAAAAGTTGAAAACCTATAATGTGACCATCAGATAACTTTCTAGAAAATAGGATTTTAGTTCGAGCACATCTGTCTATTTATTCCTCAATTTCATTAGAAACAACGTAATTTAGCCGTTAAACATTTTACCGTATCGCCCTGTTTACATTTTTTTTGTGAAAAGTTGCTCATCACCTATTTCATGATTTTTCCATCTATTACATAGTTTCTCCTTCTAATTAACAACAACGGTACCGTATACTATTTAGACATCGAGAATTTTTCTAAAGAACACATTTTTCACATGTAGGAAACGGCTTTAATTGAAGCATGAGATGAATATGCATAACTATTGAAGTGCCTGTTACATGCTACAAGCTTTTGTATAGTCCTAACAAAACTTCCAAGTTTTGTGTATTACCACATCTCCAATGTTAGATTTTGTAGCCTCTCGAGGTTCAGCTGGCGTGTGGCCCACCAGGGGTGATTGAGAAAGAATAATGAAGTTTGACATCTTGTTTTAGAGTCTAGTTATCCTTAGTAATGATTATTATTATAAAAAAATATATTGTTATGAAAACTTAAACTAATCAATGAAATAAAAGTTTTATTTTCTTGAAATTTTAGGTAGTTTTTAATCCAAATTGCAGTTCCAGTAAGTAAACCTAGAAAATGTTTTACAGGAGGGCAAAAGTGGTGATTTTAAAAAACTTTATTATACTATTATTTCAAAAGGTAAAGTTATTTTAGAGGAAATAAATGAAATTACAATTTCTGCGGCGAACCCCAAACTAGGTGTAAATGCTGATCAGAAGTTTAATGTACCAATTACTGATTTTCAGACAGGCCCTCGTTTATCTCCAATTCCTTTACTATCTTTTTCAGGTTCCTGCCAATCATGAACAAGTTTTAATGACATTCTTGAATCTTTAATTGATAAAATATAAGAATAAGTAATATTGAAAGATGTTACTACCTTCAGTCAGCTGTTAAAGGCGAAGCTTCTCCTATTATTAGTTGTCCAGATGTTACAGAAACTTCATACACTACAGCTTGGTCCCTTTTAAAAGAATGATATGGAAACAAAAATGCAATAATACAGATTAAATGTATTGTTGGTATTTGTATCATAAAGGACGAATCTCATACTAACCTTAGAACATTTCTGGATATTTTCAAAATTCATTTTAAATCTTTACAAAATCTTGGTGAACCAGTTGAACATTGGTCTAGCCTAATTATTTATATTTTGACATATAAATTAGATATTAACAGTAGGAAAGAATGGGAACTTTTTTTCTAACGACATGGAGAGGCCCACCACTGAAAATGGTATAACCTTTTCATCGGAACGGTGCAGATTCCTCGAGTCTGTAAGCTATAAGCTAACTATAAAAAGCCCGATTTAAAAAAAATGAAAAAGAAAAAGTATTTGAAAGAAAAAAAATTTTATCACAAAATCAAATTGGTAACAATAATTTTATCTACATTTGCAAATAATCCATAATTTTTCCTTTAGAACCGATTTGGCGGCCTCATCACTGTTCTTCCTGTTGTGCGTAGGCGTCCTCGGAAAAATGAAGCAGAATCAAGACTTAATAATGCCTCATTTAGTTATCGTGTCCGACTGATTGAGGATGGAATTACTCGTGATGTACCAGTTTGTAATAAGGCTTTTTTGTCTTTACACGGAATCACAGGGCGTCGAGCTAGATACGTAAGGGAGTCGTTGCTTTTAACTGGGATGGCACCTGTCGATATGCGTGGAAAACACAACACACGACCTCACAGACTTTCAGAAGACACCAAACAGAAAATTATTGAGTTCATTAAGAGTCTTAAAGGGCGCAAATCTCATTATTCCTTGGCAGACTCCAAAAAAATTTACCTGCCCGAAACTCTAAATATAGTCAAATTACACAAAATGTATTCTGATCGCAACACTGATAATAAAGTTTCCTACGAAACTTTTCGAAGAATTTTTGAAAGCAACTTTAATATATCGTTTGGTTATCCACGGAAAGACACGTGCAATACGTGTGATACCTTAAAAGCCGACATATCTTCACTTACTCTAACATTAAATTCCATGTCGGATGATAAAACCAGGAAGACTGCAAGCAATGATTTGGAGAAAAAAAATCGTGAAAAGGAGCTACATCTAAGAAAAAGTGAGCAATTTTATAATCTAAAGAGAAATTACCGCAAACGCGCCGCAAAGTCGCTGACTATGGAAAGCATCACCATGGATTATCAAAAAAATTTGCCATGCCCAAATATTACTACGAATGATGTTTATTATAAACGCCAACTAAATTTTATTAGTTTCAATGTTCATATTTTGTCAAATTCAAGATCTTTATTTTACACCTACGATGAATCTGTTGCTAAGAAAGGAGCTGACGGAGTCTGTTCCATGCTGTATCACTTCTTTTATAAGATCTTGCCCATGGAAGTAAAAGAACTAGCAATTTTTTGTGATTCATGCGCAGGACAAAATAAAAACTTTACGGTTATTCGATTCCTGCATTACTTGGTTACAAAAAAAAAACCGTTTTGATACTGTAAAAGTAATATTTCCGATCAGAGGGCATTCATACCTCGAGTGCGATCGAGACATGAGTCTTGTAAACCAAAAAGCATACACTGAGGTACCAGATGACTGGAGAAATGAATTAAGAAATTGCCGTGTTAAACCTACACCATTTGAGGTTATTGATTGTGGCAAAAATTTTGATTTTCAAAATTGGAGTACGTTTTTATCGCCGGTTTATCCAACGAAGTGCCCCTTTCCGACCCGGCCTATCAGGATGCTGAAGTTTTCAAACGAAAATCCCCGCTTAGTTTTCCACAAAACCGCTTATATGGGCCTATATAGTAGTTCTAAATTCGACCAGAAACCGCTTAAGAAGAGTCTAAGAAAGAAACAAGAAGGAAATCAGAAAATAGAAGAGAAAACGTTGGGAAAACTTTACCAGGGCCCGATCCCCGTTAAAATGCCCAAATGGAAGAATTTGCAAGATCTGACTGCATTCCTTGAGAGAGCAGAAGCCAGGTTGTTTTATCAACAATTAACATTTGCCGAACAAGCTCAGGAAGAGAGCGATGACGAATTTGTGGATGACCCACCAACAGATTAGTTTGATGCAGGAGAAAAGTGGCATGAGTCCAGGATAAAACTTCTTTTTTTTTTTGTTACGTCACTAGTTTTGAATAAATGTTTATTTTTTTAAGAAAATTTGTAATAATAAACACATTGTTTACCAAAAATATTATTTGCTACTTGTTTTCTTTTAATTTTACTTTCTAATGAGTTAGTAAACTTATATTTTCGATTTTCTCCAAATTCGTCCGGATGGACTATTGCCGTTTTTCCCCTGTACCCTTCATATGTTTGTAATCGTGTATCTGAAATTCAATAGACTTGTGATATTAATCGTTGGCGTCATATATCTTCACCTCAGAACCCTGCTGATATAATATCTAGAGACATTAATTCCAATAATTAATCTCATCTTCTTTATGCTGGCATAGACCTCCATTTTTATTAAATCCAAAATATATTTGGTCTAATTACACCCATATCTCCAATTTTAATCGTCATTCCCATGATCTTAATAATATAGAACTTAATCTTAAATCAGTTTTATTAACTAATTGTAGTCAAAACACTTTATACAGATTTTCGGAAAATGTTCTAGTTATACTAAATTAATAAATGTGATGCCTTATTGTTTTCGTTTTATTTAAACCCCTAAAACCTCCAAACATTTGCGCCATAATGGTTCACTTACCCCTCAAGAAAGGCATGACAGCGTCAACTATCTCATTAAAATCGGTCAAAAAGAATCCTTTTTTTCAGGAATTACAGGAACTAAAAACTAAAACACAAGTTAGTCGCAACCACCGCGCCGATTAAATTCTTTAAATCCCTTTATTGATTCTTTCGGAATTTTTCGAGTTGGCGGTCGATTGACTAATTCTTACATGAATTACGACACAAAACATGTTCTTATGCCACACAACCACTTCCTGACTCGATTTATCATTACATACGGCCACAGAAGAAATCATCACCCCGGAACTCACTCAACTTTGTCATTCGTACGACAAAATTGTTGGCCATTAAAAGGCAACTTTATCTAACCTCAAGGAGATTTACCTGGCAGTCGAGTAAATCAATCAAAGCCATTTTATCATACTGGGATGGACTATGCTGGTCCTTTTCTACTAAAAAAGTTTAAAAATAGAAAATATATTAAATGCTAGATGTGCGTTTTTATTTGCTTGGCACAAAATGTGTTCACCTTGAACTTGTAAGCGATCTTACTTCTAAAGGTTTGTAATTTTATTGGTGGTCATAATGAGTTACTGAGAACTTACGAGTTTCTTAAAGGTTCTACATCTCAAAATTACTTACCTTATAACATGATTAATTGGAACTTTATTCCCGCTAAATCATCCCATTTTGGCGGTTTATGTGAGGGAGTACTTAAATCAACTCAACATCATTTTAAAAGAATAGTATCAAGTCAGAAGAATACTACAATTTTTTAGCTCAAATAGAGGGAGTGTTAAATTTTCTTGTCGATCGACCTCTGAACTTTATTGCCGAACACGATATTAGAGAAATTCCTGCAACTCGTTTAAGTCGATATCAACATCTTCAAGCCAGGGTGCAGCAGATGGTCACCCTCATGCCCTTCACACTAACTTATACTGCACCTAGCAGTAGTTCTTTTAAAGGATGTGAAGTTTACCCCATGTAAATGGAGTATCACTCGTGGACAAAGTGACTCACGTTGCAAGTGTTAAAATTGCTAACGGGAACATTTTTAAATGCAGTATTGTTAATATTTGTCCGTTACCCATAGAAACTAATAACTAACTTTAATAGAATAATTTTCCCAGTTATTCAAATTTTTGATTGTTTAATCTTTATTGTTTCAAACTGTTATATATACCTTACTTTAAAACGATTATTATTATAAAAAAAAGTTATTTTTCTAAAAACTTAAACTAATCATTTCATTGAATTGTTATGTACTTTTTAATCCAAGTTGCAGTTCCAGTGAGTAAACCATCGCTATTGGAGAAGAATTGAGGTTGACATAAAATTAGCCTAGACCTTTTCAATCCCATCGTGGGTATATTTTATCTAAACAAAAATCTTTTTTGGCTTTTTCGCAACTGAATAAAAATATTTAACTTTAAATTATTTGAAGCAAATATTTAATATAATTACATACCTCAACATGTAGACTAGTCTGTCTACGGAATGTTTCGATACATAATATAAACAATATTATTTAGGCAACAAATTATATCATTTACCTTAAGTTTTTATAGACACATAGTAGTTGTACAAATACTTTCATCCTATCGGGACTCATCAGTGCGCCGATCGTAAGAGAAAAACATTAAATAATAGAAAAGAATTGATTTCAAAATTTTAAAATGTGTCAGTTTGTTTGACATGTAACCTAGATATGAAAAAAGTGATAGTTTGCAGCCATCTATAATGTTATTTTTAAATGTGTTCAGATTATTTGTTGCGTTTAGATTGATAAACAAAAATCTTTTTTGGCTTTTTCAAAACTGAATAAAAATATTTAACTTTAAATTATTTGAAGCAAATATTTAATATAATTACATACCTCAACATGTAGACTAGTCTGTCTACGGAATGTTTCGATACATAATATAAACAATATTATTTAAGCAAGAAATTATATCATTTACCTTAAGTTTTTATAGACACATAGTAGTTGTACAAATACTTTCATCCTATCGGGACTCATCAGTGCGCCGATCGTAAGAGAAAAACATTAAATAATAGAAAAGAATTGATTTCAAAATTTTAAAATGTGTCAGTTTGTTTGACATGTAACCTAGATATGAAAAAGTGATAGTTTGCAGCCATCTATAATGTTATTTTTAAATGTGTTCAGATTATCTGTTGCGTTAAGATTGATAAACAAAAATCTTTTTTGGCTTTTTCGCAACTGAATAAAAATATTTAACTTTAAATTATTTGAAGCAAATATTTAATATAATTACATACCTCAACATGTAGACTAGTCTGTCTACGGAATGTTTCGATACATAATATAAAGAATATTATTTAAGCAAGAAATTATATCATTTACCTTAAGTTTTTATAGACACATAGTAGTTGTACAAATACTTTCATCCTATCGGGACTCATCAGTGCGCCGATCGTAAGAGAAAAACATTAAATAATAGAAAAGAATTGATTTCAAAATTTTAAAATGTGTCAGTTTGTTTGACATGTAACCTAGATATGAAAAAAGTGATAGTTTGCAGCCATCTATAATGTTATTTTTAAATGTGTTCAGATTATTTGTTGCGTTTAGATTGATAAACAAAAATCTTTTTTGGCTTTTTCGCAACTGAATAAAAATATTTAACTTTAAATTATTTGAAGCAAATATTAATACCTCAACATGTAGACTAGTCTGTCTACGGAATGTTTCGATACATAATATAAACAATATTATTTAAGCAAGAAATTATATCATTTACCTTAAGTTTTTATAGACACATAGTAGTTGTACAAATACTTTCATCCTATCGGGACTTATCAGTGCGCCGATCGTAAGAGAAAAACATTAAATAATAGAAAAGAATTGATTTCAAAATTTTAAAATGTTTTAATTTGTTTGACATGTAACCTAGATATGAAAAAAGTGATAGTTTGCAGCCATCTATAATGTTATTTTTAAATGTGTTCAGATTATTTGTTGCGTTTAGATTGATAAACAAAAATCTTTTTTGGCTTTTTCGCAACTGAATAAAAATATTTAACTTTAAGTTATTTGAAGCAAATATTAATACCTCAACATGTAGACTAGTCTGTCTACGGAATGTTTCGATACATAATATAAACAATATTATTTAAGCAAGAAATTATATCATTTACCTTAAGTTTTTATAGACACATAGTAGTTGTACAAATACTTTCATCCTATCGGGACTTATCAGTGCGCCGATCGTAAGAGAAAAACATTAAATAATAGAAAAGAATTGATTTCAAAATTTTAAAATGTGTCAGTTTGTTTGACATGTAACCTAGATATGAAAAAAGTGATAGTTTGCAGCCATCTATAATGTTATTTTTAAATGTATTCAGATTATTTGTTGCGTTTAGATTAAAAAAAAAGATTTTTGTTTATCAATCTAAACGCAACAAATAATCTGAACATATTTAAAAATATATTTTATCTGTAGTCAGATATACAAGAAATTTACACACCCATTATTCCAATAATGTATCATCAATACGTTCGTGTCTATACTTTATATTGAAATCGCCGAAATGTATATTCCCCAGGTGACGTTCTGTGATTGCATGCGTATCGGCATACCGTTACTTGCGTATCGTGCTGTATCACATAAGTATCGAGCCTGGCAATAGCTAACGGCTGGCGTCTACGACAGCATTTCCTACGCGGTGCCGAAATTGACTTGAAGCATCAGCTGACATCGCTGACGCGAAGTCATCAGATACTCACAAAATGGTAAACTTCTATCATAATCTCCTTCTAGTAGCTTTTGGGCAGAAAATACCTGATCTTTTTCTCTTTTCTAGTAGATTTCTGTAGATCTAGAAGCAACATAATTGCTAGCCAATGAATCCGTTGGACTATTTTGCCTCTGAAACATAGTTAACTGAATATTTAGCATTAAGTAAAGCACACATTTTACCCTGCTTTTCTGACAATTTTTTATTTTTTAATAAATTCAAGACTGATATTACTTTTAGAACAGTTAACTTTCAAATGACAAAAATCCAGCTTTCATCATTTATAACGAAGGAAACTGAAATCATCAAACATGTGTATTTGTCAGTATTGAATTCCATTTTTTTTCAATTAATCCCCATAAGCGATGAGAGTGGCTGATGGTTTTGGAGAAAAATAAAACATATTATTAGTACCTAAAAATAGGAAAAATTCAAAATCAATTACTGTCTTTTAGCATTTTCCTCAGAAGTTACTCACTTAAACGATATTAATTCTATTAAAAACTTTTGGACATCATTATATTTCCGAGGTCAATGCTTAGATATTAAAAACAAAACTTAAATGCAGGCAGTTTCCAAATGCTTTATTTTCAAACTAAAGTTTCAAATCTAATTACCGGCCACTAACAACCTTATCTGAAAAAAAGTTTCACCAACTGCATTTCCCAATTTATGTCCTAGTTTAAATTAATACTCTACCTTATCTTAATTCGGGACGGAAACTCGTTTTATTTCCGGATAGTAAAAGAATTTCTTGGGGAAAACACGAAATACATTTTAGATTACTTCTAAATCTGAACTTTATGGCTTTAAGCGCCTGTTAATATCCAAGTCCGTGGTTCTGAAAAGTTCTGGCGTTTTTATAAAATTAATACTGTTGTTTGTAATCTTGAAATACCTAGGCATTTAATAGCTTTTTTAAAATAAAAATATTGAAATTGTTTCGAATAGCGCTAGACTTAATAAATGTTAAAAAAAATACAAGTCGAGTTTCATTTTGGAAGCTGAGCTACGTACAGCAAATGTAAGAATGACAAATAAAATTAAAACCTTATAATACATCAAATGTCATCGCTGAAGATCTCATGTGCAGATCCTACGAGTCCTTACACACGCTAACTCTTTAGCTTAAGCACCCACGTTGTTTCTAGAGCCGACAGAATTAGAATTTATAGGCAAAGAAATCTGTAGAGGGCTATAAACTCCCCTATTGATGAAAGTGATGACGAACTTCGACCTGACTCTATATGTTATATTCGTCCCATGAAGAAAAACATACGAAATAGCACTTGTACTGCGAGAACGCTTCTAGAGGACTATCTGCACCTTAGCAATTCGATAGTCCGGGAGCTGACTAAGCAAAAACTCTAAGCTTTAGAGTAAACACGAATCGCCTATATTTAATTCTGCCTTAATTTAATAAATCCTGTTTTTTTGGTTAGTACATGTAAGGAGATTTTTTATTCACAGTCATAGAAAAACTAACTCTCCGGTTTGACTTCCTTTTATATTCGTCGTTCGTCTACTAAAAATGAACTTTCTATTATATCATTAATACATAATTATCTGCAAATATCCAAAAATTATAGTACAAATGCTTATAATAACAATGCAATACAGGGCACGTACACTGTATACTTTTTTTTATCTTTCATGTCTGGTAAATGAAATTCAGCACACATAATGTAAAAGAGAATTTACAAAATAATAAATATACTTTTTTGGAATATTTGCAATGAAAATTACATATTTTTTACAGCTTCAAAAACCAATTTACAAATTACAAGTCACAACTAGTACTGATAATACTGCTTTCGTAACATTCCCTTATAGTTTGCAATATGACTAATTGCAAAAACTATTAATCAAATATCTTTGATGGCTTGATTATTCGACCAAAACATGATAAGGGTTTTTTTCCGAGGACTTCACCATTTTGTCTTCTACTAGGCCCTCTTCTCTTTTTGTACTCATGGTCGCGTCTCTATCTTCTTCTACGAGATCCTCTTTCTTTTTGTACTCGTTCAGTTTCTGTCTTACAAATCTTGGTCTTGTTGCTTAGTATGGAAAGTGTGGATGAGTTTTTAATTTATAACAATTAAATCATTTTTTTCTTGTGAATTCTCCCTTATCATCATCCCCACTAAGCCGCCGTGGGTGGAGTGAAGTATAATTTTATTTGTTTTACCAAAGAAAAATTTATTACCTTAGCCCAAACAATAGTTTTAATTGATTGCTTGCACCTACAAAACAAGTTTCATTGACTCTAAAGATTGCATATACTCTTTCGCGTCTTGCAACAAATAAATCTTCTTAAAGCCATAAGAAAATCTATTGTGGAAATATATTTGACGAAATAACATCCTCTATAAACTGCACAGGTAAATATTACAATCCAAAGTTATTCCCCATTCTTTAAAAATAAAGGATCTGGTAAGTGCGTATGGGTAATTTCAAATGCATATATATTATTAGGTAAAAATGCTGATGTCAGTGTATTTGCTGCTATGAGTCTTTTTCAATTTAAACCAGATTTAACAATATTTTTTTGCATAATTCTTCCTTTAATTATCCCTAAAAGCATTTGAGCGGCTACGTGATGTTCTATCATAAGTTTTTCCAAGGTAGATTTTTCCACTGTGTGTGATTATATGATGATGGTGAGCAAGTTTTGTCTTTATTCTGAACCAACCATTTTTATCCTGACAAATGTTTAAATGTTGAAACATTTTTAAAATTTGAAAAAAAATTATTCATCTTTATAATATTTAGTAAATTCAAACGTCAAAAAATTGTCACATATGTTACCATTTTTAGATCTTTTGCTAGAAGCAATGTAACCGTGTCAAATTTCTTATAATCTTTGAATAAGAAGATATTAAATCAAACATCATTAGAGGCATTTCTTTATAGCCTGTCAGTACTGTAAAATAATATTTAGAATTTTTGTTTGTTTTTTCAAAAGTTTCTAGTAAGCATAATTGTTAATATGGCTAAAAGTCATTTTTTATCTTACTTTAGCGAGTCTGGACCCTGGCAGAAACAATCTACTACTACAACCTCTTGACGGCACATCTGGTGGACTCATATTACCTGGGATATAATTTCTGCTATTAATATTTATATATAAATAAATTTATTTGTTTCTGTCCAAGTAAATACTAATTTTCAATCACACCAAAAATATACTGGTAACTTACTAAAATATGCTACATGTTTCCTAGCTCAATAGAATCTACAACTTAGCAGTCCTTTTAGTAACTATGATATGGGCAAAGAAATAGGTTTTATGCGAGCTAGGTATTCTTGATTTGGCTTCTACCATAGGGATAAATCACATTTTTTTTTATTTTCTTGAATTGGCAAGAAAATACATGTTGAATAACTTTTACATGTGTGTTTGCATCACAAAATATATTTAAAGATACATTTTTAAAGTGACTAATACTTGTTTACAATACTTTATAAGCGATGCCTTTAAATTTGATTTAGCTATAACTTAACTTTGTACTTGATATCTTCAGGTAATTCTGTATCTCACTATAATTTTAAGTACCAGGTGGCTTGCAACATTGATCTTGAAGTTAGTGTCACTGGACACTTGATCTCAATACGGTCGAAAACACGTTAAGCAGTCAAAGCTAATCCTCGCTTTGTAACTGGAGTTTCTTCCAAGTTACATAGGCCTTCAAAAAAACATCATGTTTGAACTTCTACTGAAGACCTTAAACTGAAACTTTTCTCAAAAAATGTTCGTAGCATTGTATACCCATTCTCCTAAATTGAACGACGCTGATGACATAACAAATTGCGACTCTGTAATAAATGTGTTTATTTCATTCACATTATCAACAGTGGTCACACAATTATCTAAATAAAATAAATCCTTTAATTTCTTTGCCGTGGTTTTTACATTTTCTAGAGCTCTATTTGAATCATAGCCAGCACTACTCTAGCATGTCTATAAATCTCTTCGCTGTATCGCCCTCCCACCATATAAATCTAAGAACATTTCTACGTTTTGGTTCTATGCTCACTTGCAAAAATCAATCAATTTCAGTCTAAATTTTATTATAACTGATGAAATCATTTTAATTAATCTTGATCCTTTCTCTAAAAAGGTTTTTCAAAGAATTGAAACTTTTATCTTTGGCAGACGCATCAAGTACAGGTCAACTTTTAATAGTACAACTAATTTCTTTTATTACTGAATGATATGGTATGTAAAGTTCTACTCCCACTGTAACTGATGTAACAAACCCTTAAAAACCATATCGATTGCCAACAAATTCTCTAACTTAGTAGCCGAATTTTTTTTAATGAAATGCTCTGCATATAATTGCATTTTTGGATCTTACTGAAAATTCTATGAATATTTTGTATTTGAAATTTTCAGGTATCTTCAATCGCTTTGGAGATATTAATAGTTGATTATAGTTTGATTTTATAATACAAAATGTTATAGAAATGTGCCACTTCTCTGAAATGAAATATTAATTACAATTCAAATGATTGATAATAATAATACAGGTAAAGTAACGTAACAGCGAGAACAAGAAGTTATATCGATAACTAAAGTAACAGCATCAACATTAAATTTACAATTAAATGTCAAATTATTCCACTGGGCGACCGTTTTCATCGATACATTTAACGTATATCCTTCGTAGTTTCTCTGTGGTTTCTATGATCGATCCGGGATAATTTTTATTCAAATAATTCATCTTCTTTATAAGATCCTTTAGATGTTCGATATTAACTATATGTTAAAATATAAGGTGTCTAATATGGTTTAATGGCAATTGATATAAATAATCCTCTAACTCGTTTTGCAGAAAACTCAAACATTTTTGCCCGTTGAGAATAATATCAAAAAAATATGTGCATTTACTGTTGCCTATTATTCTGGTGTACTTTTCCGACTGAAAATGCCGCTGGTGGAAATTCAAATTCAAATTCAAATATTTTATTGGAATAATCAAAATACACTACAGTCATTCCAAAAGGAAACATATACAGTAAAAACTGGTATTGCCAATAAACAAAAATCTTAAAAGCAAATAAAATATAAAACAAACGTGAAGTTATCTACAATATAAAACAAACCTAAAACTATAAACAGTAATACAAAGTACCATACAAATCATAAAATAGCACATAAAATGAATAATCACTACATTGATATGAACTAGTGCAGAGGCTGACCAACCCGCTGGTAAACCAAGAGGCGGTTTTTAAGGCTACTACCAAAGCTAGTGGCTGACGCTCCGTGGTCAGTCCCAATAATGAAGTTGTTAATTAGCTTTGGTGCCATGTAAGTAAAACAACACTCGAATTTTTTTGTCTTGTGGTGTGGAATGCTAAACATGGTAGAGTTTCTAATGTTAACATTGTGAATTGCATTTCTTCTAATTAGCTGCTCATACAGATAAGCAGGTGTTTCTCAATAGTAAATATTAAATAGCTGCTTACAATAAGTTAAGCCAAACCTGTAGATCATTTTAAGGATTTTATTTTCATTGTAGTAGGGAGTCATATGTTCTCTGTATGGAACTCTAAAAACAAATCTAAAGCACGAATTCTGCAGCTTTTGAAAGTAATAATAATAGTATACAGAAGAGCAATAATCAAGATTACAAAGCACCAAAGAATTAACCAGTTGAAGCTTGGTCTCAGCGGGAAGGCAGTACTTAAATTTATATAAGGATTTTAGTTTAGAGTAGGCCAAGTCAATTTTCTTACTAACATGAGTTTCAAAACACAAATAACTATCTAAGTAAACACCAAGGTTTTTGATACCATTTGTAAAAGGTATTGCAGCTCCATCAATCCTAACGACAATATCACCGTTACCAGTAGCCCTAGAGCCCAAGCACATTGCTACAGTCTTTTGAATTTAAGTAAAGGCCGTTATCCCCAGAACATTCCTGGATTTTTTACAGTGTCAGGTTAAGAGAGTTCAGTGCCGGTAAGGGGTTTAAGGGATCTCCAGATACATATACCTGCGTGTCATCAGCATATTGGTGAATCTTGCAGTTATTGTTCGCGAACAGCTGATGTAGATCAGCCACGTAAATGGAGAATAGCAATGGCCCAAGTGCACTACCCTGAGGAACACCCTTTCCGAGGGGTAATTCCTGCGAGGCAGCTCCATTCAATGTCACCATCTGCGTTCTGTCACTCAAATCGTCCCGAAACCACGAAAGGGCAGCACCACAAACACCATAATACTTGAGTTTTGATATGAGCATGGAATGATTGACAAGATCAAACGCCTTGGAGTAATCCAATGCCACTAATATCCTAAATTGACCTTGGTCCATAGCATATGCCACATCACTAACAACCTTTGTTAAAGCTGTTGATGTGTTGTGCCTTTTACGAAAGCCAGACTGAAGGGCCGGCAAGATATTCTTTATTTCAAAATACTCTGTGAGCTGAGTGCACACTATTTTCTCCAGCATCTTCATTAGCACAGGGAGCAGGCTTATAGGTCTCACATCCTTAATCTTCGTAGCTATTGGAGTCTTTGACAAGGGTATAACAAGAGCCTTCTTCCAAGCACAAGGAATTTTTCCATTTAAAAGTGAAAAGTTAATTATGTGGCAAATCGCTTCCCTGCAGTGATTAAACACGAGCCTCAGCATCCTCAAGGTAACCCCATCCAGACCTGATGCATTAGATTGAAATCCATTTAATAATTTTCCAGTATCCTCAGTGGAGACAGGACAAAAACTGAACAAATTATCAGGACTGTAGACTAGATGCCGAGATGGTCTGTGAAAGAAGACCATTTACAAAAAAAAAGGTTAATAGCATCAGGATCCTGTAGCTCTGCCCCAATTACATTCTCAGTTTTAGAATGTATATTGCATAAGTGCAACTCTTTCCATAATTGTTTACTATTAGAACTATTGCTAACGACCTGAATGAAAGCTCTCTTCTCGCTGCGAACAGTATTTGACAAATAATTTCTTAAATCTTTATAGTACCTAAGTGTAGCTAAATTTTTTGTTTGAAGGTATTTCTTATAGACATCTTTCTTGAGCTTGCTAATTTGCTTAATTAAGGGTGTTATATATGGTCTTGTATATTTTCCACAGTGGAACTTAGATTTAGTGGGTGCATGTATATCAAAAAGTGTTGTAATGGCTCGAGTGAGAAAGTCAACCTTAAGTGCCACATCCGGCAAATGGACAATGTAGGCCCAATCCACTGAATCAGCATCCTGAGCAAACAAGTCTTGATCAAGGTTTCCAAAGTCTCTGAAATAATTTTGCGGGGCTTAATGGTTCGCAGTTGGTACCGCAATGTGCAGTAAGTCAGTCTGTGGTCAGTCAAATGCAGTAAATCTTCTGTACCAGTATAAATCACATCATTGGGATTGGACAGGGCTATGACATCAATCAGCGTTGCAGTCTCTCCAACCACTCTTGTGGGCTCCGCCAATACCTGTACCAGGCCTTAGCACTGAAATATCTGGTCAAGCTATTTTCGGAGTGAACAGTTGGTCTTGAAAAAGTCAATATTAACATCAGCAAGCACAATCACATCATTATATATCATGTAGGCCTGGTTTATAGATTCCTCAACTGCAGCAAGAGATTCCACTGTAGGGCTCGGGGGTCTGTATAGCAAGCCAATAGCAATTTTCTGCTGGCCAATTACTATGTTAATCCACAATTGTTCCAGCTTGGTTTGAACTGTAACATCAAAGTAAATTTCCTTAAACTGGATATGCCCTTTCACATAGAGTAGCAGCCCTCCACCACTTTGATCAACTCTATCAAGACGACCAAGCCGATATCCTGGTATACTTAAATGTTCTGAAGTCACCGAACTGCTCAGCCAGGTTTCCGATACTCCAAAGATATCAAAGTTCTTTTCCCTTATAATTCCAACCAGTTCATCAAAAAAGGGCACCAATGAGCGAATATTAACGTGCCCGATGAGTAAATGTTGCTTACGCCCGTCTTTGATATCCTTTCGCAGCATGTCCGCTGTGTCGAAAGGTCCGTCTGGAACGAAAAAACCTTTTTACAATAATATTATCTGGCCACCTTTCTAGATTAAGGATATCTTGTGTCAGCTCCGAGGGTACATCCACCCTAAAACTGTTATAGTCACCTGATTTCGCGTTAATCTTCTCAATAATGTAGGATCGTTCACTTCCAAACGTCCGCCTTAAGAAATCTTCTAGGTCTTTCTCGCAATGCTTTAGAGAGATCTTGCTTATAAAAATTGGGGTACGTTGCACCACTTTCGCTGCAGTTAATTGTGAGCTGTCATTGTCCATGTTGGCCTCATTCGAATTTGAGACCACATTTGAGGTAAACCCTTCCAGTGTCGATCCTTTGTTTCTTCTCTGTTCTGGTTTACTCTTTACAGATCTACTAGCAGTACTAGCTTTAACAGAAGTGTCTCGTTTCTGTAATGGCTGAATAGTCGCAGCAGATTCCAAAGCCTGGCCTGCGCCACTCAGACAATCAATTTCAGAAGCATATTCTGGTGCAGCTTTATGCAGTGTAACATTTTGTGTAAGAAATTTTACCAAATCGCAATTGCTAGCCTTAATTGCCTGTACGACACTGTCAAGTTTGCTGCTCATTTCCTCGGATTGGTTTTTCAGTTCCCGAAATAGAAGCGTGGAAACAGCCCCACTGAGTTTATCCACTTGTGAACCCTCTTGAACAGGTGGTGGCATTGGGTATATGGTTTCTGCCAATTTTTCAACTTGCTTATCAAAATGCTGCTTTTCAAAGAGTCAAACTCTTGCTCGAGTGTTTCGACTTTTTTCAGTATGATGTTCGTATTTGATGTGTTAGCTGATAACTGAGAATGTCCAGAGGTATTAGCAAGACTTTCCTCCAGTATACTGACCCTGGCAGTCAGCTTTTGAACGATTTTACTCAGAGATTCATATTCCTTTACTAGGTTTTTGCCTTCGATATGGCCGACCTTTTGCTTCATTAGCCTGAGCCATACAAGCAGGATGCAGTGTACACATTTCACTTTCTCGACAAAAGTCTTAACTACCTGTTCAGGTTGATCAGGCATTGTTTTCCAATTTGACTGGGCTCCTGTAGTAAGAATCAAAAAGTCGAGCAATAATTAACGAAATTCTCAGTTTGCTGGACTAGAAATAAGGAGGACAAGTTAAAATTTTGGTTCTTGAGAACACTGACAATGATTTGACATTAGATTTAGTGAGAAAGTGAAATACACTGAATATTTGTATTTGTTGTTAACTTTTAAACAAAATGACGATGTAGAAAAAAAAATTCTTTGCATTCCACAAAAGAAAAAGTTAGTTGAATGTGGATGGAAAGTGGCTTTTACAGTTAATATGCACCAAAAACAATACTGCAAAACTGTGCAGAAAATTATCATCCACAAGCCTGCTAAAAACTGTGTTTTACTGGCCCCTATTTCACACAAAAATTAACGAAAAATTCGGACTGACACTTGTCACACACATACGTAATCAATAATAATGATAATAGAAATGTTGATTCGTCTGTTCAAAGCACTTGTCATAAATACTTATTACTTAGTAGTTCTAATATATTACGACAAAAACCAACGCTCTTCCCTTTTTGCGCGGCTGTTAATTTTGGGCAAGGCCTAATCTTAAACGCTTTAAAACCAAACTTTTTCAACGTTCTCTGAACTTTTCCATATGATGTATTACGTGGGTCTAGTCCATTTTTTAATTCCTCAGATTTTTTCAAATTTAGGTGTTTGGATTCTCTTCGATAGAAGGGAACATAATATATATGGACTCAAAATTTTAAGACTACAATCATAACATTGTGAGTATAATGCCATGGAAATGGTTTGATCGGAATGTAGGAGAAAATACGATGAGTACATATTACCCTTAAAAGGAAAAATTAACAAAGTACTGGCTACGTGGGATAAGGTACAGAATGAAATACCCAGTGACCATTAGAAGAAATATGCTGTTCACGTGAATAAAATCATAAGAGAGTTCTGGGATATAACAAAAGCTTGGAATGCATCTAAGTACACAGTCACTAATTTCTTTAAATGATTCTGACGATTCTGAAACGGACCTAAATTATGTTTAACTATTTAAGATCTGCTAAAATATTTAACTCTAATTACAAAATTTATTAAAACATATTTTCTTCTGTTGGTGGGAGCTTATTAATTATTTTTCGCAGTTAAATATCGAGCGTTGGACGTTAGTCAATGTATCATTTGGTCCATTATTTTATTATACCACATGTCAATCCACATATTGAATAAATCTCTTCCTTGAACTCTAATATTTTGATGTTGTTTTATATTTTCAAGAGACCAGTAGTCTTTAATATGTTTCCTAAATATGCCGATTTTCGAAAAATTGCAACCATCTTTTCATATAACTTTAATTTTAAAAGCATTATCTTCAGTAAATTTGTTTCTCAGTTAATAACAAAATTTCAGCCTTCTTTCATTCTTCGTCGGTCTAAGTAACAGGAATTTTATACGACTTATAGCCACAAGAGTTCAAAGTTGTTCAAATTCATTTTCAGTTTATCCATTCCGTTTGAAAAACATCTCAAAGGGGCTCTTATTAACATTTAATGAAATAAATATATATTAGGAGAAATTTGCGTTTTTTTTTTGCTTGAGACTATTCTACTCATAAAAAAATAAATTAATCAAAAAAATTACATTCCTTCTTTTTTGTTCTGTCAAATCAAAATTTCTCTAGTAAAAATAAGCAGCTTAAAAAAGGTTTTTTTCAAGAAATTTAATTCTTAAGTCTCTGCCCCGCATTTGTTTCTAGACTGCCTTTGAATAATTAATAAGATGTCTCTTTGATAATTTTTATATGGGGTTTAATAATTGTGAAACTGACAGAATTTACATATTAAATTTTTTAAAGTTTACTGAGTTTAAGGAAACTATTAGTTTATGTAAATAGTTTACAAATTACTATTAACAAAATTTAAATGTCAATTCTTTTTTAATGAGAGAAAATATTTGCTACACGGTTTGGAAACAGCTAAGGAACACATTCCTCAGAAAATATTATTAAAAAATTGGTATGTTTTGAAATAAACTAAATAAATTTTACACTGATTTTTCTAAGCCTCCATTTGTACCGTCATGTTTAATTCCTACCAGTTAATCCCTGTATCTCAATCAATTGTGGTGCAAGATTTGAAGTCACTAAGTAAGAAGATTTTTTATGTAGAATTTTATTTGCCCGCCATTTTGTACCGCTACGCCACCTTGAATTCGTACTACAATTTTATCTCCATATCACATATAATGTTTGCTAAACATTTGAAATTATGCTAAGTAATTTTTCAGGCTAATATTTTAAATAAGTTATTAGGCCGCCATTTGGTTTGCTGTCTTCGGTCAGTACCAAAATATTACAGGTTGTTGCCTATATAACACTTAATTTTTGTTCCACCAGATTATCCCCACATACTCACCTAACTTTTGACCAAAATTTGAAGTCATACGGGTAAGTAACTTTTAGCTTGATACATGGACAGACAGACAGGCAAACTAATGGAATTAAGAAAGCATATTTTTTGGCATCTAGGGACGCTAAAACGTGAACATATGCAAAACCTTTTTTCACGATTACCAACATTTAATTTGGCGGCCATTTTGAATTTGTACCAGTTCATAACTATACCATAATTAATTCTTACATAAAATTTTAAAACAATCTATTAAGTGGTTAAGTTTTTTCACTGAATTTTTAAATATTTTATTAAGCCGTCATTTTGTTTCACCATCCTGGATTTATACAAAATTTTACCAATTCTACGTAAATTGAACATTTGACTAGGCCGTAGTTTTGTGTTGCCATAATGTATTTTTACCAAAATATTACCAGGTCATCCCCATATTACTTTTAATTTTATTGTCTGACCAAAATTTGAAATCAATCAGGTATGTATTTTTTTAGTGATCACGCGAACACACAGACCGACAGAGAGACCAACAAAATTGAGAAAACATGTTTTCGTCATCCAGGGACCCGAAAATCTGAAAAAAGTGCTCATGTTAGACTAAAGCTTACTCTTTAAGGGTATGTTGTGTGTTTAAGGAGAAAAAAATGGTATCAAACGAATATTTAAATTTAATTTGGTCATAATTTACATGTTTTAATCTAATAAATATTTGTTTTAATTAGCTTTAAAATAACTTAAGTTATGCATGGCAACAAAAAAACGTTATAGCGGCCGGTTAAAGAAAAAATGCACGGATTGTGTAATTTAGGCAGCAAATAATAATGTGTGATACATCATTGATTTGAGGAGGTCTAGGGCTGTTTAAAAATAAGGCTACCAATTCTAGGCCGTATTAAAAAAATTAAATTGATGATGGGTACTGAAAGCCGAGACGTCGCACAGAAGTCATTTTTGAAATTCTAGGTGGAAAAAAATCACGAAAATATTTATCGAAAAATATATCCCTAATAGCCTTATTTCAAAGAAAACATTGCATGAAATCGTTTTTTTGCGTAATTAACTTTATACCTTATCAACTATGGCCATGACTTTAAACAAAAGTGCATAAAATATTTAATATGAGTGACATGTCAGTTCAGTGACCTTTTATTAGCGAATTTGCTTTGTTCATTGCGATAATCCTATAAAGAATTTTTAAATTGTGATTGTGCAGTACGAAATCAGAGGGTAAGTACTTATTTTATTTAAAACAATATTATTAAAGAACGCACGTACATAGTAAAATAAACGATATAACGAAGTCGCTGTAAATCTTTTGTGTTTTTCGCAAAAAAAATATTTTAAAATACTGCAGAACAGGGTGTTTATGCATGTTTGTTCCAACAATATTTTTTATCGTTAATTTGGTCTATTACCTTTCGACTCATGCTAGATTTTGTTGCCAAGAACTGCCAAGATTTGAAATATTTTTTTTTTCAGAGACTATGTCAATACGAAAAGATGACATGTTTACCATTTGGTGCGAGAAAAAATCGCTGGACGACAAAAACGCTTCCGTATTGAATTTTGTTTTGAACAGGCTTAATATAGACCAATCCCGGGATGTTAGATACAATTTAATAAAGAAATTGGTGAATTCCTTTAATAGTTCTGTCGCTAAAATGTGGAAAAACAGTAATCGCACTCGGACAGTATTTGAACATAGACATCTAGACTGGCTGAATGAATCTATAGAGTTTTTCATAGAAGATCTACAAGAACCAGGTCCAACCAAGGTAGACCCTCTAAATCTTTCACAAACCTTGGCGACAAACGAAAAAAACAGAGAATAATGCCATTGTTGGAAAGTTATTCTACTGAGGAACTATCATTTGCAACTCAAAAAAGTCTTGAGTTGTCAGGCCGTAAAAATGCATCTAAAATAGTCCAGGAAGTGTCAGAACATTCACCAGAGAGAGCTACTAAAATTAAAAAAGCAATTAATAATAAAAAATATAAGCCTATTATTAAGTATTCCCCAGAAGAAGCTCTTGCCCTTTACGTTGATGGGCGATTCACAAAAAAATCCTACACTTTAATGCAGCAAGGAGCGAAGTACCGACATGCCAGCATTTACCCTAATTACAACATTCTTCTGAGTGCTAAGAAAAAATGTTTTCCAACTGAAGATTCTATTTTAATCACAGAAATATCCGCCGAAATAAATTTGCAAGAACTGGTCAATCATACTGCTAAAAGAATTGTTGAGTCGCAAAAAACTGTTATTTCTACTTTTCCGTTAAATCTGTCAAATAAATTCAATCTTCTGTATAAATGGGGATGTGATGGCAGTGCTGGACACTCGACCTACAAGCAGCAATTAAGTGACGAAAATGTTTTTTCAAGAAGTGATTCAATCAGTTTATTTTCCGTATGTCTCGTTCCACTGCAAATGACTGCAGAGAATAATAGTATATTCTGGCAAAATATTCGACCATCATCTACCAGATTCTGCAGACCAATAAAATTAATTTTTGCGAAAGAAACACCACAGCTATCAAAAAAAGAAATAGAAAATATTGAAACCCAGATAAAAAATATTAAACCCACTGAATGTTTTGTCGAAGAAGGTCTAATAATTATTAATCATTCATTTAAACTAACTATGATAGATGGAAAAATGTTTGGAGTGATTTCTAATTCTTCAACGCAGACTTGTGGCATCTGTCGTGCTACACCCAAAGTAATGAATAATCTAGACTATATAATGGCGCTTCCATCGGACGAAACATTGTACGATTATGGTATCTCGACTCTTCATGCCTGGATAAGGTGCTTGGAGTGTTGTCTTCACATTTCCTACAGGTTGATGTTAAAAAAATGGCAGATACGGGATGAGAACGAGAAAAAAATGGTAAAAGAGAGAAAAGAAGAAATAATTAAAAAGCTAAGAGAAAAGTTGTGTTTGTTGGTTGATATTCCAAAGCAAGGCTATGGAACAACCAATGATGGGAATACAGCCCGAATATTTTTCCATAAATATCAAATTACAGCATCAATAACAGGTAATTCTTTTTTCAATTTCATATTTATAAAATTTTCATGATTTGTATTCTTTACTTTATAAACCGTTAATGAATTTTACAGGGATGGATGAAGATTTTCTCAAGCGTCTATATGTAATCCTGACAACAATGTGTTCTGGGTATGAACTGAATTCTGAGGAATTTACTGAGTATTGCAAAGGCACAGCAATAATGTTCGTCAACCTTTATCCATGGTACAACATGCCTTCGAGTCTCCACCGAATACTGATTCATGGCCCTGCAATTGTGAAATCTGCACCACTTCCTATAGGAATGTTTTCGGAAGAGGCCCTAGAATCCCGCAATAAGGATTTTCGAAGATATCGCGAGCATCATTCGAGAAAGTTTTCAAGAGAGAAAACAATGAAAGATGTGTTTTATGGGCTTTTGGTATCCTCTGATCCTTATATTTCTTCATTATCGAAATGTGTGGGTGCTCGTTCCAATAAAGAACCTTTAGTTAAAGATGTGCTGAGATTGCTCAAAGAGCCTCAGTTATCAAAAAATTCTTTAGATAATGATGATGTAGAAGGAAGAGATGTTGATGATGATGAGGATGATGTGGATGATGACGATGAATAACTGGGAGCTTGAGTTTGAGCTTGTGGTTATAGTTTGCATCAAATATTAATAATTAAGACATATAATTAACACGTTTATATTTTTAACAACTTCATTTTGTACCTAATATTCAATTTTTCATAAATTATATCCACTTGCTTTTAAAATTTGCCAAGCTTTTATGGATTTATAGGTTCTATGTCCACTTTGTATTTTAGAGCAAGAAAAGTTACACATAGTTAAAATAATATAATTTGTGGTAAAGACTAAATTATGTTACATGTTTTATTTCTTGTTTTATGTAATAGTTGCTCCAATAAAATTAAAGCAAATAGCATGATAAAAATAAAATTCTTTTTTTGTGGTTAGGAATTTTAAAACAGAATGGGGTATTTTGATTATAATGGTGATTGATTTTTTTGATAATGGTTTAACACCCTGTATCATGCAAATTATACAAGTCAGAACCTACATTTACCTAAAGTTTTAGTCTTATAATCCATCAAAGATTCACCACTTGAGGTTTATAATGTTTATATAGATATTTAACAAACCCATTTTGCCCCCCTCCCCTCCTCCACCTGGATACGTCATTGGCGGGAAGAAAAAAAGTAGGGATAGGCTACATTCATCATTTTCAATGCGAGTAGTGAGGTGTATAATCATTACACAGAGATATTCTCATATATGATTTATTTCCACCTAGATTTTTAAAAATGACCTCTGTGCGTCGGATTGTAAATTTGACTTCATCATTTTGATTTTTTTTTCCGGATGTTTCCGAAAATACTCGGATTTACTTAAATTTGTAAGCGGCAATTAATTTAGCCCACTATGGCGTAAAGTCCCTATGAACTTACCAATACATGCGAATGGCCGCCAGTCATCTTTTCGGAGAGCTGTAGGTTACAGGTCCTCGGGTACACCTTTCGAAATTAAAATGGGCGCCACCTAATTGACTGTGACTCAATTAGGAAGAAATCTATATTGATATTTAAATGCAGACAAAATAAAGATTTGGAGGGCTTTTCAATAAAACACTATATAAAGTGCAGACTGTCAAATTTTAATGATCCCCTTGATCTTTTGTTTTTTTTTAAAAGTTGTTTTATAAAATAATTTTTGACATGTGAAATTTAGCTTACATTCAAAAATTCAATTAACATGAAGATATTAAAAAAATAAATCAAGAAAATGTAAAATATATAAAATATATCAAATATATGAAATGTGATAGAATGTTATTACCATTATATCATCAACCTATGAACATCTGGCGAAATGTCATGTTGCAAATATGTAAATATGAAAATTAAATTAAATAGCGCACAAGGAATCAAAAATTTATGAATTTTCTCTTACACAGCCGCAAGGAAAAAAGTTATAAAAATATAAAGTGTTTCGCCAAGGCTGTTTTACAAAAAATAGGTTACTTACTTCCTTTCTGCTACCTTATATAAAATTTATAAATATAAAAATTAAGAATTAATTCCTTGTACTCTAACAGGAAGGAACTCCAAAACCATTGTAGAACTCTTAGTTTATGTACCCCAAAAATTACACCATAAACTTGTAACTATATCCCAAAACTATATCTTGAATTCTTAACCTGAAACCCCACAAACGATTGTTTGTCTTAAAATAAAATCGACACGGAATGTGCAAAGTTATTTACAACACAACTATTCAAAGACATTGCCTTACCTCTAGTCATCTAGAGGGCTCCTTCGACGTCAACCGTCACCAATAAAGGGAATTTCCAGACATCTAGAAAGGCTTCTCAAGCACCGACTGACAAAACAAAATTCAGGACACCATTCTGTTTATAAAAGATAATTGCGAATTAGCTCACAGCAGGAAACTAATTTGAAAATCGACTTACCACGTGGTTGATCAAATGTGGAACCAAACAAAACGGGACCAAAATTTATGGCCAGATGATGTCCATAAATAGGCCTTAGGCTTTCAACAGCACTGGAGAGATCGATTCATCTTCAGAGGACCAGAGAATGCCATAAAAATTATTTTACCAGCAATTCTCCCAAAAAAAATTTTTAGAAAACACGACGTGTCCTGAGGAACTAGATTCCTCAAAACTTCCTGTTGTTACTAGTCTTAATATGGTTCTAATTAATATTGCTTCTCTAAGAAATAAAACTGACGAGTTGTACCTATTTCTGGAAGAATTGGAGTTCCCCCAACTTGTTGCAATTACTGAGCACTGGCTGAATCTAAACGAACCCTTTTATATTGAGAGGTATACCACAGTAGCTAGATATGACAGAAAAAACTCAGCTCATGGGGGAACACTGATTCTATCCCTAAATGGAGATTTCATGTCGGTATCTAAATATGATCATTTGTTAGCGGATAGCTCTTTTGAATTCTCTATAGTATATAATCAAAACCTTGATCTTTATGTAATTTGTATTTATAGATCACCAAACTCTGATGTACAATCATTTTTAAATAGCCTGGTAAGTTTGCTAGACAGCCTACCGATTAAAGGTAAAAAAATTCTATGCGGAGACTTTAATATTGACTATGCTACTGTTTGTGCCATCCAGAAATATCTAATTTCTATATTCGACTCTTTCGGTCTTTCAATGCATGTATCCTCGCCAACTAGAATTTCAAAAAACTCTTCTTCTATCATCGATTACATGGCGTCTGATTTTTCTCCATCAGAGGTGCAATCACAGGTCTATAACTCAGGTCTTTCCGATCACGAGGCGGTAATTTCCAGGTTTAGTTTACCTATTAGGCCCTTACCAAGATCTCGCCATCGGGGCAGAATTTTCTCGGCCGCAAATTTCTCAGTATTTCATAATATTTGCCTTAACACCAATTGGAATTTTGAATCTGATAATGTCAACACAAACTTCAGAACTTTTTTAAATAAAACTTTAAGTGCTTTTAACAAGGCCTTCCCGCTTAAGAATATCAAACCTAAGCGGCATAAACCGTGGACCACGAAAGGAATACGAATTTCTGCTAAAAATATGCGCTCGCTCTCATATATAAAAAAATTCACCGACTCCTTTCTTATTCTCGACTATATCTCTAATTATAGGAGGATCTACACTACTCTTATTAAGTCAGCAAAAAAATTACACTACCGAAAACGTCTAACAAACTCTAATAACGTTTCAAAAGAAACCTGGTCCATCATCAATAACCTCAGAAACAAATCAAACCCTGTGACTCAGAACTTGCCAGGGGCTAATGATCTAAATGATTATTTTATTAATGTAAGCAAAAATGTCACCTCTAGTATCTCGCCAAGTTTGGACCCTCTTTCGTTTCTCCCTCCTTCAAAAATTTAGCTGATAGCTTTTTCTTAAGTCCCGTTAGCAACACTGAACTATTGAAGGTAATACATAATATTAAAAGTAAATCTTCGTGTAGCACTGATGGCCTATCAATTAGAATATTCCTGAACTTGCCACTCCCAGTCATAGAGGCCCTTACAACATTAATAAATGAGTCCTTTATAAAAGGTGTATTCCCTGATTGCCATAAAACAGCTATAATTATTCCACTTCATAAAGGCGGCGAAAAAACTAACTCTTGCAATTATCGCCCAATTGCACTACTACCAGTGCTATCAAAAATCATCGAAAGGCTACTGAAGAACCGTCTTATGCCATTTCTACTGAAACATCAGATAATATCCCCGGAGCAGTTCGGATTTCTACCCAACAAGTGCACCAGTGACGCCATGTTCACGTTGCTTAGAGGCGTCTACTCATCTCTCAATAACAACCACCCAACTGCCTCAGTTTTTTGTGACTATGCGAAAGCCTTTGATTGTGTTAGTCATGAAATTCTGATAAACAAACTACATTTTTATGGAATTCGTGGTACTTCTTTAAATTGGTTCAAATCTTATCTTGGAAAAAGGCAACAACTTGTAAGGGCTAATGGTTCCGATTCTGATTGTAAGTTGATTACAAGTGGAGTTCCTCAAGGTTCAGTCTTGGGACCTATTCTTTTTTTGTTATACATTAATGATATCACGAACCTTAAAATTAATGGAAGAATCTCCCTTTTTGCTGATGACACAAGCATAACATGGAGTGATTTTGATACAACGTCTTTACACTCTAGTATCTCCAAAGACTTGGTTATAATTAAGGCTTGGTCCGATTCCAATATGCTTTGTTTTAACGTCGATAAAACGGTGGCGTTATCTTATAAGGGAACTTTACAACCACTTCAGGTACATAACAGCAATATTGAATACGTAGAGTCGGTTAAATTCCTGGGTTTAAATATAAATAGCAACCTAAAATGGTCTAATCATATTGACACCTTAACTAAAAAACTTTCTACCGCCTGCTTCGCCATTCGATCAGTTTCAAAAGAACTAGACGTTCCTTCTGCCAGACTTACTTATTTCTCTTTATTTGAATCCCACCTCCGCTATGGCCTTCCCTTTTGGGGCTGCTGTACCACCGAGCAATTTCGTAGTATTTTTATGCTTCAAAAGAGAGCCATTCGTTATTTGTTTGGTCTAAATAATAGAGCTCACTGCCAATACTATTTCAAAAAACATGAAATATTAACACTTCCTGCATTATTTATTTTGGAAACGGTATGTTTGCTGAGAAAACATATAAACACCCTCCCAGAAAGGCCACAACATGTATACCCTACCAGAAACTCTAGGCATGATATTTATCTTCCCATTCCTTCCACAGAATTAATAAAAAAATCAATTATTTACAACGCCATAAAACTTTACAACAATCTGCCAGTACATTTAAAATCTATCCCTATGCTTGCACAATTTCGAAAAAACACCAAAGCATACCTCATTGAGAGACCACTTTACAGCGTTAATGATTTTTTTTTCAGTGAGTAAGTCTCTTTAAATTGTCACTAAACTCGCTTGTTTACTTAAATCTTTTGTGAGTCATGTCCTAACTCATAGCATAGAATTTTGTAAATCATTATATAGGGAAAAGAACTGTCGAACATTCACTTAAAACTTAATTATTTTTGTTAGGTATTGGATTAAAAACAATTTAATTCTTTTTGTATACTACATTCTGCACTAGTTCAATATACCTTCTGTTTAACAACACAATTATTTGTATAACTATAATAACATAGAGTTTAAGGTCGCATAGTTGCAATTTTGATTTCAATGTCATCGAAATTATTCACCTCGTACATGTGTGTTTGTTTACTTTTATAAGGTTATCATGATTCATTTACTGTTTGCAATGTTATGCTATATTCTAACGTGTGTTTTACGATTTGGTAAATTGATAATTTACATTTTAAAAATAAAAGCACTGACTTGTCGAAATTATTTTCGATTAATGTTTTGATATGTCTTATTTTTAGGTATATTTTGCTTTGTCCATAAAATTGTAGAATTTTTCTGCGGCAATAAAGCATACTTTTGTTTGTTTGCACTTTAAAATAATTTACTTATGGCATACTCTCAGTACTTTAAAAAATTGGTCCATTAAGGCACTTTTATAAAGCCGGACACATGTTGCACCTCTAAGGAGAGCCAATAGAAAGGGACGAGAAAATCAGTTCCAGAAAATTCAAAGAAGTTTGACATTCTCCTCCATCATTCTTCCTCACTTCAGACTTATGCCAACCTAATGCTATAAAATAAAATAATAATTACAGTGGAGTTCACTGCTGGCGCCGCTAGTAGAAGGGAGTAAGAACCCGATAACATTCGGTGTCCCCGAATACAGCTGGCGAATTGCTCCTAAGCAGAACCAAAATTATGACTTAAATGAAAAATCAGACACTGTCAAAGCTGGCTGGATGCCAAAAAATAAGAAACCAATGAAACCATAGTGACAGAAGAGAAAGGCAGGCAAATTCCATTCCAGGCAAATATTTATAAACAAAGCAAAAACGAATTTCTTTTGTCTTAATTTAGAGAAGTTGAAAATACTTTACAAAATGTAATCCAATGAATTATGAATAAAACATATTGAGGTATGTAAAAATGTAATTTACATTAAGTCTTGATATTTTAAAGATTATATTTAACTGCAAAGTTATAATGTTCAATTTTGTTTCAGGTTACTAATTGGCTTAAAATAATGAAAAACCATCAGCAAAATGTCTGTTTAACATTCCATACCAAGCAAACATAAAGAAAGGCAGCTTGGAGAGATGAAAACAAAAAGTTATGTCAACTGAAACTTTCTAATAGTTCAAGTGTTCTCAAAGTCTTAAATTGATATTTACAAGAAGAGAGTAAATATGTTTATCAGAATTCATGTGAGTGAAATGGACTGAAAGAAGAAACCAAAAAGCAGAATATTTTATTGTAAATGAAAAAATTGTTATTTCCATTAATAAAGAAGGCCAGTATCTTATGAACTAAAACTGATTATATATTCAAAATACGTCACTTTCAATAGTAACACCCTATTAATAAAGATTCTATTAACTTTCTTTTATAAAGTGTATGATATGTAAATTTGGAAAATTCCAACTCGTAGAGTTATTCGACAGGATGGTGATAGAACACTGTGTAAAAATCAGTAACTATATAACTAGCCAAATTTAGTAATTGCCTCACTGTTACTATAAACTAAATAATTATACATACATTTGAAAATGTTATACCACAAATACGCAACTTTACCATAATTTAACCGACTTCGAATCTCTTACTTTCTTTTTGATTAGTCTCAGTCAATTTATTTTTTATCCTCCGCGTATAAATTGGGTAACATTCACACCTTCTTGAATGTAGTCTGAAAGTGATTTTTATATAAAAAGGAAACCCACATTAACTCTTCTCGCTACTATCATAAAGTTTACAACTTTCAGTAACATTTTGAGAGACGCCAACCGAAAAAGTTATATTTGTTCGTCAGTCCATTCCATTTGGAATTTAGTTTCTCGTTGCGGAATGTCTGTAACATAAACTGATTTTATGTCCATAGTATAATTTGGAAAAATAGGGTTAGTGGGTCGCAGTGTGTTTTTAGAAACTTGTTTATTTACGTACCAACGTTACATTTTGTTATAATATCAAATCATATCTAAATAAAAACATTGAGACAAACAGTGCCTTTTATAATAAAATTTGCAATGATTGTGGAAATAGGAGTTTTTTAGGACATAAATCGTAACAATATTTTCTAGTTTGTAAATATTTCTTTTTCCCTTAATAGTTTCCATTGTCTTAAGAATATTTCGGGATGTTGATTTTTTTCATCATTCAAAACATTAAAAATTATTTAATAGCTAATTCCCTAATGTTCTTTATCTTAATTTTTTTACGAAGGTAATGAAGAAGTATAACAATAATCATCTTTTAAATTACCTTGAAAGGTGTAAACATATACACCATAGGCAATACCCGCCTCCAAAGATCCACAGCAGATCTTCTTACCTTCATGACCCACAAGTGGAATAAGTCCATCGAATTCCACGGAGAAGCCCAAATTATTTGCCTCGACATATCCAAAGCATTTGATCAAGTGTGGCATAACGCACTTCTTAACAAACTTCCTGCCTATGGTCTTCCTTAAAAACCTTATATTTGGATTGCCAATTGTCTTTCCAACAGAAGTATATCTGTAGGGGTTAATGGCCATTTATCAAATTCTCACTAAACCAACACAGGCGTTTCGCAGGGTTCAATATTGGCACTTAACCCTGCTTTCTTTTACCGACAATAGTACCCACAGCTACACTGACGATAGCATACTCCACTGAAATATACAATTTCCCAAACCTGTCTCCAAGACTGAAATTGATGATAGGTGTAGAGTAACGAGTTTATCCCTTACCGAGGACCTCATTAATTACGTTAAATAGGGAGCAAAGAACTTTGTCCAGTTAATCACACGACTGAAATGAAGCCAAAGATTCTTTTGGCGTAGTTGGTATCACTTTTTAGAAAGATCTTCCCTGGCATGATCACATCACCTCAACTGCCCCAACAGCCGTGAAGAAATTGGGTTTCCTTTTCTGAGCTCGAAAATGCCTTTCTTCTGCCAACCTGTTTACCTCTTACACTTCGCAAAATAGACCCAACCTTGAGCTTTGCTCGCACATATGGACAGCAGCCTCTCCTTCAATCCTTAATATCCTTAACTCTGTCCAAAGAAGAGCTATTTGCCCGATTGATGATCAAAATCTCACGAGGAAGCTTACATCACTAGAGCATTGTCGAATTGTGTGCGATCTGTCTCTGTTTTACAGGTACTAACACGGATTTCGTTCTGATGAAATATTATCCTTTATGCCTTCCTCAGTTATTCATACCAGAGAGAAACGAGCATTGACCACATGCATCTTTTCACCGTCCAACTGCAAAGATCAAGGTCCTCCCACTTTGTTTGATCCTTTACTACCAGAGTGTCCCGATTATGGAATGTGTTACCAATAAATATATTTCCTTCTTCTCCTAATTTGCAAGTCTTTAAATAAAGTTTCGGTGTATTTATTTAAAGTAACCACGGTACCTAGGACTTAGGCCTTCGGCCTTCGATCTCTGCTCATAGATAAAAAAATCAATCCCTACACTTCTGGGAAGACGTGTACAATTTTTAGATAAATTAAGGTACCTATTTACCTCAATGACTGCCTTAGTAATAATTTTTTTAATGATGATAAACAATAAGAATTTATTATTCTCGGCTCCAAACCTCCAAGACCTCCGTACCTTAGTAATTTGACGCCCAAAACGATTCTCATTGACTTATTCACGTTCACCCATTTGGTTCCAAATAATAAAAAATGCTAATAAAGTAGTTTTTCTCAGCATTTCGGCTTGAGAACTTTTATTTTTACCAAGTGATTTTATAATTGTTTTGTGTTCAATGGCAACTGCTAGGATAAAGCAATATACGTCAATATCATTGCATTTTAAAATTATATTTCTATTTAGGATATAAAAGTCGTGTGTACTTCCGGTTAGACTGGAGGTAGTACTAGCTTCATTTGAATTTTAAAATGTGTGTCCTTATTACACATTAAACAAACTTTAATCTTAAACATAGCCAAATCTCGATATATACTCTATGCCTAATATTACCAGGTATGCACGTTGCATACCAGTTACTATGGCCAGGCCAGATTCTGCAATTTACATCCTTTGCAGATTTGACCTAAAATGCTCGCGGTGCCTCTAATACGGTTTCCGCATTACGGGATCTGAGGTTAGATTAAACGTGTATGTTGGTTATTTACATATGCGGAAAATACATAATAAACAATTCTAGCTTGAGTAATTACCTTTACAGGGAGTACATAACATTAACATAAATTAATCCCGTAGCAAGACATTCAATCACCTGCAGTTAATAATTTATTGACATATTGGTAGATTTAAATGCAATGATTAAGTTAAGGCATCAAAAGAATAGACACTTAAATAAAATTAACAGAAAATACTTAATACCCTAAATAGTAAAACTATACCAGGCGAGCAAGTTTTAAATATATTTTTTTAATATTTTGTTATATTATGTAATATAGCTCAGGTTATAAAGGTTATTAGACACCGACACCATTTAGAGGAAAAAAATCGTGTAGTTACGAAAACTTGCAAAGTTGAGAAGGGTTATGAACATCATACCAAAAGTCCCCGCCAGTGGGGGTGAGGCAGGGTTTGGAACGTGCTCTGTCGACTTGTTTCCTCCATACCTCTGTAATCATACGTTTTAGCAAAAATGTATAAAGTACATACAATTTTCCACCAAAAATCTATTTACAGTTCTATTTGGTTATTTATAGTTTAGGTAATAATAATAAGGTTTAAATATAAAAAAAAGTTTGAGAGTTCAGAAAAATTTATTTTTATTTGAAAAAACAAATAATGAATAGTGCAACGTGTTTAAATTTAGGTACAAATATAGGTAACTAATAATAGTTATTACATACTTAAACAATTATAAATGTAAAAAATAAATATATAAATTGGCAGGCCTGTGTGTAAGTCTTTATGACTAAGTAGTTCAATGTATTATCTAATAGCATATTTCTGCGCAAAACTTCTTTTGATACAAAATATTAGTTAAACATAATTATATGGGTAGAAACTTTAATTTAATTTCTTTTGTCTTAATTTAGAGAAGTTGAAAATACTTTACAAAATGTAATCCAATGAATTATGAATAAAACATATTGAGGTATGTAAAATCTAATTTACATAAAAGTCTTGATATTTTAAAGGTTATATTTAACTGCAAAGTTATAATGTTCAATTTTGTTTCAGATTACTAATGGGCTTAAAATAAAAAATTATCTTAGGAACATATAAATCGTTTAGAAGGGAATCCGTAAGAGCTCTAACTGTATTAGAGACCATCTCCTCTGAATATGATCACAAAACCCTGAAGGATACTAGCACAAAAGGTGGGAAATAACTCTGGGAAATGTGACATTATAAAAACGAAAATATAAAGAAGCTTTGTCGCTTTGTTTGTTATTAGCTTGTTTAAAATCTTCGCGAATTAAGCACAATAACAAAATCTGCTGCCGAGGATAGCAGATATTTCAAACGCGTTTTCTACAGTTAAATGACTGATCGCTGCAGGGGCGTAGTGATGCCGCTTCGGGCCTGTGTTCGATGGAATCGCCGGGCCCTTTGCCGAATAAAAAACGAAGTATCTATTTACGTTTATTAAAAAAATATATAACGAACATAACAAAATCACAAAAAATTAAAATCAGTACAAGCAACATAACAAAAAATATAAAAAGAAATGAAATAACTGATCTAATTAAATTTTTTTTCCTCGCCTTGTTATTTGCAAAAACGAAACAATGGAAGATATATCTATTTTCCTCGCAATTTGGTTCTCAATTGACAGAATTGACAACTCCGAAAGTCTTTCCTGTCCTATTGTGTTTCTGAGAAATTTTTTTATTAATTTCAACTTAGAAAATGATCGTTCGGGTGTTGCTACCGATACAGGGATACTTAGGAAAATGTAGCAAGCCGTCAAAATTTCGCTAAAACTACTACAGGAACTAAAATTTTCAATTGAAATAAACTCCATTAAATCTTTAATGGATTTGATTCTACCTAAATCGCCCTTAAAACAACTTCTAAAAGAAACTAGTTGTGAAGAAATTATATCGGCAATATCATCGGAATATTTGGCGTACAATTCCTGGCCCATCGCTTACAATTCATCATCAGAAACTGAATTATTATCTAAAACTTCCGCTGATATTCCGCGAAAAGTTTTATAAATTTCGCTTATTCCGGCCGTTCTATTTTGTAATTGAGATATTATAATATCTAACGTTGTATTCAAAACGTTTATTTTAAACCAGTCTTCGTTAGATTCGATTTGAAAATGTTTTTTCTTTTCATTAAAAAACCGTTTGGGCCTTGTTATTCTTTTTTTTTGAAAATTCCGCTTTGATCCCCCATTCCGCATCCAAACTACTGGATTCACTAATTAATACATCAAAATTATTTCTTATCGTTTTGATATTTTTAAGCACAGTAAGAAACATTTTTGATGCATGTTCAATGTTTTGCTGTTTCTTTTGCAAGAGTTTTGAAAGAGCGTCAGTTAACTTTAAAATTTTTGGTTGGAGAACTATTAAAAAGACAGTTTCAAATAATTCAAGTTTGTTTTTTAAAGAATTAGCTTCATCAACTTCATTTTTATTATTAGAGGTCAATATAATTTGCGATAAAACTTTTAAGATATTCACAAACCTAAACCTAAGGGCGTCCAATGCATCGTGTCTCCATGACCAACGTGTTGGGTTTAATTTTTTTAGGGTCGTCTTATTTTTAGTGACAGAGTTATCAAAACATTTACTTAAGAGGGCCCACCTTTTTATGCTGTGTCCAAAAAAAATGTAAATACTTTCAACCAAATCGTAAAAATTTCGAATTTCATTAACAGACTTAACGGAGTCATTAATTATTAAATTTAGGTTATGAGCCGCACAATATACATATACTGCATTAGAAACAATTGCTAATATTTGAGCTTGTACACCTTTGTATATCCCACTCATGTTTGCAGCTCCGTCGTATCCCTGACCGCGAAGTTTTTCTAAAGGTATATCGTTTTCTGTTAATATTCTTAAAATAGTATTGAATAAAGCCGTTCCAGTTTGACTCTCAACTGGTATAAATCCTAAAAATGAGTCATTTATTAATATTTTCGTTGGCTTCTCGTCTACGTACTCAACCGTAACAAAGCGGATAACAACACTTAACTGATCAATTTTTGAAATATCTTGCGTGGTATCCATTATAATTGAATAAAACGATGCTTTTTTTATTTGATCAATTATTTCATTTTTTACAGCAGTACTTAATAGTCCAATTATTTCATTTTGTATTGTAGGACTTAAATATGTAACTGGTTTTTTTTTCTTATTCTCTAATAAAGTTTTTAAAACCAAATCGTATTCAGAAAGCAAATTTATAATAGATAAAAATGGTTCTGGATTTGAGGAATCCAAACTTTCGTCATGTCCTCTGAATGGCATATTACTAGAAGCCAACGTAAGTGTAACTTTAATAACACGTTCTAAAATTTGTCGCCATACGGATACTTCCTGTAAAATTTTTGACTCAAGCTCATGGTCCATTGTATCATTCCTTCTCCATCGGTCATAAACTGCACAAGATTCGTTATGGCTTTGCTTCTGCTCGTGCCTAGTAATTGCCTGATTTAGGTGGAACCAGTCATTAAATCCATTAGAAATACTATCTTTTTCTCTAGAAAACAACCAGCAAGGTTGGCAGTAGCATTGGTTTAAAATGGGCGAAAAACATAACCAGAGACGTTCGGTTTTTATTCCAGATTTATTAATTTTAGTATAAAAAATGTAGAGAAACTTCTACCTTTCTCGTCTCGAATGAATGGTCCTAATGGTCGTGATGGCTTATTGTCAATAATAATTCGTTTTTGATCACTTGTTAATTCTCGTGTATAATATCCTTTATCAGTCTGGATTTCGTCTATTACATTAATAATAGCGTCTGATTCACTTACCAACGAGTCTAAAGTAGAGTCAATACTCTGATCAGCATTAATATTTGTATCAGAACTAATCGAAGAAATGTGCTTGGATTGCTCAGTGCATGGCTCTTGTGATTCTTGTGTATGAGTGTGCATTTCCGACGTCGGCGTCGTTTCTAACTGATAACTCTCGGTTAAGTTGTCACTATTGTCAACTAAAATAATTTAAAAAAATGTAAGGGCTTTTTTATTTAAAAGAAAACAGACTTACCTTTTTTGATGTCGAGGCACTAAAAAAGTTTGTTATTCTAGGGAGTTTTTTGCTTTTTTCTTGTAATGCATCGCGTTCTTTACGCTTTTGCGCACCAGATTTATGCTTATAGGTGCTCATTCTAAAACAGAAAAATACCGTATTAAATAAAAAATAATATACTAATTTACATACGTACCTTTAGTAAAATTATTCCCAGATTCCAGTAGTACAGTCTATCAGTCCCAGATAGAATTTATTTATTAATTAGAAATAGGATCTAATTTAAAAACACCAAACACGAAAACGAAACACGTATCCAGTAAATCCACTCCACAAACTTTATTAAAACTAACGTTGTTTACCAGCCTTGTGTTCAGGGATTCCCCGATAAGCAGACGAAATTTTCGAAACAAAGCGACATCTAGACTCTAGAGGGTGTACGAAAGAAAACGCTTAATGCAGGGATCTTGAACAAGCATAATTGGCATACTATGGAGTGTTTCGGCCGTAAGCCCTACTAATGAAATTCTTTAAAAGAAACACGATACGCGAAAAGAAGTAAAAAATGGAGTTTTTAGAAAATATAAAGGAAATCATTTAAAATCTATTTGGAAACGAATAAAGAATAGTTTTTTACTTAGGTACATAGATGATTTTTATAAAATTAAAGTTAAGTGAAGTACCGGGCCCGTGTTCCGCGGAACACGCGGAACACTGGTGACTACGCCCCTGGATCGCTGTTAAACGTAAATAATGGAGTCTATCCACTTTATATGTCAATAGTCTTACTCATTTTTACGCCCTTCAGCTCGAGCTACTAGAGATTCGTCAAACTTTGTCATTCGTACTGAGTAAACATACTTAGGCAAGTGAAAAGGGCTCTTTTTCTACGTAGCACAAAATGTTCAATCCTTGTTGTTACTACGCTCATATTAAATCAAATCAAATAGGACTCAAAACGTGAAGATCCAGGTTGTTGATCCGAATGAGCTTTGGATGTTGTATCTTTCGATACAGTCTGAGGTCTTGTGTACTGCATCTTGAAAAATGAAGAAACAACAATAACATTCCCTTCAAACTTTTCGTGTTTGTTATCTTTCCTTGCTACACTTGCCTTTAATAATTCATAAATACCTTTCTCACCACCATCCCCACTATTACTTAAAATATCCTTTTCACATATAAGCACTTTTCAACCATTACTGTCAAAAAACGTAATCACACAAATTACGATAAAAACATCGACGATTATAGCTACTGTAGATTCGCGGAGGTGGGAGAACTAAGTCTTAGATCACGGCTAAAACATTCCACTGCTACAAGCGTCACCAATATTCTTTATATATAAATTATTTCATTTATACTAAAATTTATATCAAAACCATTTTACTCAGAAGAACCTATGGTAATGTTTTGAACTACTTGGTCATAAGTCTCACTCATACCAATTTTCTATAGTAATTATTTTTTATTTATGTAATGACTATTAGTAGCTATCTATATTTGTACCTAAACTTAAACATGTTACATAATACCTTTCTAACTGCTGCATCGTTTTTTTTTGAATAACAAATAATAAAATTTTCTATGAATTTTTAAACGTTTTTATTTTCAAATCTTATTATTACTTTAACTATGAATGATCCAATAAATTTTTTTATAGAAAATTGTATGTACTTTAATTTTTGTATTTACATATTTTGATAAAATGTATAATTACAGAGATATTCAGGAAAAACATCTGCAAAGCACATTTCCCCACCCACACCCGGCTCCCTCTCCACCGGCGGGAACATTTAGTATGTTGTTCACAACCCTTCCCCACAACTTTGCAAATTTTCGAGGATGCACGATCTTTTTCCCTATTTTATATTCGTTTACTGGACTATATAAAGTGATATTTCATTGTAATAAAAATATTTTAAAATCCCTAGCTATGAACCCTTCATTCTAAGGATAGTAATGAGTACTTATCCGACTAACTTGAAATTTCGGTCAAAAATTAAAAGTCGTATGGAGAATAAAGGCTACATTTTGGCAAAGCTCGTCTTAAGAGATACAACAAAAAATTTGTCCTCTAAGCAACTTAACAACCTATTTTACACAATTTGGGTCTGGTGTTATGCTAATTCCAACATCTGTCTGTGTTTTTTTATAGATGCAAGATTGTTATTTCCGTTGTAGTATTCCAGTCTTGGGTTGTCTTTCGAGTATTTAGTTTTAAGAGCCTGAGATATCTGCTATACCTGTTATCAAAAAACAAAAATCAAAGAACCGAGCACCGACCCCTGCGGTACTCCGCTGAGAACCTCAAACTCGTTTGAACATTTACCACCTATTGTGTCCTGAAAAGTTCTGTTTGAGCGCCAGTCATCTATCCGTTCAACAAGGTTACCTCTTACTCCAAAATGATCCAGTTTGTGTACGAGTCTATTCTTGGAAACGATGTCAAAGGCCTTTTCAAAGTCAATGTAAACACTGCCTGTTAGATGTCCTTAGTATACATCAAAATATTATAGATAAAAAATCTAGATAGCAGTAAATAATTTTGCTGTTTAACTTTAACTCTACCTATTACAGCTTTCTTTGATTTTTTATGAGACACCCTGTACACGTACTGGGTGGTCAAGCATAATATCCACTTCCTTATTTAATTTCAATACTACAAAAAATTTAAAAAATTTCATCTCCTAGAAGCTTGTATACACTTTTCATCATTATTTTTCAACGGAATGCCCTGAATGTTATATATCCATGAAATAGGTCTCTTCCTGCTGATTAAAAATGTACTTGGTTTAGTACCTTTGTCTTAAAAGACACCCAAGAAATTAGACAAAAGCCCTGCTATAAAGACGATGCGTTTTCTTGACTTCACTATGTACTATATCATTTTTCGTATTTTTAAAACGGTGTCTCTTATATCAGGATTTTTGTCTAAAGTTTATATAATTTTCCAAAGCCCGCAACGCACAAAATATACAGCAATCCCAGAAGCTTATATTTTTCATTTTTTTGTAGCGAAAAAAAATAAATAAGATAAGGGTAGATGGATATTATGCGTGGTTATTGGTTATCCTGTACATTGAGTTAGAGGTTCAGGCTATCCGAATATGCACTCGAAAAACAATTGAATGGCAAAACGTACATTTCAACACAAATGGTTAAGGTTAGTCAATAAAAAAATTATTGCGGAGTTGGTTCTTATAGGCTTATATATAATTAAACCCTTAAAAAATAGACTATGAAAACAGTATAAATGTATCATGAGGTAAATAACGTGGAATATTATTAGGAAAAGAAAAGTATTTACGATTAAATTATTCGTAGAGTATTGCAAGCGTGTCATAGCAAATTGGCTTCACCCAGGAGATTAGATGTTTGAAGAAAAATTTAAATTTCACATATAGAAATTTAGTAATATTTACAAATTGTGTTATCTTTCACTTACCTGAATAAACGGAAGTATTCGATTATTGCGTAAAATGGATCTATAAACAAATTTATCCTAAACGAAACTGCTACATAATGGCAACACTGGCCATGCAATTGTGCCAAGCTATCTCTCGATGGAATCCTAATATAGGGAATGCATTGCAAAGTTGGGATATATTTATGAAGTGCTCTATTTAACGTTCAGTGTTTTATCTGTTAGAGATTGTTTCTGCCTTTGTTCCGTTAATTTGTTTTACTTGACGTAATTTTTTAACAGATGGATTCAGTTCAATTGTTAATGTAGACAATCTTATAAATAATAAGTTAAAATGTTTCCACTACACATGAATTTCAGTTTTAATGTACTCTTATCAAATGTATCTGATAAATCTATTTGGAGGTATAACATTTACTTTTTTAGTCAATGGAGTATTTATAGGAAGGGGCGAAAGCGGTTTTGCCCTCCTTTGAGCGTATCCAGTAATATAAAAAAGCGCCAAAAAAAGCGCTGCATCAACTAAAAATCGTAATCCTGAGCCTGTCCTATAGGTGTTTTATATGTTTAAAAACCTTAATATAAAAACCAACGGCTATTTCGTTTTTTCGTACATCCCTCAACATAACTCTAAATTCACCCCTGTTTGTGTAACAAATTTAAGGAAGCTTCTACATAACTCAGGGAAAGGTAGATTGTTAGAGTCACAGAACCTAGGCCTATCTGGGCCACTTATATATTCTCCGTGAAAACTCCGCTCAACCCAGACCATCACATCGTCTGGAACAGGTTCATGTAGGCTAACGGTGATAGGCCAATGCTCCACAAATACTTTTTGTCTACATTAGATTTACATTAAGTAAGGTAAAAGGTTATAGGTTGTTCTAACGCAACTTAAGAGCTGCCACCTTACAATAGCATTAGAATCATAAGATCAAACGAACTTACCAAGTGATGTTCGATCTTGATTATATGAAGGCCTCGTCGAAATAAATAAAGACATATGTAGTACCTCCGCCTCTGGCCAATACGAGGCCGAATATAATTAACCACTCCAGGATTATTTTTTGTAATAGGAATAGTAAGTTTTCGAACTATCAACTCAGGAAAGGCTTATATTAGAAAACTTAAAGTAAATTAATTTAGTGGCTTCCCAAAATAGTTTAATTAAACTTAAATAGAAGTAATCGATGGGCAAGCAATATAAGAAAGTGATTAATCGATACTTGTAATGGCAAAACTGTTTCAAATTCTGCAAATAATTTCTAAGCCCGAATCAAGCAAAACACATTATTAAATTGGATTTTCCCATGAGTGGTTGTTTTTGTTTGTCGAAACCTTGAGGCAATAGTGACTTAATTGCCTAGAATCCTTGCTTCCTTCATATTTGATGTTTATTTCATACAATCATTACCTCATTTGAAAATTAATTAGATTTGGAATATCGGTTATTGTAAATTTAAAATCACCTAAATAAATGAAAACAGAGATGGAAAGAAATAAAAATACTAAAATATTTTTACTGATGTGCGAATTTAAAGTTAATAGTTCTTTATAAAAATAAAAATTTGCAAGAAGGATAAAATATATTTTTTATTATTTTGGGGCGACAAATTATTTGAACACTATCTTTATGTTTATATATTCCCATTGGCTTTAATAGCACTTCTAGCTTCTATATTTTCTTCTAACATAGTGCGTGCGTATTCTATCTTTAAAGTGCAGCTTTAGTTTGTTACCGTAGCAACTGTATATCTCTCAACGTTTTAAGTAGTCATGATCTCCAGTCATTTTCAAGCCTAAACATTGCACTTATTCTAAAGTTGTGGTCTTGGCATACTACTGGTGTGCAGTGATGCATGAAGTCTGCGCTTAATGATTAACTAAACCATGAAATTTAAGGAGGTTATTTTCAGCAGATATATAGCTACTTTTCAAAATTGTGAAATCAAGAAAATTAATGCAATGCGATCTCGGCACAGTTAATTTTCCTTAAATATTTAAATTAGGATGGCTTTATCTACACTAATATATAAAAAAGTTACTTGACTGACTCACTCATCACGCTCCAGCTCAAACCGCTTGAGGTAAAAGGCTAAATTTTGGCATATAGGTTGATTTCAGAGTTTAGATGTTCGATAAGAAGGGATTTTTCAAAACTCAAATTCCGAGAGGGTGAAACCACTCTTTAAATATTACAATATTTTTCATTTAAAAAACGGTCAGTGAAAACGCTTGAACACGTGTTTTTTAATTTATCTTTTACATATTTAAGGATTTTTTAGAAATGTATACAGGGTGTTCAAAGGGGTGAAACTACCACTTAAATAATACAATATGTTTTTATTTTAAAACCGGTTAGTTTTTGGAAAAAAACGCTTGAACACGTGTTTTTTAATTTATTTTTTTACGTATTTCAGGATTTTTAAAAAATTCATACCATGTGTCCAAAGGGGTAAAACCATCCATTAAATATCATAATATATTTTATTTAAAAACCGTTAGTTATTCAGAAAACGTTTGAACATAATATGCTTTATATTTAATTTTTTTACATATTTAAATTTTTTTTAAAAACCCAGGGGTCCAAGGGGCTGAAACAATCCCTTTAATATTATATTTTTTATTTAAAAAACGGTTAGTTATTCGGAAAAACACTTGAACACGTGCTTTTTATTTTATTTTATTACATATCTTAAGATTTTTTATAAATTCGTACATGATTTTTGAAAAAATCGGGTCACTGATTAATTTTTGCGATCTTTCTCAAACCGTTTGCCGTAGAAAGCTGAGCTTGTGCAAACAGCTTGATTTTAGATTGCAGCGCTTCGATAAGAAGGCATTCTTCAAAACTCGGTTTACAAAGGGGTTGAACTACCCCTTAAATGTTTATAGTGGACTCGAACGTTGTCAAAACAAAACCGCTTCAAAAAATAGCGCAGCAGATGAAATACTCCACAATTAACATACTAACCAATAGATATAGTTATAGACCAAGAAAATGCGGTTAATTATCCTGTCGAGTTCCTACACTCTCTAAACGCTTCAAGAATCCCTTCTCATGAGTTTAAAAGTAGGGCTCCAATGATGCTTATTAAAACCACCAAAATTGTGTAATGGAACTCGGCTACTGGTTAAAACATTACAAAACAATGTAATAGAGTCTACTATTATTTCTGGTACTGGTCTGGGAGAAACATATACGACATACATACCACGTATCCCTTTAATTCCATCTGACTATCCTTTTCAGTTTAAATGTTAACAGTTTCCTTTAAAGCTTTGTTTCGCCAAGACAATTAATAAAGCTCAGGGGTAATCTTTAAGTCGAGCTAAAGAAGATTTGCGCTACGATTGTTTTTCCCATTGTCAACTCTATGTCGCATGCTCTAGAGTAAGTTCGCATAGTAGCTTGGCTATTTTACAGCCAGAGAATGCAACAAGAAACGTGGTTTATAAAGAGGTACTTAAATGAGGCGATTTAAGTACCTCTTTACATATCTTTCATTATAGTGATATACGCGAACGAAGTCGCTGGTACCCGCTAGTAAAATTATATACGATGACCCAAGAATTTAAGGAGGTACTTTTTAGCAGAGGGTTGCTCTCTTTAATTTAAGATATCTATCTCTAGGCTCACTTTAAACAGAAGAAGTGTGTTTGTTTGCTTTTTCCTGAGATCCTTCTGAGTTCAAAACATCATTTTTTCATCAAAACATACTTTTAATTGATCAAAAATCTAAAAAGAAAAGGATGTTACATAAGAAAATCGAAATATGGTGTCAACACCGACAAGCGGTAGGTCTGACATCACCAACAAATGCAAAACCATTTTTACCCCTACGTCTCAAATTTAAAGCACTTTTATACAGAGGCTGATGAGAAAGGTAGCCGTTGCGAAACTTTTGTGCCACACACCCTACGATATGTCATACCTAATATCTATACATTGAACTTCAAGCCATATACTATATCATATTTGATATCGTTAAGGTAGCAGTATTCTTAGAAGTTAGGGTTCGAGTCATGTTGTATTGCATGTAGTACGATAAATAATGACGCGTGTTAAGGCGTTTTACAGTTATTATTTAAAAACAATTAGATTTAGCTACTCTGTGAAATTAAGAAAATAAATGCAATGCGATCTATATAATTAGCTCTACTCAAATGATTAAATTTAATTTTATTAAAGTTATTTTAAAGTTATATAAACGTATCCTTAGGTACTGTTCCGTTTTTGAGGTAAGGACAAGCTCGAGAGATAGGTATTGGAGAAAATATTAACAAAACTATTATCATATTAAATATGAACATTATGTAACTTTATTACACCGAATTTTCTGAGATCGTCATGTAAAATATCTGATTAAAAGTTGTATGTTTTCCTATTGTCCATAACAAGATTTGTGAATGGAAGAAAGTCTCGGAGAAAGCCAACACGTTTTACATTAGATTTTTAGAGTATAACATAAACCATGCATTGATACTTCGTGTTTGAAGACATTCAATAATATCTTTAGTTCCATATTTTCAAATTTCTTGTGTTTGAGAATAATGACAGACTGACTGCCAAGTAGTCATATAAACCCGCTGCCGTATTAAAAATCGTCTGTGTACGACCTCTGACAAAGTGCAGTTAGGCAAGTTTTTCTATATAGCCAACAAGGCACGATAATTATATATATATATATATCCCCATAAATATCGACGCCAAGCGTTATATATATATATATATATACTGAGGAAATTAATACTTAATATTAATATTCTACATATAGGCACTTTTATTTAAGTATCAGCGACATATTTTTACGAGATCTTTTACTGATCACTATTAAGCGTTTACCTTTCCGACACTAAGGGTCGCAACAGATTATTTATTGCGTCTCCACAAATTGATCATAGATGACCGCTATTATTACTTAATATTTTTTTTTGGAAAATATGGCGAATAGGAATTGAATTGCTTTTGTACAACATTTTATAGATGAAATAAAAAATTTAACACCAATGGTAATATTTACGAATTCAGGCTGACAGATAGCATGCTATTATAATAATCGTATTTAACGTGTAGAGTGTGTCTATAAAGTTTTGCACCAACTAAATAAAAATTTAGGAAAGTAAGAAAAATGAATATACGAAGGTGACTTTTTATATATATATATATATATATATATATATATATATATATATATATATATATATATATATATATATATATATATATATATATATATATATATATATATATATATATATATATATATATATATATATATATATAATATATATATATATATATATATATATATATATATATATATATATATATATGATAATATGTTTTCATTCCACTTACACCAAAGTCATAACAAGAAAATGATCCTTGTTTGGAACATGTTCTGCATCACAGCAGACACAATGATCCATTTTAGTCAAACGACGATCGCGATTTCGCTCTTATTAGAGCTCATCAGACCGCCATAGACTAGCGAGCCCCGTGTAGGGCAAAGGCACAAAATTGAATCACAAAAACAACTACTCCGCTGGCTAATACCACGACCGGCGTTGAATTACATTGTGACTCCTGGCTTTCGTTGGGAGTATTAAATGATATTATGTTTTCATTCCACTTACACCAACGTCATAACAAGAAAATGATCCTTCTTTGGAACATGTTCTGCATCACAGCATACACAATGATCCATTTTAGTCAAACGACGATCGCGATTTCGCTCTTATTAGAGCTCATCAGGCCGCCATAGACTAACGAGCCCCGTGTAGGGCAAAGGCACAAAATTGAATCACAAAAACAACTACTCCGCTGACTAATACCACGACCGGCGTTGAATTACATTGTGACTCCTGGCTTTCGTTGGGAGTATTAAATGATCGTATGTTTTCATTCCACTTACACCAACGTCATAACAAGAAAATGATCCTTGTTTGGAACATGTTCTGCATCACAGCAGACACAATGATCCATTTTAGTCAAACGACGATCGCGATTTCGCTCTTATTAGAGCTCATTAGGCCGCCATAGACTAGCGAGCCCCGTGTAGGGCAAAGGCACAAAATTGAATCACAAAAACAACTACTCCGCTGACTAATACCACGACCGGCGTTGAATTACATTGTGACTCCTGGCTCGTTGGGAGTATTAAATGATAGTATGTTTTCATTCCACTTACACCAACGTCATAACAAGAAAATGATCCTTGTTTGGAGCATGTTCTGCATCACAGCAGACACAATGATCCATTTTAGTCAAACAACGATCGCGATTTCGCTCTTATTAGAGCTCATCAAGCCGCCATAGACTATATATATATATATATATATATATATATATATATATATATATATATATATATATATATATATATATATATATATATGTATATATGTATATATATATATATATATATATATATATATATATATATATATATATATATATATATATATATATATATATATATATATATATATATATATATATATATATATATATATATATATATATATATATATATATATATATATATATATTGTAGAATATATATATATATGACCCTGTTTATTAAATTTGAAGCAAATTTAAAAATTATAAAAACGATATATTTTAATAATTACTGAATACCTTTACACTTCTCAAATCAGACTCAGCTTTGTTTGCTGCTCACACATATGGGAAGCAGCCTCTCCTTCAATACTTAATATTCTAGACTCTGCCCAAAGAAGAACTATTCGGCTGATCGATGATCCAAACATCAAAAGAAAATTTGCATCACTAGGGCATCATCGAATTGTGGACGAACGGCTGTTTTGCATCTACTACCACGGATTTTGATCTGATGAATTATCATCCATTATGCCCTCCATAGCCATTTATGCCAGGGAGACAGGAGCATCGACCCACATGCAACCCCCAACTGTCTGTTCTCTCTCTCTCGATCTTTTATTCCCGGAAAGTCCCGATTATGGAATTGATTACCAGCAAATGTCTTTCTCTCTTTTCCTTATCGACAAGTCTTTAAATCCGGCATCAATAAAATTTTCCTGTTTTTATTTAAAGCAACCAATCTTAGGCCTTCGTGGTCTGTTCATACATGCAAAAAAATTGGTAAATTTCCATTACTCGGAACGTCCCTCGTTATAAATGTTTCCTTTTAGTAGGAATAGTGAAATGTGACCGAATTTGAAGAGTGACCCAATTTAGTTCTGCATATCACTCTTAAGTAAAACATATATTATACATAAACTGTATTTTCAAATATTTTTATTGTGTGTCATCTTGTTCCACCATAATGAATTCGTACCAATAGTTTACGAGTTTCTATCAAGTGATTTAAGATAAACAGAATAAGTAATTTTTACCCTAATTTTTTAAGACCGCCGTTCTATTCCGACATGTTGAATTCGTACCAATTTATTCCTATGTCACATTTAATGCTTGTAAAAATTTTGAAGTCAATTGCCTTTAGATTTTATTTTAAGTTGATTTTCTACAAATGTTATTTGCTCGCCATTTTGTTCTTCGAATTCGTACCACAATTTTACTAGTTTATCTCTATATCACGCTTAATGCTTGCACAAAATTTGAAATTAATGCAATAAGTAGTTTTTTCAGGCTAATTCTTTAAATGTTTTATTAAACCACCTTCTTGAATTCATACCAAAATGTTATCAGTTCATTTCTATGTAACACTTGATTTTTGGGCAAAATTTGAGGTAATTTGGACAATTAGCTTTTTAGTGATATCTTTCTAACATTTCACCAGATTGCCATTTTGTTCCACGATATTGGATATTTACCAACATGTTACCAAGTTAACCCATCAAGACCCTTAGTTTTGACCAAGATTTGAAGTCAATTGGGCAACAAGTAAGTTTTTAGCTATGTAAAAACAAATCGACAGACAGTTCGACTGATTTGAGAAAACATATTTTTTGGGGACCTAGAAATCCTAAAACTTGAAGCTATGTAAAACCTTAGAAGGGGATTTTTCACGATAACAATATTTGGCCGTCATTTTGTTCCGTCGCACAATGGATCGAAGCATAAGAAAATAGGGACACTGGCTGTTTTTGAAAAGTGCCAAATTTAAACTTTTTTTTTCATATTTGTGTTAAAGACACATTGGTGTTTCATAAAACATAATATGCAGTATACCTTTGTTATTTACCTATTGAGCACGCGAGCATCATTTAAAGCAAACTGAAAAATCATTCAAATTATATATATGGCGTCTTATATTTGATGGCTATTTTAGGACGGATGTAAAAACTATTCACTTGTTGTATATAACGACTTATATAGGCATTTTTGGGCTATACTACTGGATAGTTAAATTTAAAAAAAAAGTCACAACAGACGTCAAGTATTGATTTGTTTTTACTTGTGTCATAACATCTTAAAATATAAGATTTTTTTGACTTACAAAAAAATGTAAGCGGATGTAAGTGGAGATATTACATGCGATGTAAAAGCAAGCTTTACTAACCCACATTATAAAGAAATTGGCTGCCCTGAAGTACCACTACAAAGAAAAAATGCATAAGTATGCAAGAATTCTAAAATTTTTGCGGTCCACGTACAGCGCACAATCAAATAAGTCGTAATTAGCCAATAAAGGTAAATATATTTTGTCAAGAATGAACCGGGCTAAATTATATTGCATAAGCCATATGATAGGTCATGAGGTTCAGAAATGTTTACGTTAATACCATTAATTTTTATATGGTTAACATAAACAAAAGATACCAAAAATGTAATCGAAATTTAGTTATTGCCTTTTAATCAATACAGAAATGACATTATGTATTAATATACGTGTAAAGTACTGAGTGCTTAGCTTAACAGTTTCGTTTCTCAGATATCAAGTTTGCCATGGAATAAAAAACAAGCTGGTTTTCACTTATTTGTTGCTGTCAAATGTGATACAAACATGGCGGAAACGCGTTTAAAATTTAATGTAGATTTTTATTCCTTATTAATATCTCGACAAATTAAATTTACCGATCATAATGCTTTGTTTGAAAGTGTCATAGATATAAAAAAGGATTTCTCGGAAAATGAAACCCAAGGCTTGCGGGAATCGCTAAGAATTTTGTGCTTTCATCTCGCGAAAAAATGGAAACAATCCAAACGGACAGAAGCAAGGTTTTTAAAATCAAATGAAAATTGGTTAAAGAAGGAATTTGTGTGGCCAAAATCGGTAAATAAAGTAAAACCATCCCTACCTAAGCCGATAAAAATATTTGAAGAGCTCTCAAATAAACAAAAAAGAAGAAGGACGGAAGGAATGCGAAAAGAAAGTGTTGCTGTTCTTTCTTTTTCCTTATCAACAAAAATAAAAGAAGGTAGGCTAGACTTTGATATTTAATAATGCTTGTTTTTCAATTTTAAAAGTTTTGTTCGTCGTTTTTGTCAATTTTTGTTTAAACTTTTTAAGGTTGGCTTATAATTAAAAGCATCTAATTTTTTTTTGTAGGTAATCAATACATTGGAAAAATACAAAAATTTTTAGAAAGTAACCCCAATAAAGTAGAAAATATTCTGCATTATTGTCAAAACATGGAGCAATATCACTACCATGAAATTTCAAAAGAAAAGGCATTAGCTCTATTTATTTCATCTGACTTTTCCAAACAGCAATACCTTAACATAAGAAAGGCAGCAAAAAATGAAGGGTGTAATCTTTATCCTTCATACTATAAAGTGCAACAGGCAAAATTAGAATGTTATCCACCCAAAAGTTCAATCATGATTACTGATCGTTGTGCAAAGATATCACTGCAATCTTTACTTGACCATACGGTGTCAAGAATTCTGCAAATAAAATCATCAGAGCCCGATAAAGAATTGACATTGTTTGGAAAATGCGGATTTGATGGTGCTTCTGGTCAAAGCATGTACAAGCAGAAATTTGATACCATCTCGGACCATGACAATTTCGATTCCATCATTTTTATGACGGCTTACGTGCCATTAAAATTAGTACAATCTGACGATCCAACAAAAATAATTTGGGAAAATCCAGTGCCCTCTTCTGCACATCACTGTAGACCTTTAAACTTTCAATTTATCAAGGAAACAAAAAACGTTATTTTGGAATGCTGGGAGCCGCTCAAAGATAAAAAAAATCTGCTTGAAAAAACGACTTTTCCAAATGGAGTAAATGTGAGACACGAGTTGTACCTCACAATGATAGATGGAAAAATTTGCACAATTTTATCAGGAGCTAGTTCCAGTTCAGTATGTTATATTTGTGGGACTAAGCCTACTAACATGAACAATTTGGAGGTAAGTTTTGTCTGTATCTGTTTATGCACGTGTAGCTCTTCAATGAACAGAGTTTATTGAGAGTAGTTTTTTTTCATTGAGAGCTCGTTTAAAGAGTTAATCTAACTGGCTAGTTTGGCAAAAATCGTTAATTGGTTTCAAAGATAAGGTGTTTTTTATCTTGAGTTTAAAGAAGAAAAACTGCTTTTTGAACGAGATTACAGAGCTTTCAATATTCGATTTATTAGGTAATTCGAAAAAGAAAACCTGATAAAAAGCAATACGATTTGGGGATTTCCAGTCTACATTCCTGGATACGGACATTTGAATGCATGCTCCACATTGCATATAACAGGGACTTTAAAAAGTGGTCAGCGAGAAGCACCGAAGAAAAGGCATTAAAAGAGAATAGGAAACTGGAAATACAAAAAAGGTATTCTGGAGAGAGCAAAACTAATTTATTGTCAGGTTTAATGTTTTGGAATTCGGCAATTTGTCGAGCCGTTTTTCGCCTAATTTGCAATTTTATTTTAGAATTAGGGAGGAGATGGGTTTGATAGTTGACGTCGTTAAACAGGGATTTGGCACAAGTAACGATGGAAACACTGCGAGACGATTTTTCCGAAACTTTGAAAAATCATCACAAATTACAGGAATCGATGAACGGTTGCTGGAAAGTCTATATACACTACTCCAAGTTTTGGCTTCAGGGAAAAAAATAAATGTGGAGAAGTTTGATAAATTTGCAAAAGAGACTGCAGAGTTATATGTTTACTTGTACGGATGGTATTACATGCCATCTTCTCTACACAAAATTTTGATACACGGTGCACAAATCATCGAAAACTTTTTGTTTCCCATAGGGCATCTGTCTGAAGAGGCCGCTGAATCTAGAAATAAATATTTTCGGAAATACAGGGAATGCCATTCAAGAAGGTGTAATAGAACTTTTGGAAATGAAGATATTTTGCATAATCTTTTATTGTCTTCCGATCCATATGTATCACATATGCGTAGCTTTGATAAGATTCATAGCGATTTAACAGAGAAAGCGGTTTCTCTTTTGTTATAATTTTTTTTTGTTCGTTTTGTTTATAAATTACCTTTTTTCGTAAGACATACTGTATATTTTGTAAACTACCTGGTACAATAGGCCATATTAATTTTAATGTTTGATGAATTTATTAAAATCATACATAAAAACCAACAAAATACAAACATTAATTTCGAAATAAGTCAATGTCCTTATTTTCCTATGTTTCGATCCAATGTGCGTCGTCTTAAATTCGTACCAGTTCATCCCTATATCATAACTAATTCTTGCACAATATTTGAAATCAATCTAATAAGTAGTTTTTCAGGCTTATTTTTTTAAATATTTTATTAAGACGCTATCTCGTTTCACCATGTTGGATATTCTTACCAAAATTTTACAAGTTGGTTTTTAGCTAATACTTCATTTTTGCGCAAAATTTGAAGTAAATTGGATAAGCACTTTTTTAGTAATATTTTTTTTTTCACATTTCACTAGACCGCCATTTTGTTTCACCATCTTGGATTTATACCAACGTTTTACCAGTTTATTTACTTGATTTTTGCGCAATATTTCAAGTAAATTGGACAAGTAGTTTTCTTTAGTAACATTTCACTATTCTCTTTGAGGCGTCATTTTTGACCAAAATTGCAAGTCAATCGGGTAAGTAGTTTCTTAGCTACGCCGCGAACAGACATACAGACAGACAGACCGACGGAATTGAGAAAACATGTTTTTTGTCATCTAGGGACCCTAAAACATGAAGATCTGTAAAAATCTAGGAGGGTGATTTTTTCACGATTACAATACTTCCTTTTACGAGGGAAGTAAACATTTTTCTTTTGGCACATTCTAAATGCATATGATGATACTGTTCGACGCTGTGGCACAAGTGAAAGTTTTTGTAAATAGAGTACCCTTTATATACATATTTATAAAATGCATAGAATGTAAAACGTTTTTTATGTAGCATACTATATCCCTTGGTTCCATTGTATCCGAGGTAATTACGAATCTAAAAAGTATAATTTGGGGAAAAAGAATTGCATATTCCCGGCTTAGGTTCTAATGGTCTTCTTTTCTTTTCAACATGACATTAAAATTTATTTAATTTTGTTTTCGAACACCATAAAAACTTTTACGTCAGACCAAAAATGGATGCTGTAAAGAAGACCTTAAAAAATGAAGGATGTAATATTTACTTCGTCGCAAGTCAAACCACTTAGATTTTATAAACTCTCATCCCCGTATGCACTAAAAATGTTTAAAAGTTAGACCAAGTCTAGTTACCATGGTACTTAAAACTCTTAGTTCGCCAGTTATATTTCGCTTATGTCAGTGTCATTTTGTAATTATGACATTTAGAAAAACTATTCGTTCAATTGTTAAAATGTCATCTTAAACCTATAACTGTCAAGTTAGACCTGGTCTAAATGTAAACCTCTTAGTGAATACGGGTCTCAAAGTCTTGAAACATTAATTTTAAATTGACAATATCTTGAAGCCAATATTTAAAATCAGCTATAAAGCTATTGTGCTAATTTTGAATACACTTAATATAATACATTTGCGGATATTTTGAAATACAGTTATTATTATAACTCAAAACGTTTCAGATTGGCCAACATGAGATTATATATTTATGACATAATTAAAATACGGCTCTAATAAACATTTAATTAATTATTTGACGTTCATCGAAAATCTTTGGGTAGGCAGATTATTAAATATACACTTTTAAAACATAAATTATTAGCGGGTACGTTTTAAATAGTGGCTGTTTTTATTAAATTGTTTAGTAATTAATTTGCCCGTTTTACAATTATCAAACGATGATATTTTCTTACTGGAATTAAATATTACGCCGACACTATACATATACATATACAACGGATGTTTTAATTACTTTGCTTTTGATCTAATGCCAGTTTAGTTCAACTTCCGGTTTAATTGGAAGTAAGTTTTTTTCTCAAATTATAACAAGTGTGTTTTTTAATATTTAAAACCTAAAGCGATTTTTTTCCATTAATATCATGTTTTTGATGCCCCCTACCGGTATTCGGGAGGTGGCGATGGCATATGGGAGTCTTACAACCTATTTTGTGATAATAAGATGGTTTCTTGAATGCACTACACTAGACCATTATACTAAAGGATGTATTCTACGTAGTGGTTTCCTGTTGCCTTCTAAGCGGTTGTGTCGTTTAGCGTATTTGTTAAGCAAGTAGTCTGTTTGCTGTTCGTTGTCGATCCCAACTCTTATAACAGAGTAATTACCGTAAAGTTACCTAACTTTGACTCCGAATATAACATTGACCACAAATTCAAAAAATGTTTTTAACCGAATTTATGAAGCAGCAAAAGTAGATACCGTTGCGATTTTGGTCCTGATAAGTAGGGCAGTGCATCATAGATGGCCTTTAATGCGTTTTCAAACGTGCGCGAAAAAATAGTCCCGATAGAAACTTTGTCCGCCATCCCGAAAAAGTGCCGCGAAAATATTACCGGTAAACTTCTCATTGCTGAGCAAAAACTAATTCGTTTTAATCATTAGTATTACGCAGGTAAGTGATTTAAACTATTAGGAAGTGATTGTGATAACGTGAACTGAACTGGTCACACATTTTTCTATATTTAAAAAAAAATGTAAACATAACCTAAAATTGCAACTTTTGTTAATAACTTTGACCGCCGGTCAAAGTTAATGGCACGGTCCAAGTTGAGTTTTATTTTAATAAAAACTTATTATTTTTTTCTCAGAAATGCCGAAAAGAAAGTACAGCCAGTACGACATAGGGGAAAATCGAGTTAACCTTGAAAGGGCATTAAACATGATAAGGTCGGGACAAATATCAAAAAACCAGGCAGCGAAAACATTTAACATACCAAAGGGTACATTAATTAATAAGTGTAAAAAAGTACACTTGGGTAAGGTCGGTCGCCCCTTCGTGCTAACACCCACTGAAGAAGAAGCTATAGTTGCACATGCTATAAAAGTTAGCGAGTGGGGGTTCCCTTTTAGCCGTAAAGACTTGCAACATTTAGTAAGCGACCTTTTAGATAAAAAGGGAGTGACCGCTTCACAATTTAAAGAAGGAAATATGCCAACTCTAAGGTGGACGACAAAGTTTATAAATCGGCATCAGGCACTTAGCCATAGAATGAGTCAAAACCTCAAGGTTTCAAAAGGAGAAATATCGCCAGATAAAATAATGCAATATTTTAATGCATTGAAAGATACATTACAGAATGATGGAGACTTTATTGACCCCGGCCGAATTTATAACTACGACGAAACCAACCTAGCCGACGATCCGGGAAGGAAAAAGTACATATTTAAAAAAGGTACGAAATACCCAGATAGGATTCGCGATTCCACAAAAGCCAGTGTGTCCGTTATGTTTTGCGGATCCGCAAGTGGTGTAATGTTGCCGCCATACGTGGTGTACAAATCTGAACACATTTGGTCCACATGGACAGAGGGAGGACCCCCCCAAACTCGATACAATCGGAGTAAAAGCGGATGGTTCGACTCTGTTATTTTCACCGACTGGTTCTGCAACCAATTTGTACCATTCGTTAAAAAACAACATAAGGATGGAAAAATCGTAGTACTTGGAGATAATCTAGCGAGTCATTTTTCATCGGAAGTTTTAAAAACTGCACATGAAAATAATATTATTTTCGCATGTTTTCCTAAAAATTCGACCCATTTGTGCCAGCCACTGGATGTCGCCTTCTATGCGCCATTAAAAAGGAAGTGGCGGGAGATATTAGATTCCTGGAAAAGTAACCAACAAAGAAAATCCCAGGTAATTCAAAAGGACCAGTTTCCGCGCCTATTAAACAATCTTTGTAAGAGCATTTCTCCAAACAATTATTCTACTAATTTGATTTCTGGCTTTAAAAAATGTGGAATCGTTCCGTTTAATCCACAGGAAGTGATAAATAGGCTTCCTCGAACTAGCACTGAAGGGACGACAGAAGATCGCTCAGTTGAGTTAGTTTCTGAAGTCGTAGTAGGAATGCTAAAAACTATGAGATATGGGGATCAAAAAGCACCTAAGAAGACAAGAAAATCGAAAATCAACGTCCAACCAGGTCAGGGAATCCGATTAGAAGATCTCACTTCGAATGACAATGACGTCAACCCAAATCCAGGTCCATCGAATCAGAAGACAGCTATTAAAAAGATATTCGAGAAAAAGACGCAAAGAATGAGACTAGCCAGCGAAAGTTCTGACAGTATTGATGAAGGCAATATAATATACGCGGACACTTTAAATGATAGCTGTTTTGAGACATGGGCAGCTAATGAAAAAAAGGCTTTAAGTAAAACTACTGAAGTCCAACTTGACGATGAAGATTCAGCAGAGGAAAATACGAACCTAGCAGATTTGAGAAAGACCTTAATGAACAAAAAAGAAGAGTGCGCTACAGATGACTATGTAGTAGTGTCCCTAAAAACCCTAAATAACCAACCAAAATATTATGTTGGTCAAATAATGACTTCCGAGGAGCAAGAATTTCAAATAAAATTCATGCGGAATAAGAATTTCAAATTTATTTGGCCCATAGCACATGATATATCACTAGTTTCTAAAAAGGACATAATTTTGAAACTAAACAAACCTAGTGATTTCAAACGCGGGTTGGTATTTCCAGAAGTTGACAATTTGCAACTAAAAATAGAATAATATTTTCTTGTTCCGAAATGTTAAACATATTTATTTCGTTCTTAAGTTTAATTTTGTTTGTTTTTTGTTTTATGTAGGTATTTAGGTACCTACTTTTGTTTGATTTATATGTTAGTTTGTTTTTACTAAATCGAGACTGTTTTAGTACCTGCATTTATTATATTTATAAGAATAAATACTTTATTTTTGATTTTTTGTGTTTTATTCTTGAAAAAAATGAACCAAATCTTCTCTAATATTTTTTAAAAACGAATCTGATGGTCAATGATATTGAACAGGGTCCCTAAATTTAAGATATCATACATTTTAAGGGGTCAGTCAAAGTTAGGTTCATCGTCCCTAACTTTGACCACCAAGGTTTTTTTTTAAAAAATGCCTTATGTGGCTTGCTAACAAAAAATTTGATGGTGCAATTTAAAGGGTTACTTGAAGCCCCAAGGTGGTCCATTAAATGAACAAATTAGCTAAACGCCAAGCAAAGATATTCACAATTGAACTTCAATTTTGGTCAAAGTTAGGTAACTTTACGGTATCTTTTTATCCGAACGACTAAAGGCATGACTTCAGACAGGTACCGGTCTATGCACACAAATAGAATTAAAATTAAGCTATAATGTAGGGATATCCATGTGCCTATCAGCAGTTATATGTTTTCCGAGATCTATTTTTCTTATGTATAAATACAACAGTAGCTCTAAACGGATCTCTGTGGCCTGAAGTTTATGTCCTACCAGTTCTTCAAGTCAAAGGGTTCACTCCTATATACTTAGATTTTGCTTGACCTCTTTCATTTTTATTGAGCAACCATCGTGGTGGTGGTGTCAATACATGCAAAGGATATGTTTTTATTTTTTCATGTATTTCAACTAAGGCAATTTAGACTTGTGTTTAGCTCTCACTGCTAACATATTTCCTAAATGTTTTTATCGGTTAATAGCCCACAGAGGTCAATGTCTTGCTTTTACTACTGATCACTTTAAAGGATGCTAACAACCAAATTTTATAACTTGTTCAACATACTGCTCAAACAAGTATTAAATGGCACTCCAGCCCTCTTGATGTACCTCATTTTAATAACCTTGCCGATGCAGGAGTAAAACCTTTTAAAAATTAATTTTTTCCAGGTTAAGTTCTCAAATTATATCTTCCGACTAGTTTAGCGATCTTTAATTTGAAATTAAAGACTTTATTTTCTATAAGTTCTGACCCCAATGATTTACTCTATAAAAACCACAAATGTCTAGTGTAATCGCAGATTACTGTCGAAAAGTAATTCCAATTTAACAGAAGCATAATTTCTTATTTTGATGTATGTTTAGCCGTCCTATAAATTTGTGCAGTTATACAGTTTTGATTTCTCCTCGTATAATAAAACATAACGTTTAATTTGGTAAGACTGTCATGTAAAGGAAAAAATTACCCCTGATCAAAAAAGTTTTTTTTAAGTAATTCATTACTAACAAAAATGTGGAGTATAAAAATTAATGATATTAATAAATGAAATTGACCAGTATATTTTTGGATACTTGCAGTTTCTATAAAATACAGTTATGCATCTGCGGTGCATTTTAAAATGATGGAACATATATTACATCATTTTAGAAGCCTTATCATCAATACAAATATGTTCGGAGTCAATACGCTTACATATTGAAAAATGTCGAACCACTCACATAAGCTGGAGAAGCCCATCAAAAATATAAATAACCGCCTAAATCCTGCCACGTAGCTGCTGAGCATTTATAAAACATATTTTAGCACGTGCGATAAGAGAAAATGATATATTAGTTTTTCTGGCATCGGCATTTCCTACTTTTATATCTGTATAAAGAGAATTCGAAAACGGTTGCATTAACGATAATACTCCTAAACTCATGTAAAATAATATCAGAGAAATATTAATGTTGTGCCTTTTTTTTTAAATGTAAATTTCCCCCGGAACTTCCCTTGTTATAAATTTTTCTTTTTATTAGGAATAGTAAAGTTTGACCTAGTTTAGATATTTGGTAACAGCTATACCTATTCCTACTTCGTTTCAAAATTTTGTATTGGGCGCCATTTTGTTCGGTTATGAATTAATGCCAATTTATTCCTAAATCACATTTAGTTTTTGTGAAAAATATGAAGTCCATTGTTTTTTAAACATTTTATTTGGTCGCCATTTTGTTCCACCATTTTGAATCCGAACAATAATTTTAATAGTTACTAATCACACTTAATTCTTTCACAAAATGTGAAATTATTATTTAAATTTTACGGGCTGAATTTTTTAAATACACTCATGGAAATTTGAAACGACTCAGACAAAATTTTAGTAACATTTGTACTATCATATTTTCTGATTCCTACAAGCGATTTAAATAAACTTTTTTTGCTTTAAAGGTACACTATTAAACTTTATTCTTGGGCAGGATGTTTGACATAAAACACAATTAATGTCAATTTAGAGGGTGATCCAAACTCACGTGTTTTTTACCCAAAACTTAACTACGTTTCTGAGATAAACAGCAAATCCTCATGTTATGCCTATCATGTCAAATGATAGTCCCAATTTTGCACAAAAACATGTTTTTCAAAAATATTTGCTAACTTATTCCGTTTTTAAATTGCAAGGTTTTTGTACATCTCTGGATTTATGATACTACCATATTGGTGAAAAAGTGATACAACAATGTTTACCATAAAAACACATTTATTAGCAAAATTAACTTTAACTAAAACACTATTTTTAAAACCGAAAGTAAAATAAAAAACTAGGTACTACAGGTACTAGCATCGGGTTGGTCCTTCGCGAAGTCTTATAACCTCCCGACACCGTCTGGGCATACTTGATATAACATTGTCTAATAACTCTTGATGAATTAAATGCCATTTTTCATGAATTACTTCAACCAATTCATCAATAATTCTAGGAGATATTGCTCGAGCATATAACATTTGTGTTCCATTGGATTACAATCCGGGGAGCGGGAGGGCCAAACCATTCGGTTATATTAATGATCTTCGAAAAATTCGATAACTATTCCTGCTCTATGTGGTCTAGCATTATCGTCCAAAGAAATCAAATTGTTGACACATCTCTCAGCTGCTTGCCGTAAGTTACTCTCCAATATCTCCAAATAACGAAATTTTGTTTACAGACCGATCAACAAGAACTGTTTATTCTGTTCGACCTCCTGTAAATATTCCTCCCCACATTGTTACAGAACCACCTCCAAACGGAATTCGATCTAAGAAACAGTTTTCTTTGTATCACTCTCCTGTTCGACGCCTTATACAAATCCGACTATCGTCAGAATATTTGATTCATCAAGGTTGTATTTTAATATCTGCGCCATGCTTCTCATAAAACACTTTGTTTAATATGCCACCTTTCAGCCACAATTCTTTGTAAGAAACCACTTTCTAGCATACCGATTGCTGGCATAAGTTCGTTCGAATTATATCTGGGCATTTTGATAATATTTTAAAGCGTTTTTAAGTAACAAACCCACAAAACAAAACCTTGACTAAACTATTGAACATTGTGGGTGACAAGTGACAATCGATGCGTTTTTGTTTCAAAGCCTCCTTTACTTATTTTAAAAATTTTCAACAAAATATCATACAATTACGAAGGTGTTTAGAAAAATCTCTATAGTTTTAAAACGGAACAAGTTAGCAAAGATTTATAAAAAGCACGTTTTAAAGCGAAATTGTGGCTATCATTTGACATGATGAGCATAGTTTTGGGATTTGCTGTTTAACTCAGAAATGTAGTGAAATTTTGGGTAAAAAACACGTGTGTTTGAATCACCCTTTATATTGATGTTAATTGTGTTTTAAATCAAACATTCTGCCCTAAAATAAAGTCTACTAATGTTCCTTTAAAACAGAAAAAAGTTTATTTAAATCGCTTGAAGGAATTAGAAAATATCATATTACAAATATTACTAAAATTTTGTCTGAGTCGTTTCCAATTTGCGTCATCTTGGATTCATATCAAAATGTTTATATTGAATAATTGATTTTCGTTCAAAACTTGAGGTAACTCGGATAATTCATTTTTTTAGTGATCCTCTTTTTAACGTTCCACCAGGTCGCCATTTTTTTCCGCCGTATTGAATATTTACCAAAATGCTACCAGGTCACCGTCATAAGATCTTTAATTTTTGACGAAAATTTGAAGTCAATCCGGTAAGTTTTTTAGCTAAGCCGTAAACAAACCGACAGACAGAGATCGACGGAATTGAGAAAACATGTTTCTGGGTAGAAACGCTAAAATTTGAAGCTATGTAAAATGTTGGAGGGTATTTTTTTAACGATTACTTAAACTTAATTTTGTCCAGCCATCTTGAAGTCGTAACCCAATTTTATCAGTTCATCTCTATATCACACTCAATTCTTGTACAAAATTGTAAATAAATAAGTAATTTTTTCTGGCTGATTTTCTTACATATTTCATTAAGCCGTCTTTTTTTCGCCATCTTGGATTCGTACCATAATTTTACCAGTTGATTCAAGTAAACTGGATAAGTTTTTAGAATTGTTTTTTTAATATTACACTAGGGCGCCATTTTTTTCGCCATCTTGGATTTATACCAAAATTTTATCAGTTGTTTTTTAAGCTGTTTACTTGCTTGATTTTTGTTCAAAATTTCATATAAATCAGATAAGTAGCTTTTTAGTAATAATTTTTTTAACATTTTTACCAGGCTACCATTTTGTTCCGCCATACTGGATTTTTACCAAAATGTAAACATTTCATTTCCACATGACTCTTCATTAGTGGCTAAAATTAGAAGTTAACGACACATGTAGTTTTTGAGTTATGCCGCATAGAGGTAAAACATGTTTTAGTTTAAAATATGAAGATCTGTAAAAATGCCGATTCTTTCTTTTTACAGCCTTTAACCGAAACTTCCATCATAACGAATTTCAGTTTTCGTAGAGCCAAATATAGCACCATTTGAACATAAAAAAATTATTATTACATAATATGTAATTAAATAGATATATCGGATGACAGGCTATAATTTAACGCCCCCTCTAATTTACTCTTCTTTTATCGTTCGGATAAAATAAAAAAGACTAAGTCAAAAGCATGTTTTTCCTTTCCGAATCTATATTACGAATTCCACTATTTTTGAACATATACAGGTGTCGACAAAAAGTGTGTGTTTTTTTAATGGAACAACCTATATATTTTTAAACCTTTGGAACGTGTTTAAAAAAACTTTCCTCATTTGTTTTATTTTATGATAATATCAGCTGGACTGTAGCCGTTTTAAGTGATGGCCGAATTTGTAAATACAATAAAACAACTTTTAATAGTAGGGCTTACTTACATTAACTACAAATTAATGTCGTCGAGTCATATAATTTTTGATATAGTTGTCATTTGAACTTATTCACTTCATTTTAATATTTTTGTATAAAGGAGGTGGTGAGAAATGGTCTTTAAACTTTCACCCAATATCACTTCATCTCTCAAAAATAATATAAAAATTCCTAAAAAAGTGTGTCATTAGTTTGGCCAAGGGACGCTCGTGAAGCACCGCTTCACCTACATTTTCCAATCAATTTACTTCAAAATTAAAAATATTTTTAAAATATTAAGCATTTTATAATTTACATTTTTATTATAAAAATGTAGTATATTTTATATTAATTCACATTATTTACTTAATTATACCATTATTTTCTATCAAAACTAGTGTGTTATATACTCAAAAAATAATAATGACTTAAACGCTGAACACCTTTTCATAAGAGCGACCCGTTTAGATTTGTTTACGGTTGTTGCTATGGCAACGCAATGATGAATATTAGTAAGCCAAATAGAGATGGGAGCGGCATAAAACTGCTGCTGCAGGTTGCAGGCGCTTGTTCGCTTGTTATAGAATTAATGTAAATTAGTGCGTTCGGATCATCGAAGGCGGAAGCCGTTTTGCATCGATCGAATCGAAATTAGCTTTAATATATAGGTACATAACAGTTTTTTAAGAACAAAAAATATATTTAAAATCTTATAAATTCGTATTATGTCCCCTAAGTATTACAAAACGCTCCAAAGCTATGGATAATTACCATCATAAAAAAGTTAAAAAACAGACATTTTGGGTGTGGCACCCCGAAATTTTTTTTGCCTGCGGCACTGTGCACGTAGCTGCGTTGCACTTCACTCGTTCTTAAATCCACGAACCGCCACTGCTTCGAAGATGTATATTTTTCTTTCTGGGTAAAACATTTTTTCGTTTAGATGAACAAGATATAGTTGCTGCGATCTTTTATGATTCCCCTCAAAAAGGTAAAGCGTTGTGGATTCCAAGGCAACTAACTACAACTGGTTTAAAGTAATTTTTGACGAATCGGAATCATTTAGTTAGGTACGGTGATGAAACGTCTAGTTCAACTACAATTTCTTGTGGGGTGCCACGAGACGTGGTATCAATTTTTTTTCTGTTATATATTAACGTCTTAATTAATCTTAACATAAACGGAACTTCTTTGCGGACGACGTTACTATTCTCTGTCGAAATAAAAATGAAGGTCTATTGAAAGTAAATATCTCAAAAGATCTAATCTTAATTAAGAAATTGTGTGATTTGAAACAGTTTTAATGTATCAAAAACTAATATTTAAAATACGAAATTTTTGAGAATCCACATAGATGATAACTTGAAGTTTACTAACTATATATAAACACTCTAAATGAAGAGGTTTCAAGAAACAGTTATGCCCTTCGTATTGTGTTCAATGAGCTCGACACTATTGAGGCAAGAATGGTTTACTTTGCATTTGTAACGTTTTAATTATATACTTTTATTTTGCAAAAACAGATATTTTCGTTAAATATGCAAAGCTGGATCCCGAGACTATTGCAAACCACTCTACTTAGCTATTAGTACTTATATATACTTATGTATAGAATAGTATGATACAAAGAGATATCTCTATAAATTGTATAGTAAAACAACGGGATAGTAAATGAAAAACAAGACAATTATATAAATTTATATCCAAAAAGAGGGATGCTGGCCAGTTGCTTCACACCAGGGCCATAAAACATATATATATTGTTAGATATCGGCTAGCAAAAGTTTAAAGTTATTGATTTGTCAAGTTATGTTATTTTTCAATTTTTTATTACGTAAGCCGCTGCCGGTCAAGGGATTATCGATTGACGACCTGGTGATAACATTATGATAATAAAAAGCTTACGTGTCGCAAGGCACAAAAGAAATGCGTCGTCAGATTGATATTCTCGGTGCTCGGGTTAAGAGGCTGCTTTTGCTTTCAGTTGTAATTGTGAAGAAAAGTAAATGTTGTTCGCTTATAGTGTGTTTAATTATTATAATTTCTTACATCAGAAGTGGGATTGTGCCTTAACGCCGTTAGTGGACTATTGACTGACATTTAAGTGCTGAAAACTTTTTGTGTGTGCTTAAACCGGAAAGGTTCAAATAAAAATCATTGACAATGGCTTCCAGTGATAGTGGTGGTGCAACTAACGAAATTTTACTGGAATTAGTAAAGGCTCTGCAGTCGCAGAAATCTAGTGAGCAGGTAGATTTACCGTATTTTAGGCCTGAAAACAACGATTCCCGCAAATGGGTAAGTCATGTTAAACAGATTAAGAAGGAATTTGGATTGTCTGATGTACAAATTTTGGCAAAAATAGGTCGGTTTTTATTAAACGATTCTAAAAAATGGTTTGAGCGATGGGATCCAGATAGCAGGGATTGGAATACGTTTCAAAAAGAATTTGTGGAAGCCTTTCCATCAAAAAAAAAATCTAGGGAGGTTATTAGAAGACGCGGTTAAGTTCTCTAGTTCCAACGTTAACTCTTATGAAACTTATGTTCACGAAAAATCAAACATGTTAAAAAATTTACGTGCAAATTGGTCTGAGGTTGATCTGGTAGAATTAGTTATTTATGGTATTTCTGAGTTAGATGTGCGAAATGCAGCCACGAACAGCAACTGTCAAACTATTTCTGAGTTACTCGTATTTTTGTCGTCATTTTCGAAACCATCAAGCAGTGATAATAAAGGACAACAAAAATCGAATATTGGTGAACGTTTTTATTCAAAAAGGAAATTCTCCACGACTGACTACCATAGCACTACATCTCGGAAAATAAACAAACAATGTTTTCAGTGTGGCAAGACAGGACATGTTAAGGCTAATTGTCGAAGTAAGAGGGCTAAAACATCAGTTGAAAATAACACTACACTTTCTAGTCATGTTTTACCCTCAACCTCCCAAAGCAATGACGAAGTTTGTGGTTTTTGTGCTAAGCGTGGACACAATGTTTCCAGTTGTTTTCTGAAAGCCGCAATAGATAAACGTCGCAGTATTAATTTTTGCTCTACGGGAAAATCTTCTGGCGCTATTGAAATAGTTGTGAATGGTCATCGATTCTGGGCACTTGTAGATACAGGTGCAGACTTGTCGTTAATGTCGGAAAAAATTCTTTATTTGTTTGGAGAAAAAGTTAGTCTTTGTAACATGGTGCTTAAAGGAATTGCCAATGCCACTAAGAAGTTCACAGATCTTACAAAAGTCTCTGAAATCGAAATCCCCATAACATATTTTTTTTGTTTCTGACGAGTGTCCGTACTATGATGTTTTGATTGGACGTGATATCCTCGAAGATCAAAGTTTGGTTACTATCATCGATCACCAAGGTTCTCGAATAGAACGCCGAAGATTGCCAGGAATAAATAGAATTTTGGACACATATGGTTCTGATAAATTTGATGTTATTGCTGCTTCAGAATTCTTTGGTGGCATGATTACAAGTGGAAACAGAGTTGGGACGAGGCCGTACATCTTTAGACATGGCTTCAGGGTTCCATCAGATACCGATCCATGAGAAACCTACTTAGAATCGAAACACAGACCAAGTCAGAATGGTCGAACGGGCTATGGAAAATACCGCTAGTTTTAAATACTACAACACAAAAATCAACAAATATGACTCCATTGTAACTTTTGTTAGGAATTCAACGTTCGACGCCGTTGATTCAAGCCTTATTGAATAATCTGTCAAAAGACTTTGACAGAGAGTTCGCAATCGAAATTTGGATAGACAGCGTGTAGCTGAGAAACTTGCTTCAGCTTCAGTTTTGGGTACCAGGGATCAAAAGTGTAAAGATAGTATTACCTTTTCCCAAGGTGACTTCGTTCTACTGCACAGTTTACTAATTGTGTTTATTTTGTAATCGGTCTGTGTCTCGTTAGAGGTACCGCCGCGTGTTAGACTGCGGTCTGCACAGTTTACTAATTGTGTTTATTTTGTAATCGGTCTGTGTCCCGTTAGAGGTACAGCTGCGTGTTAGACTGCGGTCTGCACAGTTTACTAATTGTGTTTATTTTGTAATCGGTCTGTGTCCCGTTAGAGGTACAGCCGCGTGTTAGACTGCGGTCTGCACAGTTTACTAATTGTGTTTATTTTGTAATCGGTCTGTGTCCCGTTAGAGGTACAGCCGCGTGTTAGACTGCGGTCTGCACAGTTTACTAATTGTGTTTATTTTGTAATCGGTCTGTGTCCCGTTAGAGGTACAGCCGAGTGTTAGGGCTGCGGTCTACACAAATTTGTTCTGAATTAAACTTTTTGGTCTTTGTCTCGATAGCAGCAAAGCCAGGTGTAAGGCTGAGGTCTACACATAGTAGTTCTAAATTAAACTTTTTTTTGGTCTTTGTCTCGATAGCAGCAAAGCCAGGTGTAAGGCTGCGGTCTACACATAGTTGTTCTAAATTAATTTTTTTTTGGTCTTAGTCTCGATAGTAGCAAAGCCAGGTGTAAGGCTGCGGTCTACACATAGTGTTCTAAATCAAACTTTTTTTTTGGTCTTTGTCTCAATAGTAGCAAAGCCTGGTGGAAGACTGCGGACTTCCCGAGATGTAAAATGACAGAATTTTGTCAGTAACCTGCATGATTATATTTGTTACAGATAGGACTGATAAAAAGTGAAGCGTCGAGAGCGTCGCCACTGTCAGTATGGCCGTGTTAGATATCGGCTAGCAAAAGTTTAAAGTTATTGATTTGTCAAGTTATGTTATTTTTCAATTTTTTATTACGTAAGCCGCTGCCGGTCAAGGGATTATCGATTGACGACCTGGTGATAACATTATGATAATAAAAAGCTTACGTGTCGCAAGGCACAAAAGAAATGCGTCGTCAGATTGATATTCTCGGTGCTCGGGTTAAGAGGCTGCTTTTGCTTTCAGTTGTAATTGTGAAGAAAAGTAAATGTTGTTCGCTTATAGTGTGTTTAATTATTATAATTTCTTATATATATATATATATATATATATATATATATATATATATATATATATATATATATATATATACACACACACTAGTACTTAGTATCTCTTATAAAACATGAAATTTTACCGGTTGAAAAAGCTTTTAATACCAGACAGAATTTGAATACCTCACTTTTTACCCCCAGAATAACTTTTATACGGAAACAAAGATCTACAACCCTTCCTATAAATATTTAGCAAAATAGAATATTTTTAATTGTTTAAGTAAAAAATATAATGCGACTTAGAGTTTTCCAACATCACATGTGACACAAGAAATTGATTTTTTTAAAACACAATTCAAGGTCTCTATTGCATAGCTTCAAACTGTCTCGATTTAACATATTATATTGTTGTATTATGGGATTGTATTAAAAACAAAATTTATAAACGTAATCTTAATGATATTAAAACATACATCATTTTATAACCCGACAAATATACCATATATTTAAAAGAAATCCGCAGTTTCTAGGAAACATAATAGGATACTTAGAAACTTAGTGTGAAATAATTCAGATTTTATGGTAAGTTGCTATTTTATTTTCTGAAAGCATAAACGAATTTATGTCAAAGCAGAAAAAGTCTAACGTAAAAAAGCAAATATTTGTGACTACCAAACCTGGTAAAGTACATTTCTTAAAACGACACAATCATTTTTAAATATTATAATTGGTATATTGGCTATTATATATTCCATGAGAGGATCAAGTTATTTACTATAAACTCTTTCATACATACATTTATCAAGAATGCATCCAAAACTAGTGGGAAATATTAGTTCTGATGACATTATTTCCTTTTCCTTTTAATTGTTATTTGTATTTAGTTGCTTCTTGTTGTTAGTTAGTTAGGGGGTATGTAACATATATTGTAATTTAGTTACAATATATGTTACATACCTCCTCCTTTACACACTCTACTTGCAAATTAATTTTATACTCAATTTTCTTAAATACATTTTTGATAAAGCAACAAAAGGGGTATTTCTGGAAGGTCGTTTTAAATTATTTCTAGGGAAATAAAAATGGATAGGGTGTTATGTTTAAGAAATACAAATTGTTCGCCACCTGGTTATATCTAAAGATATTGAAAATGACAGTATATATTGGAAGGGGAAGAAATTGCTCTGACAAAAGCTAGGTTTTGTGACAAGGTATGTTTCGGAAAAAGCACCCGACACTTTTCCTGTAGTTCAAGTGGTATAAAGTGTGTGCCCTGATGGACGTAACTCTCTATCTATTATTGTGCATTATAGGAGAAAAAAATCTTTGTTTATAATAAATATTGCTTGCTTTGAAATCTCGATAACTAATGTTGGAATCTGACTTCGTTAAATAAATAAATTAAAACGACCTCAACAGTAAAGTACCTTTATTTCATTGCTATTGTAATTGAAATATTTTATAAAGAAAAGTTTTTTGAAAAATATTAGAGGCTTTAAATCTGTTTTATTTATTGCAGAACACCTGAAATAAATCTTTAATCCAATCAAAAAAATGCACTTTAATCAAATTGATAACCGTGGAAAATAAGAAAATTTATAAATTTAACAAAATTTATCTAAATTCGGTATTAGGTATAGGAAAATCACACATCGATGTTGAAAGCTTTACCTGCTCGGCCGCCCTACTTACCACACTTTAAGAACAAAGAGTATCCAATAGATTTTGCCCATTTCAATGTAGCAAATACTCTTTTGTGATGAGATTACCGACGTTTTATTAAACATGTTACATTATGTTTAATCGTGTAATGCACTGCGAATGCAAAGGAACAAATAATGAATGTAATTGATATTTTTATTTCTAATGTAAACATACAATTTGCTCCTACTAAGTTTTTTAAAAATTATTCCATTCTCAATACACGTTTGTTGAGGATTTGTAAATGTTTGCCTCACTCTGTGGGTTTTAAGTCACAATTGGTTCTTGGTCAGTAGGCAAAAACTTTGGCTTTGAGGTATTTCTAGAAAAGAAAACCGTAAGGTAAGGTAGAAGAGTATGGGATAAGCGCGAAGTTAGTGCAAAACGCTCTCTGCGTTTGAATGAATTGAAAGGTATAAGCTACAAAAAAAACGCGGTTCGACTATTCTCATTCTTTGACTCAGTCAAATATAAGAGGCTTTTCTGCAGCACCCCATACAAGCACAGCATAATCCACTCCACAAAACACTGTCAGAGTCAAACCTCAAAAAAAAAAAAATGGAAAGCATGGCTTTTTTCTTAAACTAAATCTCTTTCAGTGCGTTCTTAAAATAGCCAAATCTAAGTGTTCCGGATTTTAGTAATTATATATTATATTAATATAAAATATATTATATAATATTTGGACATTTTCTTTAAAATAACTTCTTTTTTTAAATAATGTTTTCCGGGTGCTTTATATATGAAATCAATTTTCATTTATTAAATTAAGCATCGTCTTTCATATACGTGAAGAAAATAAATTAACTTTTAAACCGAAGGAGGTATATTGTAGTTCTTGATCTGCTGATAAAAAATTCTTATGACTCCAACTTCTTCCAGCGGCTAGTTCTTGACATACAGTCAAAGTTGGCATTTTGTGTTTTTCATATTTTATGCAATATTTTTCTTTTTTAATTCGAATTCAAATACGTGTTTAAATAAGTCAGTCGCTTAAATTATGTTTGTTAAAAAGTGAATTGAATTTTTTTTTTCATATTAGACTGCACTTTAAAAAATTAAAATCCTGATTTGTATTAAAATGACGATTACGCTACAACAAGTATTCAAATTATGCTAAATCTGAGACATGTATATCAACATTAAATGGAAATTAAATAATTCCATCGGTTATGTTTATACATAGCTCACATTACAGTGATCATAGTTTTGTAACCTATTGGATTATCTGAAAATCTCGATCTAATCTAATCAATGTATTGCAGAGGTAATTAAGAAGGTAGTAAAATTGACACATTTTAATTACCTTACGAACATTTTCAGGAAATACAGCTTTAAAAAAAATATTTTTGGAAATAAAATAATACAGGGTGTCTCATAAAATTCTAGAAAGACATTGTCTATAGTTCCCAAAGATAGCATTTGGAAAGAAATCATTAGGATCATTTGGTATGGGATAACTTGGCCATCATTTACATATTTTGCTCCATCTACAATATTTTGGAAAATTTTTTGCAAAAAAAAATTATTTTTGCCAACTAAAACTAATTCAAAAAAGCTAATATAGATCAAGATTTATAAAAAAATGGCTTGCCTCCTAATTTTTCTAAGATCTGAGTTAAAAAATGGCTTAGCCTACTAGACTATAACATAAATTCAAGAAAATATCGAGAGTTAATTATGCTACAGAAAGCTATATTATGATGTTGATCCTAAAATAGAACGTGTTATCGGTACGCATTTCGGAAATAGTTGAGCATGGAATTACCTTTTTGCGTGCAAGTAATTTCCTGAACTTAATAAATATCAAACTAACTTGTAAAATGTCGAAAATGTACCCTAAATATAGAGGTTATATTAAAAATAGTTAAGGAGTGATGGAATGGAGTTCGATAAATATAACACAGAACATTTGCAAGTAGCTTTTAAAAAATACTGTCTAGTAACAAAAACGCTAAGTTACAAATTCTATTTTCGATGTGTTCGACAAAATACTAGACAAGTTAGATTTAATAAAATGAGTTTTCATCGATACATGCACAAAAAATAAAAGCCAGCCTGATACCGGTGATATGCGTTATAGAATTTCAATTTTGTAGCGAATTATTTTTAATATATTAATAATAATATTCTATATATTTGAGATATATAATATTCTATATATTTGAGTATAATATTCTATATATTTGAGTAACTCGGAAGAGTCAGGGATCTACGGCAGAAATTGTATTACGTATTAATGAAAATCCATAGAGTTTAACGTTTTCAGTAGTCAGGAATACTGTTGCTTTTATATTTAGAATTCAGAAGGGTAAAAGAACAAGGTGGATATTTTTAGATGAGCTAGAATAGAAAAGACATGGAAAAACATACTATATCCAGAATTTTATTTAGATAGATTTCGGTGTTATGCCAGTGGTGTACATTAGCAGCATGTAACTTCTGCCTCCTTAGAAAAAGACCTACGAGAAGCATTTAGCTGAGTGAGTCTTTCTTCTTCTTTCCTTTCTTCAATTTCAGAAACGGGTATATGTTAGTGATTTTGTAGGTATATCTAGTAAGAAATCATAAGGATAGCATATAATAGCACGTTTTTTTGTTTTATTTCCTCAAGGTATATTGATTTTAAAGATGTAACATGTTTCGTTAATGCAGATAAATTTAGATACGGTAACTGCATAATTCTGGCTGGTGAAAGAGACACCTCAGTTTAATAAAATGCTTTCGTATCAATTTTAAAATGTCGCTATTTTGGGGAATAACCTGACTTGGCATTTGACTATCGATATAAACCAATAGAGTACTGTAAACAGTTCTTCCATTTTTCGTTACACTTGTGGTTTTACGTAAAATTTATGTATCACTATATAAGACAGAAAGATTAATAAAATCCTTTCATAGAAAATGTGAAGACCAATACTGGTTAGCTTCAGATGCACATAGCTTGCCTTACATAATAAACTAATATGCACACTACACATATAATATTAAAAGAACTAAATAATTTCAATAACGAAATAAAAATTCGAGGCTACTTTGTTGTCACAGATTTTGCCGTATAAGACCCGCACTAGAATTTTACCATTTGATTCTTGATCAAAATTTCAATTTCATCAGATAAGTAGTTTTAAAGTTATGCCACGTACACATAGAACCACAGACATAGGAGAACATATTTTTCTGTGTCTAGGGATGCTAACCGCAAAGATCTGCAAAAATCTCGGAAAATGATTTTTCACGATTTCAATACTTTCATTTTATAAGGGAAGATAATTTTTTAAAAAGAAGCTTCTTATTTCTTTTTTGTTATTGAAACTGAAAGTGTTTACCCGATCAAGTGTAGTCTTTTAAAAGATTTTGGACCTGGTGTTCGCTTTGAGAAGTGTGAGAATGTCTAGCTCTTTCGTATTTATTTCTGTAAGAATCATATTCTACAGGTGAACACTGATTTCCGGGAATAGTGCAATCATCTTTTTTGCAGACATTTCTCTTGAAGGTTTCAATTGCACCCTAACTTTAGAGAGAGAGAGAGCACTAAAATTCAGTGTTCAGATCTCGTGGATTAAAGATCCCTGAAGATACCTCGTGCAATCGAAGGTGAAACGTTGCATAGTAATTCCAATTTGGCACGATCGAATCCGAAGAATAATGATTTCTTAATAAATTTTATACTTTGCAGGTTATTTTTTGAAAAGCAAGTTTTCTTATATCACAATTTGTGTTTTTTTTTAGGTATTTCAAGCCGCGTCAAGTCCTTCCGTCCCTGGAAAAAAATGGCACCACCTTACATATTATCAAAAATCAGCAGCACTGGAAACTATATTTCAGCTTGGAATTACTTGAGCAATAAATTATTTTAAATCATAACATTTTTTTTATTTAGAAAATAAATAATTTTTTTAACACCTTAAAAAATCTAATACATTAAACTAGAATTTTTGTCTTACTTATAAGACAATCAAAACGGATAACTTTTTCATTTATATCTTAAAAGGTTTATGACTACACTTAAACGTAGAAAATTAATTATTTTTAGATATTTTGAGTACATATACCGAGAGATATACTGAGTTGGAGATTGGTGATGCCTATCTACTAAGTTATCATTAATAAATCATTAGTAAATCATTAAGCATATTTCCAAAAGTTGAGAGTAGAATGTGCAACCATCATTTCCAACTGTTTCTCTTGGTACCTATGGATAAAAATTCCAAAGGGTCAATTTTGATTTGCTTGCAACTCCAAAATAATTTCAATATTTTTATTGTAATCAAAAGAATTAAAAAAAAAACAATTGTGGTTATCAATCGTATGGTAATTATCAGTATCTTTGAACATATATTGATGCTGTCAAAATATGTATTTTATTAATTGAATGATCGTTATGTTTTTTAGACGTAAGAAAAACTAGAAAATAGCTTTCCAAGAAATTGCATTTCGGATTTTCTGAAGTACCTATGTTATATAAATTGGTACTGATTTATATAGATCTTATAATTGAAATATATGCTTATCTATAAATGGTTATATTATTTCAGAACGCACAAATTCTAAATATATCAGTTACAAATAGAGTACTTCTTAAAACTTTAAACTCTCTCCGATTAAAGATTATACAGGGCACCCCATGTAAAAGATATACTTTATGTTTCCTACTTTATATTTTCAAAATTACTGTATATTTATTTATTCTCAACATTGTCAATTCTAACTGCACTAGCTCACTACAGAGAATACAAATAAGAATAATATGACAAAGAGACAATTAGGAATAATACTAAATAATAAAACAAGTAATAATTAAAGAACAAGAAAATAATATTAATCCTAGTTATTTTCTCTTTTTTAAATTTTAGAGTTTTTATATTTCGTAAATGTATAGATAATTTATTATAAATTAGAATACCACTATTTACGATTTTTATTTACAAAACTGCCCCGAATATGAATTGTATTTATTAAATTTGTTTGCCGTGTCATGATTAATGTACTGTATGTCCTTTTTCTAAATGTATCAGATGATTTATTTTTTATAAGTACTGAAAGACTAAAAATACAATTTTTAACTCATTAATTTGGTTAGTATATAAATAACCAAAAAAAGAAAGGATTTTCCCTACAAATTTGCTTGTTAATATAGTTAGTACAGAAAATAGTAAAAATATTAAGATTCAGATACGGCAATCAATTAGTACAAAATACACCAAGATAATTTAATTTTAATTTCTTGTTGGAGTCCTCTGTATGCTCAATAAAAATAAAATTATAGCTTTGTTGGCCATACAATTTTTATTTAAATATCTATGCTGTAATAAAAATCATCTTACAAAAACTGGTCTAAAAGAAGGTGGTTAGGTTTTTCAATAAGAGCCTATATTTAAATATTTTAAACCTAATACATAATTCAGAAGTACTTTTAAAGTTATTTTTATAATGATAGTTTTATACGGATGTAACAAAACCTTGAACCTACTTGAAATTGAAATCATATACAGCTACCTACTAACAATAAATAGTGGAGAGTTTTTGTAAAAATATATTTTGATTACTTACTAATTCAATAGTAAATATAGATAACACATGTCGTACTTATTAAAGTACAGTTAAAATTTAAAACACATCAACTTTTTAGATAATAAAGAAAACAAGTTCGTTGTGTTACCTTGAAATAGATAGCTGCAAATACCTGTAAGTGCTTTGAAGAATATCATATTTTCTAATGTCTCTAAAATATCTGAAAATATCCCCCTTCAAGTATATAAAAGTCCCTCTCTTGAGAAGTAGAGTATATGAAATATAATACACTAAAATTTTCACCATTTTTCACTACACTAACTTGTAAATATTTAAATTTAGAGGTTTCTTGAAATCCCAATTATTTGTTATTCTTCTGAATTACAGAAACATAGTAAGTATTAGGTACAATAATTATTCGATCACCAATTCTGGCAATTGTTACAATACAAACATACAAAATACTTTTGTATTTTGTATGGCAAGATAACTTTGAAGTTAAGAGTAAAGTAATAGTCAACTTGGAGTGAAAAACATGGCCTTCTCGATGTCTAAATTTGCATGTAACTTTCCATTTATGAAATCACTGCTACTTCTAAACACCTCTGTTGTTTTCGCACGTAATTTAGCGATCGTTATCTTAGCTATAGTTATTTCCAAAATCGCACCCCAGTACATGTAAAATATACAGGTAATTAAAGTTTGACTAGATATTCAGTTCATTTAACCGTTCGAAAGGCTATTGAAACCTGATGACAATTTACTTTCTAGAGTGGGAAACAATATCCGGATTGCACGCCTTTATTACTTCCTAGTGTGCAGATCCGGCAGAGTGAAACTTCTGTATTTTATCAAACAAAATTGCGAAATTTGCGCCGTTTGAATCCGTTTAATTAAAAGAGCCGAGTATCCCGATATAACTATTAAACTTAATTTTATCCACGGATATTTGAAAGAACGTTAATTAGAGGTATAGGTTTAATGAACATTATTGTTGAATATTTCGTTTCGTTATTTAATTAAGCAAGATACCATACATTCTATGTCTTCATAGTATAATGAAATTGTACAATTTGTATATTATATACAGGTTTTTGGAATTCAAAAATTTAAGAAAAAAACCAAGGTTTTATAAACCACAGGATCTTAAAATAAATATGCCTCCCGAATAAAAGCGGAATATGCTTAAGATTTTTGTTTTATTAAATTAAACTATAACACTCACTGCCACAAAGTTACTTTCAACAGTTATTGCTCCGCAATTTTGATATAATTATTATGATATTTGAAAAAACTGGAATCAAAGAAAACAACATTGTGACAAAAAATAATAAAATATCTATTATCATTGTTATTAATAAAAAAATGTTTTAACATCTCGTTACTGGATTCTATTTCATTATAGTTCGTCCTAATGAACATAAATGAGAGATCATTTTTTTTATGGATAATGTTTCCAGATAGACCAGTTTTTGCAACTTGTTTTAAAGTTCGTAACAACTTATTAACGGCTCTCCCCGATTTGGTTGACCTTCTGTTAAATATGAAAATCTTGAAACATTTGCTGTTCAATTCATTTCAAGTAAAATATATCAGTGTGGGTTTCGATAAATCAACAGTTCTCGATATTATAAGAAAAATTTAAATTTCACCGCTAAAATGTTCGTCCAAGAACTACACTACCAAATTACGTATTGAACATGTCCTAGTGATAAAGCAACTTTTTTTCTGAATCTCATAGTCAATACACAATATTTGTGTTACACACTGAGATTTTTCGGGAACCCTGTTTATCATAGAATATAAATATCATAACAAGTAAGTCAAAGAAAAGGAAATATTTTTCACTTTTAGTTGGTCATAGTCATGGTTGGAACAGCGATTTTATAATAACAGGTACAACCTGTTCCAGTTGCAAAAGATATCTGTTCCAAGAAACCTGCTTCAGTTCCAAACTGTTCCAAAATGTAAAATTAATGCCGTTGTCATGCTGCTCTCTCTGTGACCGTGATCCCTGTTTCAGTAGCAGTTAGAGCCTTCCACGAATTGTTATATTATGTAATATGTATAAGCATGAATTAAAAAATTAAGAAAGATTGATTTGATGATTGTGTTACTTAACTAAAAAAATAAATAAATTCTTGGAAGTGTTTTTAAATTGTTATTATATTTATACTTATATTACGTCTAGCAGGACTGCCAGCACAGATCTTTTTTGTTATAAAAATGTCCTAGCACCTATAACTCTTCTTGTTTACATTAAAAAATAATTGATAAACAAAAAGTTTAAATGCCGACAAAGGCAGTAATGGCACCGAATTAATACCTAGATCTACTTGATGACCTGGCAACATCGCGTCCCGTTCCCAATTATTTCTCAGTGTTGGTGATTCCCATAGTCGTCCGGTGATTCCCCTACACATCAATCATCATAACCTAACTTTTGTTTGACCGGTCAAAGTAGATATTTGATTTGTTTCCTTGAAAAATATTTAATTTTATAATGAGTTCGTTAATTAAAAGTTTATCAACGCGAAATAAAAGCAGTCCGGTATGGAACTTTTTTACAGTCGTCGATAAAACAAACGCTAAATGTAATATGTGTCAGTTGCAGATGTCATATAAATCTTCAATTACAAACCTAAAAAAACATATAGAAAGAAAGCATCCAAGTGTTAAAATTCCACAGAAAAGTGCATGTTTAAGGGAAAGTGTTGAAGTTGAAATTGACAGTGATGAGGATGATTTGGAGCAGCCCATTGGCAGTGTTAGTAGTGTTTCTTCTGATGTAACCGGGAGCGAAGCTGAGCAGCCCGCTAGAGAGCGACCTAAATTTTTTATTCAAGAAAGAATGACAGCTTTTTCTAATAAAAAGTTAGCTCCGAGGGCAAAGAAATCGATCGATTCAGATCTTTTATTGCTTTTCACTTTGGACTTTCCACCATTTAGCATTGTACATGACGAAGGTTTTAAAAGATTTGTACATACTTTAAATCCATCTTACGAACTTCCCAATAGGCAAACGATTTCGAAAACTTTAATTCCAGCGTTATATGAGAGCTCTTTAAATAACGCTAAAGAAGCAGCCAGACATATTATAAACGTCTGCATTACTACGGACTGCTGGACGTCTGCAAATAATGACAGCTTCATGGCAATTACAGGTCATTTTATTGTCGCAACATTACAGATGCGCTCTATTCTGCTGGACTGTGATGTTTTTGAAGACAGCCATACGGGAATAAATTTATCTAAAAAGTTACTGAATGTTGCGAAAAGTTGGGGTTTGGAGAAAAAGATAATTCAGGCAGTATCTGACAATGCTTCAAACATTAAAAATGCCATTGCACGAATAGAATGGAAACATTTTGGGTGTTTTGCACACACTCTCAATTTGACGGTGCAGGATGCTATAAAGCTGACACATAATATTTTAGAAAGAGTCAAATCTATTGTAGCACATTTTAAAAGAAGTTCTAAGGCTACGAAAATACTTATGGACACTCAAAAGAAAAATGGCATTGATGTTCCTCTAAAATTAATCCAAGACGTCGTCACACGATGGAACTCAACGTACCATATGATACAAAGATTTGTTCGACTAGAAGAAAGTCTCCGTTCAACGATGGGGTTCCTGGATGCTTCGTTACCCTCAATTTCGACAGAAGAGTGGGCCATACTCAAAGAACTCTGCCAAATCCTAGAACCATTTGCTGATGCTACAAATTGTGCCAGTGGTGAAAACTACATGTCAGCTTCACTAGTGATAGTGTTAACTAGAGGACTACTTAACGTATGTGAGAATTTGTCTACTGCAAATTTTAGTCAACTAAGCCAAGATGTTTTAGACTGCTTAGTAAACGGTCTTCGAACAAGATTAGGCAATGTGGAATATAGTAACACGCTAGCTGTTTCCACATTCCTAGATCCAAGGTTTAAAACGTTTCCGTTTAAACATAATGATGCTGCTGAAAAAATTAAAAAAACCATAATTAGCGCTGTCGCCGACATTATTGCTGCCCAAAGTGAAAGTCGTGAGTCACAGCATTTTGAGTCTGTGCCTAGTACATCAGCGGATAGCAGCGATAACTTTGTTCCAGCGCAAGAAGTAACCGACCAAATTAAAGTGAAATATTCCTTGTGGGACTCTCTAGATAAAAGTGTTTCACAATTTAAGCCGAAACATACTGCCAGTTCAAGAGCTATAATTGAAGTACAAAGGTATTTGGAAGATGAAGTTCTCAGTCGAGATAAAAATCCTTTGGAGTGGTGGAGAAGTAATGAACATAATTACCCGTATTTGTGCCGTCTAGTACGTTCTAGGTGTTGTGCTCTGGCTACGTCTGTGCCGTGTGAACGGTTGTTTTCTAAAGCGGGAATTATTTTAAACGATCGCCGAAGAAGACTTAGTGCCAACAAATTAAAACAATTGTTATTTATAAACGTTAACCATTCGTTTCAAGTTTAAATGTTTCGATATTTTGTAATTACTTATAATACTTTTTTATTGTTCGTCGGTATTCTTATTTGAGCAAACGAACCAAAATACTAAAATAATACATTTTAGTCTATCTCCGTTATTTTTTTGATTTGTTGTTTAATTTAAGTTTGAAATATCTATTAATGTTTTTTTATGATAACTAGTTGAAAAGTGTTATTTTTATATTTTATTATTAGATACAAGAACGGTTTTTTATTTCAGTAATATCTAGGAATGTAAGTTTTTATTTTATATATTTTAAATAAACCTTTGTTTTTGTTTTATGACAGTATTTTTTATTTATTTATAATAAACATTTAGTTTGGTTACATTTTTAATTAAATATATTAAACATCGGCAACGCCGCGCAAACCGCCACCCGTTCTACTCACAAACACACACATCGCCACGCCTACCAGTTTTTTTTACTCGCTGTTTCCAATCTGTTCCACATAAAAATCCGTTTCGATTTTAAATAAAACAGTTCTTGTTGCTCTCGTCACATTCGACACTTGTGTGGCAGTCGCAGTGTTTTGGAACAGCTGGAACAGGATAGCATATGAACCAATACCTGTTCCAAACTGTTCCAAACAAAAACCTGTTTCGAAAATAACAGATCCTGTTCCAAAGCATCATCACTAGTTGGTCAGCATAAGATGTCCTGTTCGGACTATTAAACATTTATAAACAAACGCTAAAACTTGCTTACAAAAACTCGAAATGAGATCAAGTTCAAATACCAAATTCTTATTTTTTATTTGCATTACCCAGTATGATATTGTTTTAAATATCTAGAAAAATTCTACGATTATATTTTTTACGAATTATGGTGATGGTAACTCAAAATAAAAGAATCGATGACATATTAAATAATAAAGTGAAATGTCCGGGTGGCGGTTTCATTAAACGAATAAATTACTCGTGCCTAATAATAGGAAAAGCTTGTATTAGGGGTACAAATGAAAGTGGTTAGTAATTAAAGGCGAGTGAATGTTCGCTTTCCAATTTCATAATTTCCAATTTTGCGTGTTGTCGGTCATATCAATAAAATATCGATGTGAAAACTGCCTTGTAATAAATATCAATTATTTTGTTTTGATGGTTTTATAAACGTAACCTCCAAACTTTTTCTCTAGAAACGTTCTCCGCTCGATTGCTTTTGTTCGAAAAGTGATAAGTATAGTTAAAATGGTACTATACATTTTATCCCTAGTTTAATTGGTTAATTTGTAATCCACCTTTGTAATTAGAGTGTAAAAAGCCATTGTCTTATGTTTCCTTATGTCAGAACCTTGTGATTACCTATTCTATTATATAAAATATTATAAATTTATAACATTGTACTTGCTGATGTATTCCGTAACGTGTTTAGTTACCTGAAGAAAATTCACCAGTTGAATATTAATATATGATGTTTGTCAAAGAAAATTATAAAATTAGATGTTATAAAAAACAAAGTATATCTAGCATAATTAGTACAGTTTGTAGCATGGTGCAGTCGGTTTATTAAAAAAAAGCATGGAAACGAAAAGTGGAAATGCCAAAAATAAGAAAATTTATCTGTAGAAGTTGTTATGAGTAATAGATTAGGCCCCATTGAGAAATATATTTCTTCAATGCAAAATACTATATAGGCTTTAGAAACTAGTTTTAATGAAAGAATATGGAAAACAATTTGAACATTACCCAAGTTTGAATGAAAAATATTCCTCCAATACAAATATTCTTAAAAAATACTGTTTTCAATATAAAGTATGAAAATTCAGTTTAGAAATATTAGATAAGTTAGATGGATATTGCAAAAGCGAGGAGAAGAGCAAAGAGGAAAAATGAGAAGAGGGCAATTTATATCAGGCAAACAAGAAGAAAGGGAACAGTTTATGTCATTTTATAGAGAAAAACTTTAATTTTTTCGATTATCGGATTATGATTTTCACTGTCATGAAATATGTCTAACAGATCATATTGCAGAGGTATTGGAGGCACTAAGTAATGGTAAAGTACGAAAAAAGCAGGGCTGTCTCAGATAATACTGTTTTAAATGAAATTATAGCAATTTGTGCATCGGAAGACAGGCCTTTTAAAGTATATCCAAAAATTATGGAAATTACTAAAACCGAAGAAAAACTGAATACAACAGGAAATGTCCCAGGTGTAAAAACGATTGGCATGAAATTTAGGAGTTTGTCCTGCTAAAAATTTTATATGTAAGAGGTATCAAAAAAGGAACATTTCACAGAATACTATAAATCAAAAAATATATGTTATAAAAAATTTGACATAGAGACAAAAAGCTATCAAAAAATAAGAAACTTAAAAATTTTGACAATAGATTGAAAGAAAAAACAGCTTAGTCCTATTCTATTAGAGATTATAAATGAAATAAATATATGTTATCGTAACGCCATTCCTGATAATGGAGCAAACGTTTGTTTAAGAGGAGAAATTTTAATTAAAAAATTGTCCTGTACAGATTCAGATAGGAGCACTAAAATGCAAAATTTTATATTAAAATCAAGAAACGGAAATTGTAACTTATATTTGTTCTGGTTTTCGAGATCTTTTATTTGATCCAAGTTTTCTAATGCCATTAAAAAGCATTCCAACAGAGGTTAATGTTGAAAACATTTACAGTGGTATAAATAACCCTACAGAAGAACAGATGAATAAAATACATACAAGAGCGTTAAAAGCATATGCTGATCTTTTATATTACGAAACGAAAAGAACTTAAGAAGTTATATAAAATTACGAATATAATATAAAAACCTAATTTCGTTATAATTTTTATGTTTTTCTATAGAGTGTTTCTACTGCAGACATAAAATGATTACACTTAATGATACGTTTAAATATCTTTTTACGTGCAGAGTGTATTACTGCTGCATATATAAATTCAAAATATAAACAATCCATTTAAATATCAAAAATACATACCAGCGTATTTCCGGCATAGAAATAACTTCCGCTGTATATCCGCTTAATATGCTGACTTTGTTGTGTTATAGAGTAATTTCAGTAGCGGTGATGTATTGCTTCCAAATATCGTCCTATTAATGTTTAATTAGAGGCGATATAATATTGCTTTAGCCTAATGAGAATTAGTGGTGATAAGTGTTTTAATTAAAGTTCTGTATCACTCGAAGTGTGAAAATAAACAACCACCATTTTTCCGATTACATTTCGACATTCTGTATAATTTGCCATAATGTTTTGGAATAGTTAGAAGACCTTGTTTAACATCAAACGAAAGCTTACAAGGTTTTAGTCAACCATCTTCTACATTTGCATCCAGTAGGCATGAAGGCTTACATCTCAATCCAGGGCTCTTAATTGCGATATTTAAAGGTTCTTGTTGGTGAAGATATATGTATTCATTAAATAATGTTAAAAATGAAGGATAGACACATAATATTACTATTTTACGTAATACGTACATTGTAAGGATGTTCTTTATTTTCTTTTATGTTAAAAAGCGTTTTTAATAATTTTTGAGGTAAATTATTGTAACCCTAAAAATAATGGAAAAGTAGGGCAGTTGCTAAAAGCTGAATTAAGAAAATAATAGACATCTGTTAAGAATTGCAGTAATTATACGTTCAATATTAATAACAGTTATAATAATAATACTAATAATAAAAATAATATGCAGGTTGTTTTTGATAAATTTAAATATATTTACAAATCTTTACATACAAAATCATTAGGATAATTTTTTACAATTTATTAATTCATTGCTGCTAATAAATGACAAGTAGGTCTAAAGTGAACCGTGAACCCAAGTAGCACTTTCAGTTATGAATACGTCATTGTTATCACAAGTATTTTCGTTGAAGTAACCGGAACTTGGTGTCGCCACGTTCTGTTTAAGCATGTAACTGTGACTTTGACTATTACGTAGTAAAAAAAAAATTACGCGCTTTTAAAATTCGTTAATTTTCAATACATTTTAGTCAAATATATTGGCCAATTTAAATCTCAAAAATGTAATTTTGGACTTTGGTTTAAATAGTAATTATCATTAAAAATTTTATTTTAAAGAGTGATTCTTTTTCTAACGTAATGTTTAATTTCTATGCATATTTAATCTTTATATTCACAAAAACAATCATCATAGCTAAATATTTATAGGGGAGATGATGAAAACAAACAATGGCGTTTTATTGGACTTACTTTTAGGTTGGCTGTATTTCTTTACTGAAAAAATTACCTCACATTAAGTGTCTACTACTGCTCTCATACGCCTTTATAGTTTTTGATTCTTTAAATACGCAAGTGTCACTTATACCCAATTAAACTGAAGTATTGAACGCTAAGGTGGTACGAATAAAGTTATCTATTTACAAAGATTTGCCAACATTCCGCCGTTTCTTTAAAATTTAATGCGTTGTGTCATAGCATGCCATCTATCATTGTTTGACTAAACTAGAAATAAGACACAAAGTCTCGGTCTCAGTCAAAAAGAGTATAATGCGGTTACACGTGTTTCACCTTTTCAGGCATCATCAGACCTACAATTAATATAACAATCAAAAACTATCACTATAAATATACAGAATTCAAACAGACCTTCGACATTAACCAAAATCACAAGAACAAATCAAACAACTATAACGTCACATGTTAAAAGTTGAATCAAATAAAAGACAAAAAAAAATATATAAATAAAAAAATATAAAAAAGGTTATTGATATACCTAGGAATTGAACCCGAGCCTCCGGCGTGACACACCGAGGTACTGACCACCACTCTACCAGCAGGTCCAATGAAATGTCTATACATTATCTTCCTGCCGATTAATATTAGTACTAAGATTATTAAAAATTAGTTAGGGTTCGAAATTGAAGACATCGTTAACACAATGTAAAACTGGGCTTTTTTTAGCCCTTGTAATTTCCATCTTCTCTAACAAATCCAGTTTTTTACTCTTTGGACACTCGTGTAGTATCTTTACATTGTTTGGTATAGAAAAATGGTGTCCAGTTGTTAGCAAGTGGTTAGCAAAAGCCGACTTTGTCTTAGTGATATCAGTGTTTTTATATTTATCGAAAAGGCTAAAATGTTCCCGGACCCTAGTGGAAATCCTTCTCCCTGATTGTCCGATATATACAGCAGAACAATCTCCACAGCCCAATGAGTACACCCCTGATTTGTTTGGTTTTTATTTTTTATTTCCTTAAAATACCGCTTTATGTTGTTTTCTTCATTTATGACATAACCAAGTTCTGATATTTTTAATTTTCTATAAAATATGCTGAGTTACGAAAGCTACTTTTTTCTTATTGTATGTGAAGCCATTATGAGCCATTTTAACTTGTTACTCGTAGACGATAACACAACACATACACAACTAATTATTAGCTGTAGACCGAATTACAATAACTTTATAAGGACAGTGGCTTCAATACAAGCCAGTAATAGCCAGTTTAAAGTAGCAGTAGGCGATAACTTTTTCTACTCTGCAACGACTCGTTTTACTTTATAGTAATACGTTATAAGAGTACATTTGAACGTAATGGAGTAGTCTCGGCAAAGTTCAAGAAGGTACTGATACTTAAAGTTTGTAATTTAGTAAACATATTAGAAACAGTAACTTTGAATATTTACTATTATGTCACGGAAAAGAAATGACGACCTTGGAGTCAAATCCGTAAGCAGTTGCTTGGCAGTACTTATTATATAATAACTTCACATGGAAAATTACTATAAAGTATTATTCGCAGTAACAAAATATATATATAATACGTAAAAGCGTGTAACCCAAAGTGTTTGTTGAAATATAGTAGGATTATTAATAATAAATACGTAAAAATTCTTAAACAGTAGTAGTAGAAACAGTTGTAGCTAATTTAGTGCTAGCTGGGATGTAGCTTTTTAATAATTAGTTTGATGAATATCTTAGCTGTACGTAGAATTGGAAAAACTAAGGATTGAAGAAGAGTTCTTATATGTAAAACTCTTGTTACTGTCGATAAATAAACAATGTGTCATTTTAAACAAAAAAATACATACGTGACATAACGGAATACAAGATCTTTTAACCCTTTCGACACGTCACGTTGGTTGTAATGCCTTAGCGCTCAGACGGCTGCCTTCGAAGTGATTCAGTGACGACCGTCGGATATTTTCGACATATAAAAAGTTACAAAATTCCTTAGCAAAATGGTCTAAAAACAACACAACAAGGGTTATTTATCTTTTTATTAAGAAGTAAACTAAACTGCAAACAATGTTAAACGTATTAAATTAACATTTTTTTAAATTAATAATTTTTAACGGTGCGGTATCTCTCGAAACAGGGAACAACACATAAACCAACATTACAGTCTTTACACAGGTAACGAGACTCCCTTCTTTTCTTTGTTCCGGCCTTAGTGTTTGAACAAACAATACAACGCCGCATAGCTCTCTTTGATTTGTCTGTATCGGGTACCAGAGATGGAAAATGTCGCTCTGTCAACCTGCCTATTTGATCACGAAGAATTTGAGGTGGCTTGCGTTGAACAGGATATCTAAAAACCGAGTTAAAAACTTAATCTAGCAAAGATTTAAAAAAAAAATCTTACCTCTCCAACAATTGGCGAATCACGTTCAGGTGAAATGTTAATGGAATTTTCTTTTCATGTTGTGTCAAGAATAAGGCATGTGCGTTCAATATGCAAAGGTCCAATATGTGAAAGAATAATTTCTTGTACCATTTAATATTTTTTCTCATAGAATCTATGCTACACACTAGCATATCTAAACAGTCGACTGCTCCCATTTTTGAATTGTAGTCTACCACACAAGATGGTTTCCTAATATTTTCTTGGGTTGTTCGGTCTAATTTTGGCAGTGTTACCATTTTAGTTTCGTGCATTGTAGATATCATTGTAACATCTCTACGGTCTTTCCATTTTAGTATTAGTAATTTTTCAGAACTTTTCCAAACAGTTTCTCCCTTATTCAACTTTGCTCTTAGTTTCGGCAGGCCTCTTCGATTCTGACGCACTGTGCCGCAAGAATTAGTTTTGTTGTCAAATAGGAACAAGGACAAAGCAGGGCTGCTGTAAAAGTTATCAGTATAAAGAGGGTGTCCCCTGTAAAAATATGGTGTCAGCAATTTAGTTACAACAGCACCTGTAATTCCCAAACGAGGATCTTCAGCCACAATATTTGAATCTTTACCGACGTATACATTGAAGTCCAAAATATAGCCTGTATCGCAATCACATAGTACATAGAGTTTTATACCAAAACGGTGTCTCTTTGTTTTAATGTATTGTTTAAATACTAGGCGTCCTTTAAACAAAACTAGGCTCTCATCAATAACTAGGCATTCAAATGGGTACATTGCATTCTTGAAGTTATCCTTAATTAACTGCAACACATTTCTAATTTTAAACAAGCGGTCATCAGGCGGGGTTTCATCATTGTTGCACAAATGCAAAAATCTGTATATTTCACTAAATCTATCTCTCGATATATATTGTCCAAAAAAAGGAGTACTCAATAAGGGGTCCGTAGACCAATACTCATGTACAGATAGTTTTTTGTTTCTTGACATCAGCATATTCAGTGATAAAAAACTATAAAATTCCGACATATCAAGTTCTTTTCAATCGTTCGTTTTTTCTCTAGCATATCGGTTGGTTTCATTTACTATTAAATCTGCAATATTTTCTGAGAAGAGGCTTAAAAAAAAGTCAATATCGTTTGACTCACCATTTAAGTTCAAATCCGGGTTTAGTCCGCTCTGCTCGTCATTAAATGCATGCTTTGGGGTTTAAATTCGTTATCTGTCCAATCTATGTTTATATCTTCTGCCGGATGTGTGTTCTCTTCAACTTCTAAATTTTCCTCTGTGATTTGCGCTCCACTAGTACTTTCCATGCATTCTTCATCGCTTTCCAAGTACTCACTGTCGCTTGATGTTTCTGGTTTGTATTCACTTCCACTGTCACTGAACGGTTCGTTTTCGCTTAAATAACAATCTTCATAATCTCCCACATTTCCCAGAATATGTTTCACTTCATTTGCATCTAGACCACAGAAGTTTGTTACCGACGCGTCTTGTTTAGCCCTTTTTGGTCGCGATGGACCGGCACCCGCACTTGACGACATTCTGAACAATACTGTAAACAGCACGTGGTGGATTTACCGCCAAAACTTTGTTCGGCGATCGTCGAGTATATCGGACGGCAACGGAATACTTCGACACTCGGCTACAAGCCAAAGTTAAGCATCACGGAATAACTCGACGCTAGTACCACAACCATTGCAAATTTTAAAGAGGATCGGATATAAACGACAGCCGTTAGAGAAGCACAAAAAAGCTTGAATGTATATATCCGACACCCGTCTGAGAGGCAAATGAGACCAAAACGGATATATCCGTCATTCGTAACGAAAGGGTTAATAGACACGTTCCTCATTTTTATTCTTATATCATTATTCACGTATAACACTAATAGTATTTTTATATATTTTTTTAAAATAAATTCTTCTTTTGTTTTTAAATTTTCGACAATGGAAGATTTTGAGTAAAATACGCTCGTCATAATTGTATTTTCTGTATTTTCTTTACGTATGTACAAAGTTCCGGACAAATATATTTTCAAAATTTAGGCGTTAAAGACATGCAGACACGCATGTTCGTAAAACTCTTTGTATGTAAGCAGATAAACGTTAAAGAAAAAACTAAATTTATTTTTTGAGGAAATTATTTTTCCATCTTAAAGTACCCCTATATAAAAAATAGTTGCTTTATATGCAAAAAATAGATAACATAGTCTATCTGTAAATATGTATAATTAATTGTTAGCAGCTTTATACAATTCCAAAAAACTATAATTTATTTTATTATCATTATTATTTTCATTAATAATATTTTCCTCCATAAAAAAAAGTTTCACTCCCAGCCACACCACTTTTAATTTTTGATAAAAATTTAAAGTCAACCGGATAAGTAGTTTTTGAGCTATGCCGCGTACAGATAGACTAACAGACGGCCGAGACATGTTTTAAGGGATCTAGTTCCTTAACCCTTTCGCGTCGACTTTATTTTTAAAATTTTTTATTTCAAATTACTGTTGGGTTATATATGTCCCAGAGCAAATTCAAAAAATTCAGATGGGAGCTGGTCGAATCATATTTGAATACTAAGTTGTCCCACACGCTTTCTAATGCTTTAGGAGCAATTTTTGTATTACGGGTTGCCGATATTTATAGGTTAGTTTGTATTTAGAGTAATTAAGACTGCCACGTGTTGTTGTTTACTGCAGAATATAAGCCATTTTTCCAGAATTACGTTAAAATAATTGAATATAGTGTTTGGACCATGACCAGGTAAGTTTTATAAATACCTTGGCCCAGTTTTATCATAATATAATTCTATTTTTTTGGCTTTTTATAAACAAAAGTTGCGTCGGGACATATATGTCCCAGCCGAATTCTTTTTTGGTATGTTATTGTCCCACTAGTGTTTTACCGACACATATTTTTAGGCGGCGATTTTTAACCCAAAAAGAGTTAGAGGCTCTCGTGGAAGAAGGTTTATCTGATGTATCTTCCGAAGAAGACCCATTCCAAGACAGTGGGTCAGAATACTTAGAAGAGGATACTTCTTCTAGTGATAATTCTAACGTTGGAGAGACTATTTCAAAGCGTAAAAAAGTTCTAAAAAAAAAGTCTAAAAAATCTAAAAAATTGAGCCGACTTTTTCGGACCATACTGAAGCTTCGACGTCTTTTCATAATGGTGAAAATGAATTTTCTAGCAGCTCTGACAGTTCGGATGACGAACTTGTTCAACCAGATACCCCCGCCCCTTCAGCAGACAATATTGTGATATGGAAAGAAGTTGTTGATTTCAATCCTCGCTTCAAAATTCCAGAGGAAGCTAATTGTACCCTGCTGGCTAACGTTCATCGAGAATCAACAGAGCTAGATGTATTTCTACAACTAATGCCACCTTCATTATTCATATATATCGCGCAGTGTACCAATGAGCGTTTAAAAATTTTGGAAGAGGTTAAAAAGAAAAAACAAAAAGAAACAGATTCATATGAAATTATGATTGTTACTGGATGTTTTCTTATAATGGCTTATAATAAATTACCTCAAATTCAACATTATTGGGCTTCTCATAAGTCTTTGGGAAATGAAGCAATAAAACAAGCAAAATCAAGAGATAGATTTCGACTTTTATCTAGTAAGTTGTACTTCAACCAGCCTAAAAAGCCAACTGATGCCAGTAAAACTTATTATGTTGACGAGTTAGTTTCCTGCCTAAAATATACTTTCCCTAAAGCTAGAACTGAAAGTAAATTTCAGTCCATTGATGAGTCGATGACAAAATTTAAAGGTCGTTCGTCTCTCAAGCAATATTTGCCATTAAAACCGATTAAACGAGGCATTAAAATATGGGAGCGATGCGATTTTAAAACAGGTTATGTATACGATTTTAATATATATTCAGGAAAACAAGCAGGCCCTGTAGAAGGTACATTAGGTGAACGGGTGGTGAAAAAATTAACTGAAACTCTGAGAGAAAAGGATGTACTTATCTGCTATGATTGGTTTTTTACATCTGTCGAGTTGATGAATTCTTTACCTTTACCCCAAGTCGGTATGTGCATTTCTAACCGTAAAAATATGCCCAAATTTGAGAAAAGAAAAATGAATCGAGGAGAAATGCAAACACTGTGCTGTGACCAGGGAACTATAGCTTTTCTTTGGATGGACACAAAAGAAGTGACGTTGCTTAGTAACTGCCATACAGACCAAATAGTTGAAACTGAGAGGACTGCCAAGGATGGAACTAAAAAAAAGGTACCATGCCCGGAAGCAATACGCACTTACAACACTTACATGGGTGGTGTGGATCTATCTGATCAACTAACTGGACTATATGACATCGACCGGAAATCATTGAAATGGTGAAAAAAGGTATACTACAAGCTGTTGTTAACCACCGCAGTAAATGCGTGGATAATTTTCAAGGAAGTTCGAAACCGAGACGTTCCATTTTTGACATACATGGTCGATTTAGCAGAACAATTAATTGGAGCTGGACGAGAGAATGCAGCTGTAACGCGCAAAAGATCATTTGGAAGAACAACGATCTCATCAGCAAACCTCATCAATGTGGGAGATCATCTCCCAATTGTTTCAAAAACTAGAAGGCGATGCCGAAGATGTGCTCAACAAAATAGAGAAAAACGTACAGTAATAATATGTTCCGCATGTGACGTGCCCCTGTGCAAGGACTGTTTTTCATGTTACCATTCCTAAATAAGCCTTATATTCTCATTTGTGTTAAAAACAATACAGTTTTAGTTTTTCGTAGATATGCCTTTGTTTTACTACTGGGACCTATATAGCCCATATTTTAATACTACTGGGATATATATAACCCACGTTGTAAGTTTTGTATTCTTATAAATAAAATTAAATTTGAAGTATTATGGGCTTTATAGGGCCTAACAAAGTTAAAATATTCGGAAAAATATTTAAATTTCCAGATAAAAAAAAGTCGCCTTTTCAAAACCTTTTTTTCTCTGGGACATATTTAACCCAATCGACGCGAAAGGGTTAAAACTACTAGTGTAACTTTTTCACGAGTACGATACGTCCCTTTTACCAAATAAGTAAAAGAAAATTTGTTAGTTCTTGGGATTAGACCATCTCAAAATGGAAACACTTTCCGACGTTTCGCCTTCGATTGAACGAGGCCTCTTCAGGGATATTTACTTTACGAGATCGGAACAGTGAATGAACTCGGAGAGACCTAGGTTGGCTATTTCTAGTCGACGTATGTTCACCGAACTGGTACCCTATGTAACAATCGGTTGAACAACGGCACCTACAAAGTAGTCCAAGCAGACCCGACCAACAAAATCGAGAGACGGATAACTAATCTTATAAACGCATCCAACTTGCCAGCCAGGAGAAGGAGACGTTAAGGCCAAGCAGCTCAAAGATTCAGCGCCAGCGGTTCTACGGACTACTTAAAGTACACAAGGTTAATAATGCACTTCGACCTATCGTCAGTAAAATAGTATTGTCCACTTACAAAATCGGTAAATATCTTTCAAATATTCTTAATCATTTTCTGGAAAAAATATTTATATACTAGAAAATCTATGCATTTTGTAGAGGAATTAAAAGCAATCCAATTAGATACAAAAGATATGTCAGTTTCGATGTAGGATGGCTATATACGAAGGCTCTTATTAATGATTAAAAATCCATACTATCAGATTTATTTCACCATAATAATATTGACAACTCACTTCTAGATCTGATTGAAGCATGTTTTGCATCAACTTATTTTGTTTTTCAAAGAAATTTTTATGAACAAACCTCAAAAGCAGCCATCTCCTCTGTCACGCGCGGTAACTAATATCATCATGAAAGCTTTGAGGCGGAAGCTTTAATGCATCTCCAATAAAGCCAAAATCGTGGTTCTAAGATGTAGATGATACTTTTGTAATATAGCCGCATGGTCCAGAAAACCTCCCTGTGTATTTTGATCATCGGAATCAGCAATATTTTAATATAAAATGTACAATGGAATTTGATGCAGAATGCACGATTGCTAGATGTTTCTTAGGACACTGTGTATATAGAAAACCAATGTCTACTAACAGAGACCTAAATGCAAATTCACACAATTCTTTGGTTTACAGACCCCCGCGATTTGTGACTAAAATTCTTTACAATCGGAAACAGAAAAACTGACTCAAGCTTTAAGAGAAAACGGATATCGCACTGAGATCAGTTAGAAAATATAACGATCCTACTACACGAAATGAAACTAATAAGGAGTTACCGAGAGGAAGTGTAGTTACTTCGCCGGTCTAACCTAGATATAATCTTCAACATTTTATATTTTCATACCTCTAAAAATGATCGAAGATCAACGTCGATGACCAATCTAATTACTGCGAGATATTAACCTAGACTATTCTTGGTACAAATTTGAAACGAATCATTCTTAATTTCTCATGTGGTAAATACAAAATTGTGCTTCGCTTAGACCGCAAATTTTGTCAGTACATACACACACACACACACCACACACACCTACACACACACACACACACCCACCTACACACACACACACACGCACACACACTCACGCACATCCGTATTTTAGGGATTCTAAAACGCCAAAAAACCGAATTTATATTTTTTGATCATTTTGTGATTTCAATACTGTCTCTATATATTAAGAAAAAGGTGACTGATTTGCAACAAAATAGCAACATTTGTTGTTTATTTAAAGAAAATATTGCAAATATATACTTTATCTACTTATTCTTAATGATAAAATAAAATCTAAATGAAAAAAAACAAGTAAATAAAAGTCTTAAATCCTGGCGGCTTCGAAAACAAGTATAATTGCTTTATACGTCTCTTTAAATGACATTTAATTACGCGGAAAAGACGCAAATAGCTTTAAATTGAAAAAGATAAATTTTCTTGTAGGACATTTTGAAGCATCTCCTAACAATACTCGATTTCCGTATAATCCTCCTTATAAAGGATCTCATTTTAAACGATTGATTGTTTATCGAAAAATCCCTCAGGATATCTTTGGATGAGGGTTTGTTTGTAGCAAAAGGTTTATAGTCTTTACCAGTTCTTAACTACCTAACAGTATAATTTTGTCGTTAGTAACTCTGCCTTCGAGGAGATGATTAAAGAGGTATAAAGTGTTAGATGTCTAAAGGGCTGGATAGAGTAAACGACAAAAGCCAATTTTTTGGTAAAATTTCGAATATTTTTAAAACGAGATGAGATACTGAGATGCAGGTTTTAGCTATGCTAAAGAATATTCTGCAAATTTTCCAATATTTTATTTTTACTTCCCTCATAAAAGGAAAGTATCGTAAAAATCACCCTCCGAGGTTTTTTCAAATCTTAACGTTTCAGGGTCTCTAGAAGACGAAAAACATGTTTTCACGATCCCGTCAGTCTGTGCCTGTCTGTCGGTCTGTTGGTCTGTTTGTTCGCGGCATAGCTAAAAAACTATTTACCCGATTGACTTCAAATTTTGATCAAAAATTAAGGCTCATATGGGGATGACCTGGTAATATTTTGGTTAAAATCCATTATGCCGGAGCAAGATGGAGGCCTAGTGAAAGGTTAAAGAAATTATTACTAAAAACACTAATTATCCAGTTTATCTTAAATTTTGTACAAAAATCAAGTTATATGTAGGAATCAACTGGTCAAATTTTGATATGAATCCAAGATAGCGGAACAAAATGGCGGCTTAGGAAATTATTTAAATATTCAGCTCGAAAAAACCTTCTTCGCCTCCGATGATCCGAACGCACTAATTTACATTAATTCTACAACAAGCGAACAAGAGCTTGCTGCCTGCAGCAGCAGTTTTATGTCCCTCCCATCTCTATTTAGCTTATTGATATTCACCATTGCGTTGCCATAGCAACTGCCGTAAACAAATCTAAGCGCGAAAGCCGGCGTGCGGGGGGAGCCTGATGCGGAATTTGTTACTGCTGATTGTGATTCCTCAACGTGTCGCTCTTATGAGAAGGTGTCCAGCGCTCTACGTTTTTAAGTCATATTATTTTTTGAGTATATAACGCACTAGTTTTGATAGAAAATAATGGTATAATTAAGTTAATAATGTGAATTTATATAAAACATACTACATTTTTGTAATAAAAATGTAGATTATAAAATGTTTAATATTTTAAAAATATTTTTATTTTTAAGTAAATTGATTGGAAAATGTAGGTGAAGTGGCGCTGTTATTAACGTCCCTATATGCCAAAAAATATGCTTTATAAATTTCGTAGGTCCGTCTGCCGGTTTGTCTGTCAGTTCGCGGCACAGCTTAAAAACTATTCATTATATTGACTTCAAATTTTAGACATAAATTAAGGCTCATATGGGGATAACCTGGCGATATTTTAGTAAAAATCCAATAATGAAACGTTAAAAAATTATTACTCCAAAAACTGATTACACAATTTGCACACAAATCAAGTACTATGTAGGAATCAACTGGTAGAATTTTGGATACAAATTGGCGGAACAAAATGGAGGCCAAATAAAATTTTTGTAATCTCAAAAAATCAGCCTAGCAGACTTTACATATCTTCGCGTTTTAGCGCCCCTAGATGCCAAAAAATATGTGTTATCAATTCCGTCCGTCCACCTGTCGACTAGCTTAAAAACTGCTCATCAGATTGACTTCAAATTTTGGACAAAAATTAAGGCTCATATAGGGATATCTGGTAATATTTTAGTAAAAATCCAATGTACCGGAACAAGATGGCAGCCTAGTGAAATGTTAAAAAATTATTACTAAAAAAACTGCTTATCCAATTTACCTCAAACCAAAAAAAAAACAAGTGTTACATAAGAATGGAAGTTTGCAGCCGGAAATCACCGGAGCCCCGATAGGTGGTGCTAAATGTTACATTTAACTTGTAGTACTGTTTCAGTATGATAGACGTTTCGTTTTCGATTTTGTCATATCGAGCAATCTGTTATTTCAGATCTCCCTGAGTACAAGCCTGCCTGATGAGGGTAGAGGCCCAGAAATCATGATCGCAGGAGGGTACCCTGTGACATAATCGAAAGCAATTCTTCTTTTAAGCCGTTTTGCACCTGCAGAAATTATATATTTCTGCTATTATATATATAACTTTTCCGGCCAAGAACATTTGATAAAGATGTGTGAGAGCGCATTTTTATCAATTTTTAGTATCTACTCTCCGCATGATGGTGCTAGTGCATGCTTTTTAAATTACCTACGGGTTTGCAGCCGGAAATCACCGGAGCCCCGATAGGTGGTGCTAAATGTTACATTTAACTTGTAGTACTGTTTCAGTATGATAGACGTTTCGTTTTCGATTTTGTCATATCGAGCAATCTGTTATTTCAGATCTCCCTGGGTACAAGCCTGCCTGATGAGGGTAGAGGCCCAGAAATCATGATCGCAGGAGGGTACCCTGTGACATAATCGAAAGCAATTCTTCTTTTAAGCCGTTTTGCACCTGCAGAAATTATATATTTCTGCTATTATACATAAGAATGAAGTGGTAACATTTTGGTATGAATACAAGACAGCAAAACAAAATTGCGACCCAATAAAATATTTAAAAAAAAAGTCTGAAAAAAAAAACTTCTTATTAGATTAATTTCAAATTTTGTGCAAGCATTAATTGTTATAGAGAGATAAGCTGGTAAAGTTGTGTTACAAATTCAAGATAGCGGAACAAAATGGCGACCAAATAACATAAACGTAACGTAACAAATCTTCTTATTTAAATGACTGTAAATTTTGGAGAAAAATTAAATATGATATAAGGATAAACTGGTGCGAATTTAACATGACGTAACAAAATCGCGGTGTGTGAAGGTAAAAACTACTTATTGAATTCATTTTAAATTATGCCAAAAATCAAGCGTGACATAAGTAGAAACTGGTAAAATATTAGTAGGAATTCAATATATTGGAACAAAATGGCGTTCAATAGAAATGTTTGAAAAGACATTATATATGTATTCCTAAATAACTCTGTACTGAATTGAATTGGTTCATACCTCACTGTTCTTAATAAAAAGAAATATTCATAATGAGAGAAGTTCCGGGTAAAGGAGTTTACCGATTTTTTTTAAAAATGTTTGGCGAATTTGTAAAACAATTTGGAACGCTTTTTAAAATGTTTGATATATTTTTTTTAATATTCTTTTAATTAGATTTTTCTACATTATGGCGTAAAGTCCCTATGAACTTACCAATACATGCGAACGGCAGCCAGTCATCTTTTCGGAGAGCTGTAGGTTGCAGGTTCTCGGGTACACCTTTCGAAATTAAAATAGGCGCCACCTAATTGACTGTGACTCAGTTAGGAAGAAATCTATATTGATATTTAAATGCAGACAAAATAAAGATTTGGAGGGCTTTTCAATAAAACTACACTATATAAAGTACAGACTGTCAAATTTTAATGATCACCTTGATCTTTTGTTTCTTTTTTTTTAAGAGTTGTTTTATAAACTAATTTTTGACATATGAAATTTAGCTTAAATTCAAAAATTCAATTGACATTAAGATATAAAAAAATAAATCAAGAAAATGTAAAATATATATAAAATATATGAAATGCGATAGAACGTTATTACCATTATATCATCAACCTGTGAACGTCTGGCGAAATGTCATGACACATATGTAAATATGAAAATTAAATTAAATAGCGCACAGGGAATCAAAAATTCATGAATTTTCTTTTACCACACTGCCACAAGGAAAAAGTTATAAAAATATAAAGTATTTCGCCAAGGCTGTTTTACAAAAAATAGGTTACTTACTTCCTTTCTGCTACCTTATATAAAATTTATAAATATAAAAATTAAGAATTAATTCCTCTCACTCTTGCAGGAAGGAACTCCCAAAATCATTGTAGAACTCTTGGTTTATGTACCCCAAAAATTACACCATAAACTTGTAACTATATCCCAAAACCATATCTTGAATTCTTAACCTGAAACTCTACAAACGATTGTTTGTCTTAAAATAAAATCGACATGGAATATGCAAAAACAAGTTATTTACAACACAACTATTCAAAGACATCGCCTTACCTCTAGTCATCTAGAGGGCTCCTTCGACGCCAACGGTCACCAATAAAGGGAATTTCCAGACATCTAGAAAGGCTTCTCGAGGACCGACAGCCAAAAACAAAATTCAGGACGCCATGCACGTGGTTGATCAAATGTGGGACCAAAATTTAGGGCCAGATGATGTCCATAAATATGCCTTGGGCTTTCAACTGCACTGCACTTTAAAAGAAATTACTCATGACATACTTTCAGTACTTTAAAAAGGCCACATGTTGCACCTCTAAGGAGAGCCAATAGAAAAAAGGCGAGAAAATCAGCTCCAGAAAATTCTAAGAAGTTTGACATTCCTCTCCATCATTCTTCCTCACTTCAGACTTATGCCAACTTAATGCCATAAAATAAAATAATAATTACAGTGGAGTTCACTGCTGGCGCCACTAGTAGAAGGGAGTAAGAACCCGATAACATTCGGTGTCCCCGAATAGAGCTGGCGAATTGCTCCTGAGCAGAACCAAAATAATAACTTAAATGGAAAATAAGACACTGTCAAAGCTGGCCGGATGCCGAAAAATAAGAAACCAATGAAACCATACTGACAGAAGTAAAAGGCAGGCAAATTCCGAATATTTGTAAACAAAACAAAAACCAATTTCTTTTGTCTGAATTTAGAGAAGTTGAAAATACTTTACAAAATGTAATCCAATGATTTATGAATAAAACATATTGAGGTATGTAAAATGTAATTTACATAAAAGTCTTGATATTTTAAAGGTTATATTTAACTGCAAAGTTATAATGTTCAATTTTGTTTCAGATTACTAATTGGCTTAAAATAATGTAAAACCATCAGCAAAATGTCTGTTTAACATTCCATACCTAGCAAACATAAAGAAAAGTAGCTTGGATAGATGAAAACAAAAAGTTATGTAAACTGTTCAAGTGTTCTCAAACTTTGAAATAGTTCAAAGAAGATAAATATATTTATCATAATTCATTTGAGTGAAATGGACTGAAAGAAGAAACCAAAAAAACAGAATATTTTATTGTAAATGAAAAAATTGTTATTTTCATTAATAAAAAAGGCCAGTATCTTATTAACTAAAACTGATTATATATTCAAAATATGTCACTTTCAATAATAACACCCTATTAATAAAGATTCTATTAACTTTCTTTTATAAAGTGTGTGATATGTAAATTTGGAAAAATCCAACTCGTAGAGTTATTCGACAGGATGGTGATAGAACACTGTGTGAAAATCAGTAACTATATAACTAGCCAAATTTTGTAATTGTCTTAGTGTTTCTATAAACTAAATAATTATACATAAATTTGAAAATGTTATAACATTCAGCTGTATTTTTTTATTAAATGTTAGATGTAAAGTTTTTTGCTACAAAGCTCTTAAGTGTTAATTTTAATATACAGATTGTGCAAAAAATATGCAACGATCTTAAAGATCATGTAGGTATATTTCAAAAAACCTGTGACAAAGAAAACGAATTTGAATTTAAAACTTTTTAATTTTATTTTAAGGACTGAATGTCTTCTTCAATATTTTTAATGGCACATATTATATTTTTATGGCTGTTATTTTAGGGGTACAATTTGCTTTTTACAGATGTATGACATGTTAACCTTTATTTTCAAAATCACTATAAAATAGCCATTCATTTTAAAGAATACCTACCCTAATTTGTCAAAAATACATACTGCCATCTTGAAAATAAAGTTTGCATGAGATACAAATAAGTATATTATAGATAGTGACTATATTTTTGGTAAAAAGCGGCAAAGTCAATTTTTCAAAAAATGGCTTTCTAGCCGTCATTTGGAAAACAAAAGTTAATTTGTAATATATCTTTGAAAAGATAATTTTAGCCTGAATACGATATTTTAGAAAAAATATAGGGGATCCTATTTAAAATAAAAAAGTAGGAGTCTAACATAAATTTTTTTTACATAGAGAATTAGCCTTTTGTGAATTTATAGAAATGTCTAATATTTCAAGTTAATATGTTCAAAATTAAAAAAATCTCATCCCGTATTGACAAATTTGGCTCTAAAAGCAACACCTGTATTTTTTAAAATAATAAATAGAGAGGAAAATAAAAATCCTCATTTCTAATTTAACTGTAATCAAAATAAGGGGATTAAAGGTTAGAGCATCTCGTGGAGAAATTTTTTTTTTACTTGCAGGTACAAACTTGGAGTAAAAAAATCTTTAGTAGGGAACAAGGACGTAGACAAGCGAATGCCTGGGGGGGCCACGGCCCCTCCTTTTTATCATCTGGCCCCCCACTGGCCCCCTATTGGCCTGTCTAAATATATTATAGGATACGCTCATACAAGCACAATATGTTTAACGAAATAAAATACTCAAACCATAACCATACAAAATATCTCTACTAGTAAGAATCCCAAATATAAGCTGACTTACCTAATCAAAACAAAGAAAATATCGCTGTAACAATCCCAGTCTCTAGTACTTCATGTGAGCGAACTTTCTCTTGTTTAAGAATAATAAAATTATTTTTGACAAATAGAATTGGAAATGACAGACTATCAAACTTGGCTATTTTATCAATTGAGACGTCATTGATAAAAACATAGATCTTCAAAAAGTAATAGATATTTTCGCGGAAAATAAGAGAAGAATAAATTTAATTTTATGAATTGTTTTTTTTTTATATTTTTTAGTTAACGGTTTATATTATTCACGTTTATTTTTTATCAGTTTTAGTAATACTTCCACAACTGTATATTAAATAAAAGTGAAAAAAACATATCTCTTCAAATGTGTTTAATTAAGTTACTTTTCTATAAAATTTGTTAGTTAATTCAAAAACCTAAAATAAATGTAGAAAATTCGTTTTAATTTTTTTAGTGGCACATATTATTTCTTTCAGGATCCATCATTAACGTAAAAAAATCTTAAGGCAGAAAGTAGCATTACTTTGAAACACTAATGACAGACCCTGTATATAGGCCCCTCTAGAACTATTTGTGCCCCCAATTGGCCCCCCAAAATAAATGTTCCGTCTACGTCCCTGGTAGGGAAATAGAAATAAAGGAAGAAGTAACCACTAGAATTCTTTACTATAGGCAAGATAAATTGAACTTTGGGAAAAAGGTATTTGAAAGAAAGGAATAAAAAACATCGGGTCTCATACATTCGGTTTATGTACATATTAGAGTTCCCATTAAAAGAAAAATCTTGACCATAAACTGGCAAAAAAAAAGGAAAAGAGCTCAAGAAGAAGTGAGATAAAAATACGAATATAAGATAAAAAAAATTATAAAGAAAATTCGTTATAATTTTTATGATCTTCTGATTCTTTTATATAGAGTTTTCCCACAGCATACATAAAAGTATATTACATTTAATGATACGTTTAAATATCTTTTTACGTGCAGAGTATATTAATGCTCCATATATAAATTTAGAATATTAACAATCCATTTAAATATCAAATAAACATACCAATGTGTTTCCGGCATAGAAATAACTTCCGCTGTACATCCGTTTAATATGTTGACTGTGTTGTGCTACAGGGTAATTTCACTAGCGGTAATGTAATGCTTCTAAATATCTTCCTATTAATGTTGTTTAATTAAAGGCAATAGTTACTCTAAGTGTGAAAGTAAACACCTATCCGATCCTTTTCCGATTACATTTCGACCTTTTGTATAAATATGTCCCATACTCGAAAGCAAGCTTTGGGTAAAAATTATTTTACTGACAAATGTAATTTTTAACTCAGCTGACTGCCATTGAGTTTTTTTCCCGAACCTATTGAGATAATAATATGAAGCATTATTCGAATTGATCAAAATACAAAAGTTCTAACCACATTACACCACAACTTGATACGTTCTGGACGCGCGTGTCTCTAACCAAGTTAGCATCATCAGCAGATGATATAAACTCAAATAGTTTATATCATTTGCTAATGATGCTAACTTGGTATTTTGATCTATCTTCCACCACAGGTTCCAGTGTTAGGAATTATTCGAATTGGATTAAGTAATATCTCCAACTAATGAGAGCTATTAAATTCTATTTTATGAAAAATTGTGTATATAAGCTATACTTTACTAAAAGAAATTTTCAGTTTTTGAATAGTACAAGACCTTATTTAACATTAAACGGAAGCCTTCAAGGTTTTAAACAAATAGTAGTAGTGGTGAAAAATGTTTGGTGTCCTCTACTATTTATCTATTCTGACTCTAGACTACCTTCTACAGTTGCATCCAGTAGGCATGAAGACTTACATCCCTATCCAGGGCTCTTAATAGCTAGATTCAAAGGAGTTGTTGGCGAGGATATATTTATTTATTCCATTTAGTGGGGCCTACAAAAAGGAAGATCTATCATTGATAGACATGTAATATTACTTATTTACATAATGCGTACATCGTAGGGATGTTTTTGGTCTCGTTTACTTTAAAAAGGGTTAGCTAATTTTGAGGTAGATTATTTTAACCCTAAAAATATTAGAAAAGTAGGACAGTTGCTAAAAGCTATATAAAGAAAACAATACATAATTTCTGTTAATAATAATAGTAATAGTAATAAGACCAACCAAGTCCAGTGCTTGAAAATAATGCCTTCAAATTGTACTACGACCGGGCAATTATCACCGACAGACGGGTGACGAATAATCGGCCTGATGTGGTACTGTTAAATAAAGAAACAAAGACAGTTTATTTGGTAGATGTCGCTGTACCCAACAATAACAACGTGATGGATAAATATCAAGAGAAAAAGGCCAAATATTCGCAAATACAGCAAATGTGGCAACTGAATAAGGTTCATGTGATACCGATTATCGTATCATCAATTGGACTAGTTCCAAAAACACTAGAGCAGAGTCTGAAAATCATAGGACTGCATACTTACACCTTCATCGACACCCAAAAGGCAGTCCTGCTCAGTACTTGCCACATAGTGAGAAAATTCTTACAGGACAATACATAGAACTAATAGAAACCAGCCCACTCCTTTTGATGCGTGCATCCGGGATGCATATTCGTATCGGACGTACGTTATTGCACAACCGGAAATAAACGAACTTATGCGACTCAGGTTACTTAACGGACATACGTGATTGCACATTGTGTGCAAAATCAGTCGTCCGATAAGGAAACTTCGTGTTCTCTTGAAATAAGGTAGAAGTAGATGTCAGCGTGTTATTGATTTGTATTAATTTGTATGTAATTTGTATTATAAAATTATAAAATATGTAGTATACTTCCAGAAAATTATGATTACCACCATGTTAGCAGCGACACAATAAGAACTAAATTTAATGCTGAAAAAGAAATCGAGGTAAGTATTCAAGGATTATATCAAGCCCTCATGTGTAAAATTTTCGAGGTTAGTTATCGTGTTGTATTTTCGAAACGGATTCGATTCAGATAGTTTCTCGATATTTATTCCCGATTTGTATTCACCTTAAAAACAAAAAAGCTGCCAGCATAGAAATCAATAGTAAGATGTTTAAGATTAATAAGCCTTGTATTAAAGTGGCTGTGTGTTCGGTATCCAAAGCCACGATAGAATAAATCAAAACAAATTACGGCGCGTGATCGACGCGTGTGCACCGTGCAGCAGGCGCATAAGCCGATTCCTATTGGCGTCGTGCGCGTCACCGTCGAATTAACCAGTACCCAAAGTAGTACCTGACTCAGTCGCTCTCGGTGCATCGCCGCATTTTCTGATTTACCTAATATCTTCAGTTTGGATTTCAGTTCAATTTATCATTTATTTTTATTTTTTACTGTTGAATATATTTTTAAATGAATTATAATATTCATACTTAATTACAATGTATAGGGTCATTTAATGGTTGTGGCTACACTTTAGGTCCATCGATACCCTACAACAGATTACAATCAATCAATGCAGGTCGTTTTTCTTTTAGATGACTGAAGTCGAGATGGCATATTGGCTCAGTGGTCAAGTAGTTCTCTACGTTCAGTCCTTCCTATCGATAATAGTTATGCAACAAGTGTGTAAAGTGATCCTTTTTTGACAAATGTGAACATTTACGCACGAGCCGTAGGCGAAAATCACATGAGTCAAAAAACATAAACAACAGCATAAAACAATATTTTAAAACTAATTTTAATTTAAAATCGGTTCCTAATCCCAGTGTAAGTTACAAGGATAGCTACCGTTTTTGTAAAATATGAAATAATAATAAAATTTTGTTGATAAAATAGGGTTAAATGGAACAATATTTTACAAAAATGGGTCTCCGAGTTATCCGAGCTAACTAAAGTCACATGGTCACTAACAATGACTGTAAGGACGCCCCCATGTAAGGCAAGGAAGTACGTTTTCAAAAGATTGTATCACTGCCACTTTAATACGATAGTTCATAAATTAAGTGGGCCACGAAAAAGACCACATCTTTCTAGAAAAATAGAATGTCCGGCGAAATTAACGGTTTCAGTTATTCACATTCCCAAAAGAAAATCTCGAGCAAAAATTCCCGATGAGCTAGGTAGCGAGTGGCCTTGCATCATTCAATTTGAATTGACACACAATCACAATGTTGAAAGCGCAGCAGCTCTTATAAAAAGACCCATTAGCGAGAAAACAAAAACAGAAGTAATCGAGTAATTTGAAAGGGGTCATTCAGTAGCTTCTGCATATCACAGCTTTTGTTTCAAGAAGATGGAAGAATTTGGTGATAAATATGACGTCTTATCTTCAGATCGTCATTTCTGCCCCAAAAAATCAGATTTTGAAAATATATGGAGACATCATTTTAAATCAAATTATGGGGAAAAAGTAGGAATATATATGTTATCAAAACTGCAACAAAACCTAATGAAGAACACTGATGTTTCCTTCAAGATTTGTGAAATTGGTGAGCACTATGCTGTGCCATTTTGTACCGGAATCATGAAAAGGGCTTCAGAGGAACTCCGCCAATCATCCGAAGTGTTATTTGTAGATGCGACTAGCAACTGTGACGTCCAAAACCACAAACTATATTTCTTCGCCACCCATTCAGTAGCAGGCGGTATACCTTTAGCTTGTATTATTTCAACTAGTCAAAAAGAAGAGGTTTTTGACCGAGCCGTTGATTGTTTAATCAGTATCATTCCTTTTAAATTAAACCCTACGGTTATTATCACTGACGATCATATGGTCGAAAGAAGAGTCCTTCAGAAGTACTGGCCCTCTTCTAAAATGCTCTTATGCATATTCCATGGTTTAAAAGCTGTATGGAAGTGGCTTAATATGTCGAAAAATAATATTCCTAAGGAGCATAGACAGAGTCATTATCGTATTTTTAGGAATATTTTGTACGCAAAAAGTCAACAAGAACTTGATTTAAGTTTAGATGCTTTCAAGGAGAAATGTCAATTTTCAAATTTTCATAAGTATATTCAAAACAAAATTGACAACGATTTGCAGTCTTGGTGCCTTTTTTCAGAAAAAATTTGCCAACTCGTGGATCTGACACAAATAACTTTATTGAAGTCATGTTTAGGCTTTTTAAAGATATCCCTTTAGAGCGCACAAAAGCCTATAATTTATCACAGCTCACTGATTTTGTAGTCTGTGATTTTGAAAGCTACTATAAGCAGCGACTTTTAGATTTAGTTTTTGATAGAGTAAATAATATGACTTTAAAAATTCTAAAGATGTAAGCGAGGATCAGGTGAAACAATTAGCTGCCATGCAATATTCTGTAGTCTTCTAGTGGATCTCAAGAATATTTGGTCGATATGAGCGATGGAATTTGCAGTTGCCCCATAGGAGAAAATGGAAAAATATGTAAGCATCAATCGTTTATTATTACCCACTTTAGCCCAAAAGACATATGCAATGTATTAACTGTCGAAAACAAAATTGTATTATACGAAATTGCAACTGGTACACAACCACCCGAGGGGCTTTTTTGTCCATTAAGACTTACTGTGAGTCTTGAAGCAGCAGCTATTTCAAGGAAAACTGAAGAATTTACACCCGTAGTGTCGAATGAGCCCGTATGTTTCATTATATTAGATGAAGAGCACACTCAACTTAATATAAATGAAATAATATGTAACGCCGAAGAGAAATGTTCCAACTCTCTTTCCATACTAGACAGAGACGATAAAGCTAGATTGAGAGATGACCCACACGGATTTTCTAGGGCAATTAATTCGTGTGTCGCAGCTTACGATAAAAACGTAAATTCTTCATCGACCCTTATGAGTGGTCTATTTCAAATGTTCAAAGTTCCGCAATCCTTACCTTTGAGACCATGCAAGAAAACGCAAAGAAAAGGAAAAAAGATAAGTGTACAGCCAGCATCAGTGGCGCGCAGAAAAACGGCTTCAAAAGGAAAAAGGAGGTTACAAGCAGGCAGAAAAATCAAGTCCCTTGTGAATAAGAAGAAGAAAGCATCGCACGCTTTAAATAAATGTGTGGAACTCAATATTGCGCTAGGAGATAACAAGTTTTCCAAATAAATTTCATATTTCATATAAAATGGCGTTTCTATTTTTAACCACATTGTAATAGGTTTTTTTATTTTAAATATATAATAGACTCAATGTTGATGCAGCTAATTGCCACTCTCGTCCTTTATGAACCGTAGTTCGGCATCTTCAAATGTGCAATTACTTACGTCCGATACGAATATGCATCCGGGATGGGCTTGGAACCCAACATTTGTTGAGAAATTGAATATCAATTTCGATAAAATAATAATAATAATAAACACGTTGTTTTTGGTAAATTTAAATATATTTATATTATTTTATTTAAAGTGAACCCTGATGGGAATTTTTAATAACCACTCAGACATATACCTTCACTGTATGTAGAGTCAAGAAAACCATGAATTAAAGAGGAGTTCTTATATGTAGAAAAGAAACAGTTTATTGTGGCAAATAAACAGTGTGTCATTTTAAACAAATATATACGTGACATAACGGAATACAGGATCTTTTAATACACACTGCACATATTTATTATCATATTATTATTCAGGTATAATACTAAATTCCCCTTTTTGTTTAAAAAATACCGAGAATGGAATATTTCGAGTAAAATTCGCCTAACACAGTTGTATTTTCTTTACTTTGTGTTATTTTAAAAGTTTCAAACACAAATAAGCAGTCAAACGCACCACCGTTAAAAAAAACTAAAATTTTATTTTTTCAGGGAGCTATTCACCATCTTAAAGTACCCCTGTATAAAAAAGTTGCGTTTATATGCAAAAAAATATATATAAAATAGTCTATATGTACACACGTATAATTAATTGGTAGCAGCTTTATACAATTCGAATAGACTTATAATTTATATATCTATTTATTTATCCGAACGTGGAAAGGTGAGGCAAAGATGGATTACCGATTTTTTAAATTTATTTTGAATTTATTGTTTTATATCATTATTGCTATTTTTATTTATTTTTTATAATAAAGATAAACATATTCTAGAAAAAATAAACTTCGTCATTGATTATTTATCTCTAGAGAAGTAAAATTTGTTTGCTTGTAGTCTTAAGGGAGTGATTTTTTCTGCCAGGGCTACCCTGCATTGTAGAAACAAATATTTTATATTCAAAAAAATAAAAGAAATTAGACATTTTCCGATCTTTTTTGTTAACTAACCACTTTATAAAAAAAAACCATTTCAACTTTTAAGGGCTGTTTATTTATTTATATATTTATATACAAAAAAGAATAAAAGAAATTTGACTTTGACCGTTTATTAAAAAAGATAGAAGTTTTTGAAATAAACATTTTGGTTTTCGTTTTCAGGGGGCTTTATAAACTGGCTATATCTACCTTGGACAGTGAAATAAAAATGTATATACAAGATAAAATAAATTTCACGTGTTTCTCAGTTTGTTAGAAAAATATGACTTGAATTTTTTTTTTCGATTTTATGGGCTCTTTCGACCCCTATAGATACCCTGTATAATGTGTTTTTTATTTACAAAAACATAAACAAAATTGCGAATTACACCAACATCAATTTGATTGATATCGGTTTGCGCACTCCCAAGCGCAACCGCCCGCGCCCACCCCCACCTCCACACGCACACTCCGAAATCTTTTTTACCACGGCGCAGCATGTAGATGTTCTCTTGCTAACTACAAGTGCACTTATTGGGAACTCTGGTGTGGTTCTGTGTATTTATTTTAGCGCTAGTTGTACTCATCTTTTAACTAGTTGACTGTACTGATGAAGACCTTAAGTCAAAAATACGTATCTAGAGTTGGCCAAATTTCATTGCTTTCGCGGTCATCTCAAAAAAATCATTTTTCTACTATATTCTAGTTTTCTGCCGCGTTAATATTTTCCTACTTTCGATGAATTATTCTTGTGTTATAAGTTTCGCCACAGGTGTATATATGCTTCTCCGTGGTAATAGAGTATCAAGTCTGGCCAAGGTTTCAAATATTCTCTTGGTAACCACAAATGTCGGTTTTGCTCTTGTCGATGCCTCTGGTGTGGTTTTGTGTATTAATTTTGGCGCTAGTTGTACTCGTCTTTCAACTAGATTGTACTGATGAAGATCTTAAATCAAAATCACGTGTCTATAGTTGGCCAAATTTCACTGCTTAGCGGCTATCCAAAAAAATTCTTTTTGTACTACGTACTAGTTTTTGTCGCGTTAATATTTTACTACTCCGTGGTCATAGAGTATCAGTCTGAGGATTTCAGATGTTCACGTGGTAACCTCAAATGTCGGTTTTGATCCTATTGGTGACTCTGGAGTGGTTTTCTGTATTAATTTTGGCGCTAGTTGTACTCGTCTTTCAGCTAGTTGACTGTACTGATGAAGAACTTAAGTCAGAAACACGTCTCTATTGTTGCCTAAATTTCATTGCTCTAGCGGTCGTCCCCAAAAGAATCCTTTTCCCATACAATATATGGGTGACAAACATATGAGAAAATAAAACAAAAAGGTATATTTTCCAAATCGAAAATATAGCAAAGCGCTTTTGACTAGTTAGTCATCATCAATACTGCCTACTATAATTTTGGATGTGAAAAATATACAGGTTATATAGACAGACCTTTTTGTTTCATTGCTTTGGTACTTGTACAAAACCCTTTAAGTTTTCATATGAGAACACACTATATACATATTAGTAAGTAATTCCCAATGACATTCATAAAAACCATTTTCAGAGCTTTTGTTAAGCGATCTGAAATAGTGCTCAGCAAGTAAGTAAGTAAGTCGACTAAATACCCGAGTAGTTTAGGAATGGATTTATTATGTAGAGAAACACACATAAAGAAAATACATCAAAAGAAAAATAAAAAAATTCTTACCCTCACTTGATTTTTTAATCTGATACCGCAATAGCAAGGGTATTTACTTCATATTGAAAGGACGAGCTTTCAAAGAACCGAACAGAAAACTTTTTTTTGGCTTAAATTGAAAAGCCCTCTTTCGTAAACTTGAGTTTAATTGTACCTTTGACCCGTCCATCCAGAGCTTAAGTTAAATTTGTTAGCCCAAGGATTTTTATATAAAAAAACGTGAAATTGAAAAGTTTGTGTAAGGTTGTAATATTAATTTTTTTTGTTTAGTTGCGTATAGTGGGTCCCTCAATATTCGGGAAGACTAATAATGGCAACCCCAAATTACACAGATTAGAGCGACGAGATGATATTTTCTTAAGGGCAGAGTAACTCGCATAATTCTTTATATTGATTTTTTTTTGTAATATTCTTGCACCAGCTTTCTTTCAGCGAGATCACTTACGTTTATTTTGTTTTTAGCTTGTTCTAGTTCTTTTTTGTGCAGCTATTCGAAGTGTATGCTGATACATCGAAAGCAAACTCTTGCACCTTGACATAAACAAGGGTGCTGGGTCAGAAAAAATTTCTCCTATTCTGCTTCGAAATTGCTGCGAAAGCCTTTCAAAACCATTGGGCAGAATTTTTCAATGGACTTTTGGTAATGATATTTTCCCGTCATATTGGAAAAAAGCGGTTCTATTCCCCGTTTTTAAAGGGGGCGGTGTTCAGGATGTGAAGAATTAGAGAGGCATCTCTCTACTTTTACATATACCTAAACTGCTCGAGTCACTGATCAGTGACAAGATATTTGAAACCTATAAACATTCGATCTTAGAACAATATCATGGTTTTTTCCAAGGCCGATAAACATCTATAAATTTGGCTGTCTATAAGCAGTTTCTTGTCAAGTCGACTGAATCTGGTCAATAGGTGGACGTAATCTACACAGATATATCAAAGGCTTTTGATTCTGTATGTCATTCGCTATTAATTAAGGAGTTGTCTGCTATGGGTATAACGGGCTCAATGTTGAACTGAATCCAATCGTATCTGAATCACAGGCGTTCACAAGAGATACACGTAACATCTGGCGTTTCTCAAGGTTCACACATAGGGCCTATTCCGTTCTCCTTATTTTTTTATGAACGACATTAGTGCTTCCTTCCTTGGCCTAAACAGATTGATAACTTGGTGCCAGGATAATTTCCTTAAGCTGAAAAATGTAAAACAATATCTTTTCATAAACGATGATCACCTTCGTTATTCGAATACAAAATGAACAATGAAGTCTTAGAAGTTGTATCAACTTACAAGAATTTTGGAAATATATTCGATACTGGTTTGACTTTTAGATACCACGTCGACATTATTGTGGCAAGAAGCTTTGGAATGCTCGGCTTCATAAAAAGAACATCAAAGCACATACACAATACAAGAGCTCTTCATGTACTGTACAGGGTGTCCCATTTTCGTAGGTTTTACGGGGTTTCCAGCTTATGAGTAGAGATAGAGAGATGCGGTTTTCGCGACACCGTGCTACTTTTCGATGAAACTAAAGAGGCCGCAAACAGATTTGCCCTAACCATTTTAGTTTCCGTGCTACAGGGTTATTTTGAAAATTTGTCATTTTCGGACACCCCCTGTAACTCAGCTATCGTAAAATATATTTAAAATGTTTCAACTGGTATTTATAGATTTTTTCACGTAGAATTCAGTGGCATACTCAGATTTTTGCTGAGAGTCATAGTTTTTGAGATATTGGCATAACCTACTATTTTTTAAATGGGAGACCCTATATATTATTTTTTCATCTTATTCTTCGTGTCGAGAGCTTTTCAAAAACATACCATAAGTCATATTTATTTTCATAAATAACATGAAAAAATGCATTTTTCTTTAAACGGATTTATGGCATAGCAGATCAATCGAAATAAGAGAAGGTGGCTGTGGTAGCCTTGGCAACGCCAACAAAAATATGATCAGGCAGCCATTACTGCTGTCATTTTTGGCATTATTGCGTTTAAATTTTTCTTGACGTCTATTATAATTATTGTTTTTAATATGGCTCAGAATCAAAAATTTGAATATTTTGAGAAATATGATATGAACGCGTGTTTTATATTGTCTAATGAAGATGCAGATCAGGCGGCAGAGCTTTATCTGAACAGGTTAGTTCTTTTTTATCTTCCTGCATTTTGACTTTATTGATTCGCTTTATTTTATCTTAGATATCCCGAGAGAAGACAACCAGAAAAAAGAATTTTTTAAAAAATTAAAAATAATCTTTGCCAATATGGATCTTTTAACAAGCCTCGATCGCGAACTTACAATAAAGACAACGAAGAATCTGAGGTCAACGTTTTAGCCCTCGTTCAGACAGCTCCTGAAACATCTTGCAGGAAAATAGACGAAGAGGCGGGTGTACCGAAAACCAAAGTGCAGAAAATTTTGAAAAAGCACAAATTCAAACCCTATAAATACAAACTTGTGCATCATCTGCATCCTGGTGATGCAGAGCGCAGATTGGAGTTCTGCAATTGGTTTATAAATATGAAGGCAGAAGATATCGATTTTGAAAAAAAAGATTATTTGGTCAGACGAGGCACATTTTACTAGTTCAGGGATTTTAAATAGACACAACACGCGATTTTGGAGTCAAGAAAACAACCATGTTATTTTTCCTAGGGAGCGTCAGGGCAGATTTGGATTCAATGTCTCCTGTTTTATTTTCAACCGAAAAATATACCAAATATATGAAGGAAATCTGAATTCGATTGGTTACGTGCGAATCCTAGAAGACGCATTAGGAATTTTGGATGATGTGGCTCAACTAAATAGGATTTATTTCCAGCAAGACGGAGCTCCAGCCCACAATACCAGAATAAGTCAAAACTGGCTTAACGACCATTTTCCTGGAAGATGGATAGGAACACACGGACCTGTTCGATGGCCACCACGATCCCCTGACCTCTCAGTTTTAGATTTCTTTTTGTGGGGTTATTTAGAAAACAAGGTTTATGTAAGGCGATACGAAAACAACTAAGAATGGCCACCGAAAACGCTTTTGCAGAGTTACAAAGACAGTCATTTACAATAGAAAATGCATTAAAAAGAATTTTTAAAGTTTGTGACACTTGTAGGACACATAATGGTCTACAATTTGAACAATATTTGTAGTTTTAATGAAATTATAATTATTACCTTTTACCTACTTCCTAATTTTTTCTGATGCTGTTACTTTGTTATTTCGTTAATAAATATTTGTTAACTTTTTCCATGGCTCCACAGCCACCTTCTCTTATTTCGATTGATCTGCTATGCCATAAATCCGTTTAAAGAAAAATGCATTTTTTCATGTTATTTATGAAAATAAATATGACTTATGGTATGTTTTTGAAAAGCTTTCGACACGAAGAATAAGATGAAAAAATAATATATAGGGTGTCCCATTTAAAAAATAGTAGGTTATGCCAATATCTCAAAAACTATGACTCTCAGCAAAAATCTGAGTATGCCACTGAATTCTACGTGAAAAAAATCTATAAATACCAGTTGAAACATTTTAAATATATTTTACGATAGCTGAGTTACAGGGGGTGTCCGAAAATGACAAATTTTCAAAATCACCCTGTAGCACGGAAACTAAAATGGTTAGGGCAAATCTGTTTACGGCCTCTTTAGTTTCATCGAAAAGTAGCACGGTGTCGCGAAAACCGCATCTCTCTATCTCTACTCATAAGCTGGAAACCCCGTAAAACCTACGAAAATGGGACACCCTGTACAACTGCCTCGTTTGGAGTATCCTCGAATACTGTGGCATTATCTGGACACCTCTTCTATAACTGTTACAAAAATAACAATCGAAGGGGTTCAAGGAATATTTGTTAAATATCTTTTATTCAAGCACCGTTTTCCTTATCATGGCCTTAGCCGTTATTCTCGTCAGTTGCTTTGTGGATTGCAGCCCTTGGAAGTGAGGAGAAGAAATCATCATCTTCTACTCTTCCTCTTCAGACTAATAAAAGGTGAAATTTCATGTAGTTCTGAAATTGATTTGACATTAGAGAACTAATACTAGAGCTGCGTTACGATCAACCACACAACAACAATTAATTTATGAAAACCTGCATAGAACAAACTATGGAGGTGCTGCCTTCTGTGACAGATTGGTTACGAACTACAATAAGCATTATGACAACATCGATATTTTCTCGCATAGCATTAACTCCGTTAAAAGACTATTGTCGCTATGAATATTATTATTTTAAGGTTTATCTCTCAATTTGTATAGTTTTAGTTTTTATTTTTGTTTAAATGTTTAAGAGTTTTTTTTCTCTTTGTCTTTTTATATACTCCTGACTGTTTTTAAATCTTATTATTGATATGTTACTTTATTTTATATTTAGTGGTGTCATTTGGAAATAATATTTTTGTAGTGTACTGATTGAATAAATAAATAAATAAGTAAGTAAATATCTTGATTCCCAATTGTAAAGGATTGTTTAATATTTTTTATCGAAACATTTTTAGTCTCAATGCCAAAAGCTGTTGATTTATCTAAACTTTTATTACTCAAAGCAGGTAATTTCATTATATTTTATTTCGATGTTGGATTCAAAAAAACATCACACGGCAGTCATAGACGTAGATTCCTCTTAGATTTTTTTACGGATACAGGGTTATTAACGCAACCCGTTCATTAAAAGTTTTTGATGATGCCATTTAGATTATAAGTTTTGAAGATATAATCTTCATATTTTGCAGACGATCGATAAATAATCTTAGGTTTCTATTTTTTTTATTGAATTTGTCTATTTTTATACAGGGTGTCCTAAATTCAGCGGAAAACATTCACATTTTCAGCGGAAAACATTCACATTTTCAAAGCCGCTAAAGTCCGTTTTTTTAAATGGGACACCCTATAACTTTATGCACTATCAAATGTAGAATTTCATTTTCTATCGAACTGTATTCAGGTTCCCTATACCTATTCGTAACCATTTTCGAAATAATTGGGTTTTATAAAAATATCGTATGTATTTGCTTAAATGTTTACATGTTCCAATGGTGAGCCATGGAAAAACAATTGAGATCCAATATCCAATATGACAGATGATTAGTATGCGTTATTTATCGAAAGCTGTCAGTGATAAACTAAATCTTCTAAATCGAAATAGAAGAATACTCAAACGCTGATATTCTCAATCTATTTTATATTCATGAAAAATGTTATAAAATTTCGGAGAGAACGTGTCGTGTGTTTAATGAACGGCACCCTGATTTGCCGCCAATGAACAGGTCAAAATTCAAGAGAATTGAAACGAACTTTTTGCATTTTGGCAAGGTTAAAGTTACGAAAAATGTTCCGAAACCAGTGACAAATGCCGAGGATAACGTAATAAACACATTAGCTTATTTCCACGCAAACCCGCAAAGTTCAATACCGTCTGCAGAAAACGATTTGGGAATTTCTTCTTCATCTGTCCAAAGAATCTTGAGCGAACATCATATGCACCCTTATTCCTTCCAAAACGTGCAAGCCTTGAGACCTGGTGATGACGTCCGACGAGTAGAATTTTGCGAATTCATGTTTTTGAAAATTCAAGAGGACCCTCAATTCCTTTCAAAAATATTTTGGACCGATGAAGCAAAATTTTCTTGAGAAGGAATAACAAATAGAAGAAACGAACATTTCTGGGCAGCAGAAAATCCGCACGCTTTACGCGAAATGCGTTCTCAAGAGAGGTTTAGCTTCAATGTTTTCGGTATAGTATTAAATGATCAGGTGCGGTACCGTATTTATGAAGACAATTTAAACAATGATAAGTATTTGGAAATTCTACTAGGGACGGTTTCTGAATTTATAGAAGAAATTCCTATTGGTGAGCTGCAAAATTATTGGTATCAATTAAATGGGGCACCAGCACATAATTCCGCTGCAGTTTATCTCCAATTATCTCGAATTTTTGAAGATCGCTGGATTGGTCCCAATGGCCCTTGGAGATGGCCTCCGAGATCGCCTGATTTAACACTCCTAGACTTTTATTTATGGGGATTTATCAAAGGTAAAGTCTATGCTTCCCCAGTAAATAACCAACAAGATTTATTGGACAGCATACGAACAGCTTTTGCCGAATTAGAAAACGGACAAATTCCACGGGCCACAGCAACTGTACAAAGAATAATTGAAATGTGTCTTCAAATGAACGGACAGCATAGAGAACATTTATTATAATTCAATTTTAATATTTTATTTATTTATTGTTGATTGTTAGATTGCTATAATTTTTAAGTTCACTAAAACAAGTTTAGAACAGTCTCGAGCTTAGTAGATATGGTTAAAAATAATGTAAACAATTTATTACATTTTTCACAACTTTACCTTTTCCGAAACGAAAAAATTTCCTTTCAATCCTGTTCAATTTTCTCTTGTTCATTGGCGATAAATGAGGAGGTTTTTCATTAAAGACATGGCACGGTCTCTCCAATATTTTGTTACATAACATTCTCCGCGAATATAAAATAAATTGAGAATATCAGCTTTTGAGTGTAATTTTATTTTAATTTAAAAGTTTCAAATCAGCTATCATGTTGAATAGAAAAGCACAACAATTGTTTTTCCATGGCTTACTACGGGAAGGTGTAAGCATTTAGCAAATACATATGATAGTTTAATAAAAACCTGATTATTTCGAAAATGGTTACGAATAGGTATAGGGAACCTTAATACAGTTCGATAGAAAATTAAATTCTACATTTGATAGTGCATAAAGTTATAGGGTGTCCCATTTAAAAAAAAACGAATTTTAGCGGCTTTGAAAATGTGAATGTTTGCCGCTGAATTTAGGACACCCTGTATAAAAATAGACAAATTCAATAAAAAAATAGAAACCTAAGATTATTTACCGATCGTCTGCAAAATATGAAGATTATATCTTCAAAATTTACAAAAATATGAGATTTTAAAATTTGGTACCCCGAAGGCTCATTATTGGTTCAAGGTCAAGAAAAACAAAAAAAAGGGGCCTAAAATGTTAAGAAATGAAAACAAATTAAAATGTATTTTTTTCATTATTAAAATCTCCGTTAAAATACTTTCTCTCTTCTACGCCAAGTACAAGAAACTGCTTACATGCTATTAAGAAATAAGCCACAATTTCTCTGAAGTAACCTCAAAATTTATAAAACAATAACAGAAAATTGTTATTCTCTAAAATTATAAATAATGCCTAATATTAGTACTTATATGGTTATACTGCCACCCCCGGAGTATTGACTGCACATGAAAATTCTGTTTACAAACTAAAATATAAACTTATCAAAGTTTCTGTGATTCTATTCTTTTGCCTTTACCCTACATGAGGCTCGCTAGTTTACGGCGGCCTGATGAGCTCTAAAAAGAGCGAAATCGCCATCGTCGTTTAACTAAAATGGAGCATTGCGCCTGTGGAATTATAGGACATGTTCCAGACAAGGCTTGTACTGTACTTGTTAAGACGTTGGTGTAACTTGAAGTAAAATATATTAACATAATTACTCCCAGCTCCCAGAATTTCAAATCTTATTAACAAATTAGAATTTAAAGAAATTCAGTTTTTTTGCAAATAACTTGGAAATTATTAACATTTAAGAAATAAAAACAGTCTTGACTTCCGAATCTCTATCTCTATTATTTATAATTTCGATTTAATATTGGAAATAGAACTCCGTGCTGCGAGTGCTAACCGCTACGAAGCTTTAAAGGGCCGAAAAAATTTTACTATTTCTCGCAAAAAAAAATTTGTTTCACTGATTTTTCGTAAAATAAGCCTATTTTTAATTAACATTTTTTTATAGAGTTTTCATGTATATTTCAAGTCGGATAACTGTTAAACAAAATCGACTAAAATTAACTGGCTTCGTGGAGACTTTATCACAACTAGAGATTATAACATTGCGAGTTTTTTAAGTCCTATAATATATTAGTTATAATTATTGAAATAATTTTTTAGTTTTTTTACCAAGTCACTAGCCAATCCTAAGAACGTATTTAATCCACACTTGAATATACGTGTTTCCCTAGTGTTTTATTACAAAAAAGTGTGGCCAGGTTGCATGAAACACCCTGTATATATAATTTTTATTTTTTTTTAATACTAAACGACTTCGATTTAAATAATTGTCTCGCCGTCAGTGTTACTTTATTAGATATTTTCTAATGAATAGAAATGGGGAACCATGAATATCTTTACTTAAAAATATGAACCACCAACTTTTATTATTAAATAAAAAAATACTTTTTTATCATATACTATAGCGAATACCACATATTATTAAAATTATATTAAAATCCCACCGTTTTTTAATAAAATATATAAAATCGCTAGGAAAAATTATTTAAAAAACGGTATTTAAGAGGTTCTTCAAAATTGCTGTGCAGTCATCGTTTCTATAAAAACTCTGTAGAAATGATTCCCAATTAGCTTTAAAAGAATTGCTATAGAGCTAGCAGAACTACTAATGCCAAAAGGTTTTTATATAGTTTAGAAGAATCTCTATAAAACAATATATACCTGGGTATGTATACAATCAGAGCCATTCATAGAATAACTAGAAAAAACCATTTAGCTTTGTATTGAGCAAAATATCCTTGTTTTTATTTAGCTTTATCCTCTCGTTTATCAAATATCATAACGTATTAAAATTATAGTAAAATTCGACCGTTTGCTTAAAAAATTTATAAATTTACTACCAAATAATATCTACAAAAAAGTATTTTATGGGTTATTCAAAATTGTCGTGTAACTATGAAGGATGACTATAGATCTGTTACAATTGCTAAGTCCTTTTACTAAAGAAATTATAAAAGTAGAAAAAACTTAAGAACATCGAAAAAGTGTAAACAAAACAAAAATTGGCAAATTTAATAACTTGCATAACCCTGCATTCCGAAGCTATCCGTTAGATTGCGTTGTGGCTATTAAGACATTTCATCAGAACTTTGACTTCTATTTTCAAAAAAATTATTTAATTTAACATTTAAGACAAACAAAATAACGGAATGAACAAACAGCATTCATAGAACACATGTATAAGATACTTTCTAATGTCTAAAGCAAATGTATAAAAACTTCTAAAGGAAATAAAATACTGAAAAATAATTACAAGTTATTTATTAAGAGTTATGGCATTTTAAGTAATAAAAAGCCTAGTTACTGACTTGCACGTTCTAGATGCAAATATTAATATTTTAATATGTTTCCGCTACTGAAAACATGAATTATTCTACGAATAAATGGATCTGAAAGCACTGCTCATATTTCCATCATGGACACTAATTTGAAGTAATGGGGAATATTAAGTAAGTTCACAGATCGTGCCTAAAAGTTCTAAACGATCTTAATAAGTGTACGCACAGATTCCATTAACTAGATAAATTGTGACTAATTTAAAAAGTTCTCTCGCCCGTTCTCCTATGGCCTGTATTAAGGGCTAATGCCGAGGTATGTTATTATAACTAAATTAGAATAGATTATGTCACTATTTAATTATTCGTACGGAAAAAAGTTTTCCGCTGTTTTTATCGCGATAGATCAAAATAAGCTGATGAATTAAAAAAAATTATGAATATTTTCTATTTTAAAACTTAATTTTTCCATTCCTCTTCGTTAAATGATTTAAGAAATATTGCTTACATGTACTTAATGAAATACCAAAGAACTTGTCCATTGCCACAAAGAGACTTACAGCGCGACTAGGCTGAATGAAATTCAAAATCCTGCTTTCAGTTAAAACATTTATTTAACATACATGTTTCGATCTTTCAAGCATCACCAGACCTATGAAAGAAACTGAAATACAGATGGTAGATGCATAAAATGAACAAGACATTTATTTAAAATTACAGAGTATAAAAAAGAGGAGCAAAGTCCAATCAAGATACTAAAGTCATCCATAATATAAAGTAATAAAATAACGCAATAGTAAATAATATTAGTAGCAAGAGAACAATGGACCCCGCACACATCTTATGGGTTTTTAGTGAAACGTCAAATCTCAGGAAAGTTTAGTGAGTTATAAATCTCGATCTCCTACTTAAAAGTCTTCACGATCAGAACTCAATTCTATGACTATTTTCAGAGATACAGGGTATTAAACTTTACCCTGACTCCATATAAAAAACATGGCGAAAACAACATAACACCAAGTTACTTTTTTCACCAAATTTAACGTACGGAAAAAAAAAGGTTTATATGAACATAGGTTCAAAAAAGCTTTGTCTTCGAGACACAGAGCAAATCACGTTTTCAGTTTAGTACCCTCATATTAAGAACAAACAATTTGCACACCTATGTTCATACAATTTTTATTCTTATTTTGGGAAGTACTTAAACTCTAAAATTATCGAAGAAAGTAATTTGGTGTCTTCTTGGTTGCCCCATATATTTTAAATGGGATTTGGTTAACGTTTATAACATTTTGGGCTTCGAGCGTGGGTCTAGGAAAACCTTTTTGTTTGAGATATCTTTATTCAAAAAGCGACATTTCGACACTTAATTGTTTTCAAGCTAAAAACATTAAATTATGAGATAAATATAGGACAATTACACATTATATAAGACAAGCAAGTACAAAAGAATACCAAAAACTAATATCACAATATATAAATAAGGTACTAGGCCTCCAATCACCTACCTTATGAAATGGTTGATATTTTATTCATTAGATGTAACAAACATATTAGAAGATCTATAATGAGGACCAATCAGGACATTTTTTTATATTAGAATCAATGTCGGTGGTCTTTCTTTCTTTCTTTCTTTCTAGCCGTTTTCTGTCCTTTGGATATAGGCCTCTCTCATGTTTCTCCAGTTTTCTCGATTCTGAGCAACTTGATACCAGTTGAGACCTCCTGTTCTCTTAATGTCATCGTACCAGCGTTGTTGGGGTCTGCCAGTGCTTCTTTTTTCTCCCCAAGGTCTCCATCTGGTAACTTTTCCGCTCCAGTTAGTGGTGTTTCTGGCCACATGTCCTGCCCAGTTTCATTTTAGAGAGCAGATTCGTTTTGTTATGTCCTGGACTTTGGTCCTGCTTCTTATCCACTCATTCGTTTTACGGTCTTTAAGGGATGTATCTAACATTTTTCTTTCGATTGCTCTCTGGTGAACTTGTAGTTTGTTGAGAATTTTCTTGGTAAGAACCCATGTCTCGCAGCCGTATGTCGTTGTTGGCAGGATACATTCATTATAGACTCTGCACTTCAGTTTTAAAGGTAGTCTTGACTGAATGATGTGTTTTAGTCTTCCAAAAGCCGCCCATCCCAGACGTATTCTTCTATTGACTTCCAGATCTTGGTTAATTTTTCCGATTGTGACTTCTTGCCCCAGATATACGTATGAATCTACCTTTTCCACTTCTTGTCCTTGTAGGGATATTGTATTATTAATTGTTTGCACGTTCGTCATAAATTTTGTTTTTGAGGTGTTCATTTCTAAACCGACATATTGTGCCCCTTGTTGTAACTCCTGGAGCATTTCTTTCAATTCCGTTTCATCTTCGGCAAAAAGGGCGATATCGTCGGCAAATCTGAGGTTGTTAGTCTTTCTCCAGATATGTTAAGTCCCCTGTTTTCCCAGTGCAGATTCTTGAAGACGTCCTCCAATACTAAGGTAAATAGTTTGGGTGAGATTATGTCGCCTTGTCTAACTCCTCTATTTATTTTCACCTCATTGGTATCTTCGTGGAGCCTTATCTTCAATTTGGATCGGTCGTTGACTTCGTGTAGTATGTTGATATATCTGTGATCTATTCTTGCGTTTTTCATAGCTCTTTCAATTGCCCAGAATTCTACTGTATCGAAAGCTTTTCGAAAGTCGACAAAAGCCATCCAGACTGTGATATTGTATTCTGTCGCCTTTTCTATGAGTATTCTGACTGTGTGAAGATGTTCAATTGTGCTATAGTTCTTCCGAAAGCCCGCTTGTTCTTTAGGTTGGTAGGTTTCGAACTTCATGTCAAGTCGATTAGTTATTATTCTCATGAATAGTTTGTATATTTGAGATAAAAGACTTATTGGTCTATAATTCTCTAAATTGCTAGGATCTCCTTTCTTGTATATTAGTACAACTATAGCGGTCTCCCAATCGGTCGGTATCGTTCCTTGGATGAGGCATTTATTAAAGAGTTTTTTGAGTTCTTCATAAGCGGCGGTCCTCCCTCCTTCAGCATTTCCGGTAGGATGTCGTCTTGTCCTGCGGCTTTTCCGTTTTTTATTTGTTTCATGGCTTTTTCAATTTCCTCGATTTCGCTGTCTGGCAGCTCTTCTGAGCCAATGTTAAGTATTCTTCGCTTATCTTCCTTTGATAATCTCAAGGTTTCTTCGTCGGCTTTTGATTCATACAGATCCGTATAAAAGTTTTCCGTGACTTTCAGTATTTTTTGTCTATCTTCTGCCATGTTGCCATCTTTGTCTATCAGCTTGTTGATCTCTTTTTTGTGTGCATTCTCCTTCTTAAATATTTTTATGCCTCTGTTTTGCTCTATAATTTTCTCAATTTGTTCTTCCTGATGTTCTCTAATGTCTTGTTTCGCCATTCTCCTTACAGTTTTGTTGACTTCTGCGTATTCGACCGTGTCTCTCTAGTTCGATTTTATGAGATCTCTTCATTTTTCCAGTAACTGTTTTGTTTTTTCTGTCAACTTATCTTTTCTTTTTGCTCTTAGTGTCATGTTATTTTTAGCTGTTTCTTTTATTATTAGTGTTATTCTAGTGTTCGCTTCGTTGATATTTTCTTCGATTTGTGGTGATGTATTTCTCAGTTGTTCTGTTAGTTGCTGCATATATTCTTCTTTGCGTTCTTTCAGTGTGCTCGCGTCTAAAGGCTTAAGTTTGTTGCTGAATTTCTTGGCTCTTTCTAGTTTTCCATTTATAAGGATTTTGCACCTTACAAGTCTGTGGTCACTACCGGTTGTGAAGGAATTGAGGACATCGACATCTTGAATAATATGTTTGTCGTGTGAAAGTACATAGTCTATCTCGTTCTTAGTTCTTCCATTTGGGCTTGTCCAGGTCCACTTTTTGTAAATTCTTTTTTTAAAGAAGGTGTTCGTTACGTAAAGTTGCTCTTTTTCCAGAAAGTTGGCTAGCATCTCGCCTCTTTCGTTCCTCGTACCAAGCCCAAATGGGCCGACGTATTATGATTCGTTCACTGTGCTTCCTATTTTTGCGTTGAAATCTCCAATGACCAATGTGTGTTTCGTTTTGTTTTCTGAAAGGCATCTCGATATTTCTTCGTACAGCGCTTCAACTTTATCATCATCGTGGCTGCTCGTTGGGGCATAGATTTGGACGATTTTTATAGTTATGTTGGAATTTATTCTCAAGGTGATGTAGATAACTCTTTCTGAAATGGCTTTCAAAGTTTTAATGTTAGAGGACAACCGTTTGTTCACCAGGATTCCCACGCCGCCATTAGTATTCTGTTCGCTTCCTTTGTAAAAAAGGAGATGACCAGAATTTAGTCTGAGGCAGTCTTCTCCTTTTCTTCTTACTTCTGATATTCCCAGGACGTCCCATTTTATCTTGTTAAGCTCATATTCCAGTTCTATAAATCTTTCTTCATTTCCCAATGTTCTTGCGTTGTAGGTAGCTATATATAGTTGGCAGCCTGATCTAACCCAGGGATTCTTAGCACCCCCCGTTCGAAAACTGGTCTGACCGCTGCCGGGTTAGTCGAACCGCTGGGAACTGGGGGCCATCTGTATTGCTCTGTGTGCATCTGAGAGGGGTTTAGCCATGAAACACCACGTTGGCCAGACGTCTTGGTGAGTGTGACGTTCAGCCGCCTCTGACATGAGGATCTGCCGCTGTTTGCAGCCGCCCACTCTGGATCAGACGCTGCGGTGGGGGTTTTTATACTATCCCTAAAAACTGGGCTGCCACATCCGCTCGCTTTGCCGTGCCGAAGATCTTCTTCTCCGCCATTGCGGCCGTTGTGGACTTCGTTCGTAACCCTGAATAAGGGACCCTTGCAGGTGCCAGCTTTCCGGGTCAGAAAGCCCCTGGAATCTCGCGAAGGGCAGGGATTGATTCATCTTCCCTGATAGGTCTGTCCCAGGAGGAGTACCTACCGCTACCCCGATCTTTACATCTGTCGGTGGTCAATAGTTAAATATTATTCTCCTAAAAACATAATTGTTATTATTTTTTAGATAAATTAAGTTGCCAAATATATTTCTGTATATCTGAAACTAGTCATTAATTCCAGGAGGTCGAGATCTATATAGCATAGTAAAATTTAATTTTTGTTCTCCAAAAACTCATAAGATGAGTGCGGGGTCAATAAATAAAATAAATAGAAGAAGAAGAAAATGGCTTGCGGTCCAGCTGCTTGACATTAAGAAATTAAAGATTATATTTGTGGTTATTAAAAATTAAATAAGGCTCGAACGGAGTGGATAATTGGATTTCTAATTTTTCTAGTAAATCTATGTTGTTCAGAAACAAGTAAATGTTTAGAAAAAGCCGACTCGGTATTGGACATATTAGAGGTGTTAATTTTCAAAGTTCTTCTGAACCCTAGTTTTCAGTCTACGACCTATTTGGCCAACATAAACTGCTTGACATTTATTACTTTGACGAATACGCCCCTGAATTTAAAAGTGAATCCATTGGCTCTTTGGAGACATAGGGTTAAAAAAATTGGTCGTTGGGATAAGTTAAAACCAACTTATTGAATGTCATCATCATTGAAAAAGTAATTACTGATTTTTCCAACTGTTGAATGTATTATGTTATAAGACAATTTGTATTTTTTAGAAACTTAAAATAATTTTGTTTATCGTATTTTTTGCAAAACCATTATTCACAGCAATGTATTTTATTAAATTTAACTTGTTCTAAAAAGCATCACGGTTTAAAGGTAAATTAAACAACCTACAAAATAATGATTAGATGTTGCATATTTATAGTAATAAGGTTTGATAAATAAAAAAAAAGTTTTGACTTAAAACATTTAAGCCTTCTACAATAGCTTTAGGAATATTGTTGTGAAATAAAAGTTGTTTGTAATATTGAATCAAAATCGCTGGCTGAGATACCTGAAAAGTGAACTGCGGAAATGAATTTAGAGACCTCTATATTTTTAAAATAATTTGCAAAATCTGTCGATTTCTTATAAAAATCAGTACTTATAAAGCCATTTACATCCATCAAGATTATACAGTGTGTATCAGCCAAATGGAATAAATTCGATAATAAATAAATGGAGGCGTGTTCGGAAAAACGCTTGGACCCGTCGATTGGTACTTTTAGTTGCTCATTTTCTCCAATAAAAACTTTTTATACAGGGTGTGTCCTGTAACAGTGATCAATGCCAACTTTCTTATTTCAAATGCAACACCCCGGATATTATTTAATTTTTGGATTCTTTAGGAGATTCTAAACATATTTTATGTTCAATGTCCTATACCTATCTTCAACTATTTCGGCAATATTAAGTGTTTTCAAATTTATTGCAAAAATTAAGATTAAAAAAATAAAATTATTTATTTCTTCATAATGTATAAACAAAAGTAAAAAGTTAATTTAGGAACTGTTGAATATGCTCGCCGCGAACGTCTTGGCAAATTCCTAATCTTAAATAGAAATTTTTTCTAACGTTATTTAGCATCTCAGGCGTGACCGATCTAATCGCAAGCGTTATTCGTCTTCTTAAGTCAGCTAAGTCGAGGGGTTTAGTTTTATATACAACATTTTTAATATGTCCTTATAAGAAAAAGTCTAATGGCGTCAGATCAGGGGATCGCGCTGGCCATTCTATCGATCCTCGTTTCCCTGTCCACCGATTTGGAAATATTCCGTTGAGGTACTGCCGGACATTAATTTGGTAATGGGGCGGTGCTCCATCTTGCTAAAACCATATCATATTAGCTGGAACTTGTGGGTTTGCTGGATCCGGATACAAATTTGTCAAAGTTGGCACGACATTATTTTGGAGCAGTGCTAAATAATTATCGCCATTCAAATTGCCGTCAATGAAAAAGGGGCCTATGATATGATCCCTAACAATTCCTGCCCAAACATTAACCTTTTCAGGATTTTGAGTATGTTCTTCGCTGATCCAGTGAGGATTTTCCCTAGACCAATAGCGGCAATTTTGACGATTTACATGACCGTGAAGTGTAAAGGTGCACTCATCCGAAAACAAAACATGTTCTAATTGAATAACATTGTTATCTAACATAGCCATCATTTGTTCACAAAAATAAGTTCTCCTATCATAATCGTCTTCCATGAGCTCCTGAGTTGGTATCACTTTATAGGGATGCATTTTATTTTCTTTTAATGTTCGAATAATCGACGAATAGCTAATATCGAACATTGCGGCGGCTTGTCGACTAGAAATATGTGGGTTTTCATCAAACTCAAGCATAATATCCAATTTAGTATCATCATTTATTGAATTGGCAGCTGCTTTTTTTATCTGCCTCACATGTCCAAGCTCGCGAAACTGCTTTTCTATTTTACTAATTGTCCCTTGGGATATATGCGGCAAATTTGGAAATTTTTCATGAAATAAGCGAGCAACTTCCACTTGTTGTTCGTGTGTTATCTCCATAACCAATCATTTGTAGAATTGTTATTTTATGCATTTCTGTTAAATGAACCATTTTTCTGATATTAGGTATTATGCAGTTAACGAAATTCAAAAGACTATGACACTGACACTGACAACTACTGTCTTGCAAAGAGAAAGGCCAGGCATTTTACACAAAAGTAAACAAAACTTAAAAGTAAACAAAACTGGCTCTTTTTGTTCCATATCAATAAAAAGGAACGCTAAAATGGTTTTTGCTTACATTCTTAATATGAAGACCTAAATGGTAAATAAGTATTGAGTGTGTTCTAGCGAATTTTTGTAATCAAATAAATAGTTCAGTAACCAGAGCCACTTTCATGAATAATAATAAATTCGAAATAAATAAAATAAAAATAAATTTGAAAACACTTAATATTGCCGAAATAGTTGAAGATAGGTATAGGACATTGAACATAAAATATGTTTAGAATCTCCTAAAGAATCCAAAAATTAAATAATATCCGGGGTGTTGCATTTGAAATAAGAAAGTTGGCATTGACCACTGTTACAGGACACACCCTGTATAAAAAGTTTTTATTGGAGAAAATGAGCAACTAAAAATACCAATCGACGGGTCCAAGCGTTTTTCCGAACACGCCCCCATTTATTTATTATCGAATTTATTCCATTTGGCTGATACACACTGTATATAAGCCATACAAGATATGAGTTCCAGGGTTAATAAAGTAAAGTTTATTTTTGGGTATTTTAAAATATTCCAGAATGGAAAATATCCATTTCAAAGTTTCCTTTTGCTTATTAAAGTAATGATTAAAGATATTAAGTAAATTATAAATAAATCAGAAATTAATTTACCAATAATCTTTCATTATTTCTTATTGTCCAACACCTGTATCTTATGCCATTTCCTTGTTTTTTTTAGGTTTAATTTTTCTGCTAAAGAGTTATTTTTTTTATTTTATATTTTGTTTGAATTAAATGTTATAGTTGAACTCAACCTCTTTTCTCTTTCCTTGTTGCTCCCTGTAATTTTAAATACATAAATTTGTCTTATTCTTGTACCAACTGTATTTTTGTTTATCTTAAGGTAAAGTTTTAAAATTTTTATTGCTGTTGTTTGATATAAATAATAACATTTTATCTCTGAGACTAAGACTTTGAATTTAATTTAATTTAGTAGTACCACAAAAAAGATAGCTGCGTTTAAGCTATATTTTCTGTAATTGTACCAAATAAGATGAAAAAGTGTTTGGTTAGGTTAGGTGATATGGGTGAAAAATCCATAGTAGGAACTAAACGAAACAAAAACTAAGAACTAAGACACATTGATTGGCAGCAGTGGAAAGATAGTTAAATGATATGTTTTATAGTAAGTTGCAAACAAATTACATCATTAAATATAAATTGTGTCGTTTCTAGAACATCTTACCGTCGTTACGGTTTAATTTAAGCTAAATCTTAAAAGTCCTACACGAAATATGAGGTCACGCATAAAAATCAAATTTATTGTAGAGAGTGCTCCCGCGCAAAAACGAAAACAAGAGAGACGCAGATTAAATCTCTTAAAAAATAAATGAGGCGTCAGGGCGAAAAGTGGAGTTACTGTTCTTTCCTGATTGATCGTTTAGTAGACGTGCTGATTTTCAAACTAGGTCGCAATAAAGGGTTACAAGTGACTACAAATTACACCACTAAACCCCAAATTTACATCCTAGATTTATAAAAAACTGATTTAGGTCGTAAATTATTACAGTGTTTTATTCTTAAAATCTTTATATAAATGATTTTTCTTTTGTATAAGGGAGCTGGGAGATAATTAAATTCGTCTAAATATTCAGGTTGATGAAGATTAATTTAATTAAAGATATATCTAAATGTAAAACAAATATCGTTAAATTCTAAAGAAAACCAAAATGTAGGAAGGGAATTTGCTAATATGCATATAGCGCTTTTTAAGTATATCTCTGGGAAACTTTAATAGGTTAAGTACTATTCACTATTCGCCTATTCATTCGTTTGTCCGCATATATTCGATTCGACTTCATATGAATGAGCGAATTGGCGACTGAACAAAGAATTGACGAATAATTCATCCACATCATTCATCAATTTTTATTTAATTCACTCGCATAGATTTCATGCGATTCAATGTTTGAAAATACAAAAAACAAAAGATTATATTCAGACGAATGGTTCGCCGAGGTCACGTATCGCCGCGCAACGGATTGAACGGATAAAGTAGACCATCCACACTATGCGGACGAATGAACAAATAGCTAAATCAACCAATAGTGAGTAGCGGGCTTTAATGTTGATACTATTGTATTATCGAGGAGGATTCCACTGGGAAACATTTTAGAACCGTTGACCCCTTGACATATTCACCAGCAATTGTGCTTATGCCATTTCTCCTGAAACATCAGATAATATCCCCGGAGCAGTTCGGATTTCTACCCAACAAGTGCACCAGTGACGCCATGTTCACGTTGCTTAGAGGCGTCTACTTATCTCTCAATAACAACCACCCAACTGCCTCAGTTTTTTGTGACTATGCGAAAGCCTTTGATTGTGTTAGTCATGAAATTCTGATAAACAAACTAAATTTTTATGGAACTCGTGGTACTTCTTTAAATTGGTTCAAATCTTATCTTGGAAAAAAGCAACAACTTGTAAGGGCTAATGGTTCCGATTCTGATTGTAAGTTGATTACAAGTGGAGTCCCTCAAGGTTCAGTCTTGGGACCTATTCTTTTTTTGTTATACATTAATGATATCACGAACCTTAAAATTAATGGAAGAATCTCCCTTTTTGCTGATGACACAAGCATAACATGGAGTGATTTTGATACAACGTCTTTACACTCTAATATCTCCAAAGACTTGGTTATAATTAAGGCTTGGTCCGATTCCAATATGCTTTGTTTTAACGTCGATAAAACGGTGGCGTTATCTTATAAGGGAACTTTACAACCACTTCAGGTACATAACAGCAATATTGAATACGTAGAGTCGGTTAAATTCCTGGGCTTAAATATAAATAGCAACCTAAAATGGTCTAATCATATTGACACCTTAACTAAAAAACTTTCTACCGCCTGCTTCGCCATTCGATCAGTTTCAAAAGAACTAGACGTTCCTTCTGCCAGACTTACTTATTTCTCTTTATTTGAATCCCACCTCCGCTATGGCCTTCCCTTTTGGGGCTGCTGTACCACCGAGCAATTTCGTAGTATTTTTATGCTTCAAAAGAGAGCCATTCGTTATTTGTTTGGTCTAAATAATAGAGCTCACTGCCAATACTATTTCAAAAAACATGAAATATTAACACTTCCTGCATTATTTATTTTGGAAACGGTATGTTTGCTGAGAAAACATATAAACACCCTCCCAGAAAGGCCACAACATGTATACCCTACCAGAAACTCTAGGCATGATATTTATCTTCCCATTCCTTCCACAGAATTAATAAAAAAATCAATTATTTACAACGCCATAAAACTTTACAACAATCTGCCAGTACATTTAAAATCTATCCCTATGCTTGCACAATTTCGAAAAAACACCAAAGCATACCTCATTGAGAGACCATTTTACAGCGTTAATGATTTTTTTTTTCAGTGAGTAAGTCTCTTTAAATTGTCACTAAACTCGCTTGTTTACTTAAATCTTTTGTGAGTCATGTCCTAACTCGTAGCATAGAATTTTGTAAATCATTATATAGGGAAAAGAACTGTCGAACATTCACTTAAAACTTAATTATTTTTGTTAGGTATTGGATTAAAAACAATTTAATTCTTTTTGTATACTACATTCTACACTAGTTCAATATACCTTCTGTTTAACATCACAATTATTTGTATAACTATAATAACATAGAGTTTAAGGTCGCATAGTTGCAATTTTGATTTCAATGTCATCGAAATTATTCACCCCGTACATGTGTGTTTGTTTACTTTTATAAGGTTATCATGATTCATTTACTGTTTGCAATGTTATGTTATATTCTAACGTGTGTTTTACGATTTGGTAAATTGATAATTTACATTTTTTAAAAAAAGCACTGACCTGTCGAAATTATTTTCGATTAATGTTTTGATATGTCTTATTTTTAGGTATATTTTGCTTTGTCCATAAAATTGTAAAATTTTTCTGCGGCAATAAAGCATACTTTTGTTTGTTTGTTTGTTTGTTTGTTTGTATATCATCTATAGCTCGTTGTGAGCACTATACGTATGTCGATGAAACCCAACTGTATTACGCATTCCATTGTGACAATTTATAGAAGGCCAACCGTAATATAAACCTCTACTAAGCCACTAAGCATATGGGAACGGCATCATCTAAAATTAAACACTAAAAAAACTGATGTCATTTTGTTTATCAGCAGGATTAAGATTTTACATATATTTCAACCATTACGTTTTTATTCTTATGGACATTGCTTATACAGTGTTAACATTATGGGAAAACAAAGAATAAATAAATATAAATAAATAAATAATCGCCTTTATATTACAGAAATGCATATTTACATAGACAGTGTAATAATATTCAAAAAAAAGTGGCACCACAATGTGGCAAAGTCTAGCACAAGTCGGCTACTCTACTTAACCTCAAAGGTAATGCAGAAAATGTATAAGTATATAAATAAAAGAAAATCTAATATATAACAAGTATAGATAAAATCAATAAATCCAAAATAATTCACGAGTAATTGCACAGTGATAATTTAAAATATAAGAAAATTATGGAGAAATTTGAAATTGTGACATTAAAGACTTTAAGTACTTTGAAGTGTCAATAAAAAATTTTTAAATTGTTTTTTGAACTGAGTTACGTTAAGTGAGATTAGGTTATGTTGCAAATAGTTATATGTTGTAACGGCATTATAAATAAATGACCTCTGAAACATGGCTGAACGATGGTGAGGCATAGTTAAATGATTGGTAAAACGAGTCCTGTCGTGAGTATTATTACGAGGTACTAATTTATTTTTTAGTAGAATAGATGCATCACGGTTATTTAAAATATTTAATACAAAAGTAGTCATATGATGAAGTCTGCGATTGTCCATTTTTAACTATTTAAGTTGCTCAAATGTATGTGATATATGGTCAAACTTTCTGAGTCCTAAAATGAACCTGCAACAGGAATTTTGAACATTCTGAATCCTATTTTTATCCAAAATCTTAATACAGTTACCATAAATAAAATCACAGTAATTAAAGTTGGATAAAACTAAGGATTCGCACAAATTTTTGCGTAAGCGTAAATTTAGGATGTGTCTGTTACTGTACAAAAGTTTTAAAGCTAAAAATGATTTTTGCATGAGTTTTTTAACATGATCTTTAAATCTTAAATTTGAGTTTATGATAATTCCAAGATTCTTTGCTGACTCAACTATAAGTAGTGTCGTACCATCCAGAGCAACATTAAACCCTTCTTTTAAGGTATTTACCTGAATTTTATTTCCGAAAAACATAACTAAAGATTTTGTGGGATTCAATTGTAAGCTTTGCTCGGATGACATTATTTTTAAATTGTTTAATTCATAATTAATTAAATCTGATGCTTGTAGGGAATCTTAAATATTAAAAGAATAGTAAAGCTAAGTATCTTCACCATACTCTTGTGTTTGGCAATATTTTGTGGATTTCAGAATGTCAGCTGTATAAATAAGAAATCGTAAATGGCCCAATATTGATCCTTGAGGCACTCCAGAGAGAATCGAAATTTGTTTTGAGAATTTATTTGCAAAATATATCTTTTGAAACCTGTTTTCAAAATAAGAATTAATAAGATTAAGGGATGCATCATCAAAGCCATAATATTTTAATTTGGAACAAAGAAATTTTTGGTTGATGGTATCAAAAGTATCAAATTAGCACGGTACATTTCTGCTGATCCCAAGCTCTTAAAACGTCATCTGTTACCGTAGATAAAGCCACCGAAGTACTAAATAAAATTTTTTCTAAAACCACATTGAAAATCTGGTAAAATTTTATTAAATAAGACAAAAGTATACATTTGGTTGTATAACATTTTTTCAAACATTTTGAAGAGGGTTGGTAAAATGTTAATAATCCTTAAGTCACTGACTTCGGATGGACATGATGTTTTCGGTATTGGTTTACCAATTGCGACCTTCCATTGGTCAGGAAATTTTCTATGCAGAGATTAATAATATGAACAAGATGTATATCAATAAAAGGGCCGCAATACTGCAGCATAGATGCCTTTATGCTATCTACACCCGCAGCATCATTTTTAATATTTTTTAACACTAAATGTACCTCTTCAACTGTTGTCAACTTAAAAGAAAAACTAATATTATTTTTAAAAAGATTATTACTATAGAACTCAATTTTATTATCACAATTTAATACATTCTGCAAAAAGGACCAAAATAAGCACTAATTAAATTGGGATTCTGCAAATTTTCGGGGATAGTTTTATTGTTTTATTGCAGACATTTAAATCTTTTAGTGCCCTCCAACTTTTACAGAAATTAATCAGCAGACAGTGAATCAAGATACCTTTTTTTCGCGTTCACTACCGATTGTGTGAAATTTCTTAACCTTTTATAAGCTACCCAATCATCTGGATCACTCGTTCCTTTAAAAGTCTGCAAAGCCCGATCCCTCTGTTTCATGTATAATTTAAGGTTTTCAGTAAGCGACGGTGCTTTAGACTTTGTTATTCGAACTTCTTTAATTGGGGCATGACTGTTAAATCAATCTAAAATAAGGTTATTAAATAAATTAATTTTGTCATCTGTACTATTTACATACAAAATATTATTCCATTCCAAATGATTCAAGTCTTGACAAAAATTGTGATAGTTAAAAGATTTATAAGACCGAAAATTAATAACTTTAGGTACAACACGGACTTTATTTATAGTTAAACTGCAATAAACCATTCTGTGGTCGGATATATTATACGCAGAGATCGTACCATGGCTTGAAACAAGTTCTTTAACTGAAGCAAAAATTGGGTCAAGTAGCGTAACCGCATTTCAAACAAGATTATACAATACCCTACGTATCTCATAAACAGGAATGATGAAAATAAAATGAAATTTATGTAATAAATATTTAATGATTTTGACGGTAAGAGTGCAATTAAATAATCCTAAATTATGTAATGCAAATTCCAGAACAATAAAAATGAGTTAAAATTCTTTTTGGAAAAGTTATTTTTACTAATTTCAAAGTTTCTTTATTATGTATGAATAAACAGAAAAATGTATCTGTTGAAACAAAACAGCAGTAATATTGGATTTTTGCATTCAAGAAATAAACAATATTAGCAGAACCCGACAAAAAAATACGTGTATTATTTGGTTCCCAAGTATTTAAATAAATATTAAATCTGAGTATAAATAACTCTCGAAAATTGTGCATCACTGAACTTTTTTCTGCAAACAAAAATTAGTAATGCTACAAAAAAAATATATATATATATATATATATATATATATATATATATATATATATATATATATATATATATATATTTAAACACAAAATGCCAGTTTGTCCCGTACAAATTACAATAGGTTACCACGAAAATTCGAAAATTAAAAACGACAGTATTAAAAAAAATGAAGGAAATTTTGCACATTTTAGTATTGATAAAGAAACATTGTCTAGAGTCCACAAAAAGCTAAATTAGATAGATACGTACGTATTAGTAAATATTAGATTTTTAAACATAAAATGTAAGTGTGTTTCTTAACAGTTACTTTAGAGTCTAAATTACTTGCCTTATACTAATACTAACACAATATTATCTCTTTCCGCAAAAGCGTATTAAAAGCTCAACAAATACAACCGTAGATGGCTTCATTCAACAATTTTTCGGTGTCAAAAAGTTTTTTCTCTTAGACTTCAAAACTGTATTACTATTCCAATTCAAAATAAAATAACTTCAGGCGGTCCTCCCCTTATCAAGTTGCAACCTGCAAGGTCGTAGGTCTTTTTGAATTGTCTGATTCAATATCGATGATTAAGGATAAATACAAAAAGAAACTGTTCTCGTCACTAAATTTTAATATTAGTTTAAATATTTAAGTTTATTTTTTAAGAACAGTCCACGTAAAATATTAATACAAATTACCTTCCGTAACGCCTATGTTAGCCTTTTTTGTCATAATGTATATTTTCTTTACTACAATTCTTATACTTGTTACTGTGCAAATAATAAAGGCATTCATACTATTGTTATTATCTGCTATCTTATTTAATAACCTTTAAAAAGGCTCTCGGACGTATCGGTTTTTCGTATAGGCCAAATAATAGAGCAAAATACCAGTGATTTGTTGCCAAAAATAGTAACGGGAAGCCGAGTGGGCCATCACTCTCAAGATAGTCTATAGTAATATTCCATTATGTTTCACTTTCAGCTATCATGTATATTTTTTGACTTATAAAATCGAAACTAATGAAACAATCAAGGAGATGCGTTATAGAGAACAAAATTACAAACAATATGATATGGTTATACCTCTTAATCGGATCATTAAAAGAGAAAAAAAGAAAGAAAAAAATTAAGCGTTTTTTTTTGAAAATTCAAATCTTTGAGAAATAATAATTATTGACATGTACTTTATTCATGCCAAAATCGAGCTCTGTGTTCTTTCATATAGAAAGAAGAAATATCATACTACAAATCGTATGTCCTATTTTCGCACTAAAACTATGAAATGAGCGAAAAATGCTCCCAAGCATGACCAAAAACGGCCGAACACCAGAAAATAGCCGAGCAGTATGGTTTCAACCGTGAGGTAATAAAGTAAAGTATTAAAAATAATAATCCTATGCTTTATTTATTTATCAAACTTAATAGCAAAGGCTATGTAGCAAAACGTCCGACAGCAGCATTACCGTTAATTATTTGCGCCATGTAAATAAAGAATAGATTTTCTCGAGTTCAGTTACCCAATATCAAAAAAAAAATCTAATAGCTTCTGCAGTTGCTGAGATAATTAAAGTTGAAGAATAATACGTTGCACGCTGAGCGTCTCTACTACTACGGTTCCCATCGGCTGCTGTGCGTTTCCTCGCTACTACCTACGTGATTTTTTGCATTAAATTGTTCATAACAAATATAAACAAACAAATAATAGTTGGAGTGAGTGCGATGGAGCATTCGGTTTCCGGTTACTATTTTTGTCGGAAAAACTCTTTATTTATGGCGCAGTAACGCATGTTGTAATGAGAATCATTCAGACAATTAAACGAGCTAATCATATATCGTTTTGTCCACACACGTAATAATTTGTGCCAATTAAGTTGGACAATGAATCGGTTTAATCACTCGTGAACAGTATAAAATATAGCGCGCTATGATGACTCCAGTGTTCAGTAATATCAAAGAAACCTGCTGCGCTACTTAGGCTTATATTGTTATCAAATTGTAATACCAAAACGGAAATATACAGAGTAAAAATAATTAGTATTTGTTGTCTGTTGAACCAATGTTCCTTACTCCCCAAAGATAACTATCTTCCCGATATGATTCGATAAAAGATTACCAAAGGGATTTTTCGTTTTATAGTCTGAACTACATTTAACCTAAAGCAAATGTTGAATTATTGGGAGTAGCAGAAAGATCTGACCCATTGTTACAAAGACGGCTTAAAATTTAACTAGTCATGTAACCATCCATGTACAGGGTGTCCCACATAAGATCCCCTATCCCCTTATCTCGAAAGATATACAATTTAGGAAAAAAAGTTATATATAAAGTGTTATTGTTTTTAAGTGAACTTTTATATTATATACCTTTCATGTATATAGGGTGCTCAGTTTTTCCTGGTTAGGAGTCAACTCCTAAAAATTAAATGGGAAACCCTGTATATTATCCTGGATATGGATTCCTCATTAAAAATAAGGGTAACTTTCATTAAGATATTGTATCTCTCGTCGTTTAGGATATAATAGCCGTTTTATTTAATTTTTTGCTAAAAACGTATATATTTAAGGTAGTAGAAAAAAGTATATAATATTTGGTGAAGCTGCCATTTTTATATTAAAGACAACACCACAATATATAATTTAAGTTGTTTACTTTGACTACAAATTATACAGGGTGATATCAGAAATTCAATCGATCGGAATATATAAAATTACTTATAAGTCAATAATCTTAAATGGAACACCCTGTATATCATTGCAGATTTCGATGGTTCACAAAAAATTAAAGTAACTTTGTATATAATAACCTATACCTATCTCTAACCGTTTAGAAAATATTCGCTATTAAACTTTTTTTATGCAATAAAAAATACCTTTGGTTTAAATTTAATGACGAAATACGTCACAAATATTTTTTAACGGGCTGACCATAGTAGATTTTCAACAAAATACTGTAGTTTACAATTTTAACTAAGATGTCTGTATTCTGTATTTCCTGAGAAAATAATTCATTACAAATCATAAAATGAAACCAAATATTGCATGTAATTAACTAACGCTGCAAAATCAAAACTGCCATGGAAAACAAATAAAGTGCTTTGGAAACCAACGTAAACAATATTTGTAAAATAATATAATAAATTTTGGTTTGTTGTGCGTTAAGTTCATCTTTATCTTATAATGTCTTATACTGCCGAAGAAAGGTTGAACTTATATCAGTGTTATCTTCAAAATAACAAAAGCGTTGCACTGACTATAAGAGCATATCATGAAAAGTATCCGGAGAGAAGAATACCGGAAAGATCCATGTTTGGGCGAATTGAACTAGATCTCGAACAGCATGGTGTTTTAAAATATGAAAAAAGAAATAAACCTAAAAGTATCTTGGATTATGAAACGCAATTAAATATATGCTTATATTTCGAAGAATTTACAGAAAATTCCATCAGAGATGCAGAAAAAGACTTAAGTATTGCTAGAACTGATATTCATAGGACGCTGAAAATGAATAACTACAGGGCGTTTAAGTTCGCTAAATTGCAACACTTAGAACCTACCGATCATATTCTACGATTGGAATATTGTGACCTAATGATGGATCGACATTTTCGTAACCCTAATTTTTTTAACCAAATTTGTTGGACGGACGAAGCGATATTTACTACCTCAGGGATATTTAATAGAAAGAATACTCACTATTGGTCTCAAGAAAACAAACACATCAAAACTATTCAACATCAAGGTCGTCGTAGTGTTCATTGTTGGTGTGCGATTTACAGGAATCAAGTAATAGGTCCTCTATTTCTGGATAACCATTTAAATGGTGCGAGGTACCTAGAGCTACTGACTAACAATATCAGGCCGTTACTAGAGGTCAATGGTAACATAAATAATATTATTTACCAAATGGATGGAGCACCTTGCCATAACACCATTCAAGTAAGAACTTATTTAAGTGTTAACTATGCAGAGGTCGTTGGACCAAATGGAAATATTCGTTGGCCTCCGCGGAGTCCAGATTTGACGCCCCTGGACTATTTTCTGTGGGGAACATTAAAGGATAAAGTATACAAAAATAAACCTCAATATGTTGATGATCTCAAGAATCGAATAAGGGAAGAAATTCAAAATATCAATGAAAGTGCTGCAGTAAGAGATGCCTTAAGAAAAATGGAAGTCATCTACACAACTTGTATTGCCCAAAATGGAGGCCATGTGGCAAATTTACTTTAATTTTCCCTTTTGCATTAGGTATATTGGTCCTTTCGTTATACATGCAATTGTTTTTTTGATTTTACACATTAATTTATTTGTAATTATGTAAATGTTCTCTATTAACTTAACTTCTTACTACATACTTATTTAATAGTTCACAAAATTTACATATTGTTAAATGTTAAAACATTTCTATATTTGCTAAAATTTCGTATTCGTCGAAATAAAAGATTAATATTTTTGTTATGTCGGCCATAGGTATTTTATTATATCGATCATTGGAAAGAATTAATTTCTCAGAAAATACAGACATCTTAGTTAAAATTGTAAACTACAGTATTTTGTTGAAAATCTACTATGGTCAGCCCGTTAAAAAATATTTGTGACGTATTTCGTCATTAAATTTAAACCAAAGGTATTTTTTATTGCATAAAAAAAGTTTAATAGCGAATATTTTCTAAACGGTTAGAGATAGGTATAGGTTATTATATACAAAGTTACTTTAATTTTTTGTGAACCATCGAAATCTGCAATAATATATAGGGTGTTCCATTTAAGATTATTGACTTATAAGTAATTTTATATATTCCGATCGATTGAATTTCTGATATCACCCTGTATAATTTGTAGTCAAAGTAAACAACTTAAATTATATATTGTGGTGTTGTCTTTAATATAAAAATGGCAGCTTCACCAAATATTATATACTTATATTTTTTTCTACTACCTTAAATATATACGTTTTTAGCAAAAAATTAAATAAAACGGCTATTATATCCTAAACGACGAGAGATAGGTATACAATATCTTAATGAAAGTTACCCTTATTTTTAATGAGGAATCCATATCCAGGATAATATACAGGGTATCCCATTTAATTGTTAGGAGTTGACTCCTAACCAGGAAAAACTGAGCACCCTGTATACATGAAAGGTATATAATATAAAAGTTCACTTAAAAACAATAACACTTTATATATAAATTCTTTTCCTAAATTGTATATCTTTCGAGATAAGGGGATAAGGATGTGGGACACCCTGTACAATATGTTGTACGATATCCCAACAATCCATGTGTTCCTGATGGAATTCCAGATAAATTCTTTAACACTGTTAAATTTACACTGTATGAAATTCTTTGCACATTATTTAATAAATCTATTGTCTTGATTCACTGGATCATTATTTGATGAAAATCCATTATCAACAATGTAAATAAAAAACTTAAACTGTTTTAGATTTGCACTTTTATACACAGCAATGTTTCACTAACACTGTAGCTTCGTCAGACAAACGGTATTTAAACTAACAGTTTGCTAAATGAGCTTGATTTTTATAAAACATATTTCTAGATAAAGACTTTTATGGCCTATGAGAGTCCTAAACAACATCTGGGCGGAAATTTCTAACAAAATAGGTTTAAAAGGGGTGAATTATTCATATCTAGATGGTTTTTTAAGAGATACTGGCTGTGTTTACATTTAATAATTTCCATAGACTCTAAAAGTGACAATTTTTCACTTTTGTTTATTGTATGTAATATTTCAAAATTTTCATGGCATGGTTATTATTTAACAAATGTTCGGCGTATGTCGAAACTGTTTTATTTTTACTAAAATTTCTTTTATGCTCTGCTAATGTCTGACTCAAAGTTCCACCAATCTGGCATATATACAGTTTTGGGCATGATCCACAATGCAATTTTAATGTTCCTTTTACGCAGGACAGAAGCCACCTTTTCTGCAGGTTTACCGATATAAGTAAGTATTTTATATTTATTTGCTTCTTTGGGTGGTACAGGGTAAATTTCTAAAAGTGTTTTTTAACGGTTTTTTTTTTTATTTAAAATATGTTCAATTATTTTGGCATCATATCCATTGTTAACTGCTACTTGTTTAATTAGGTTTAATTCTTTTTAAAAATTATATTTGGTTAAATGTATATTAATTAATCTGTGTATCATGCTATGAAATCCTGCTAGTTTTTGTGCTAATTGATGCATTGATTTATTATTGATGTTTGTGTCGGTATGTGTAGGTTTGTGAAAAATTGAAAATTCGTGTTTATTTGCTACCTTTGTTATGGTCAAAGAAAAGGTTTATAGAATAATTAGTTTCTATTTCGACAGTAAATTGTACATTTTTGTGTATGGCATTTAAATCTTTTAAAAATATGTGAAGCTGTCCGCTGTCTCATCGTGCCAGTAAAACAGACCAATATATCGTCGACGTATCTATACCAATAGAGATATTTTTGAAACAAAGGGTTTATTTCAATTTTTTCGTCCAAATTATGCATAAATATTTCAGCCAAGAGTGGACTTAAAGGGTTCCCCATAATAAGCCCTTCCTTAGCTGAAAAAAACTCCTCATTAAACTGGAAGTAGTTTTGGTTTATGCATACTTTTAAGGCATCTATAATTTCTGTTTGTAGGGTAGGATTGGTTTGGTTTAGAATAAGATTATTTTTTATAATATCAACTGTCTCTAATGGTGGTATGCTTGGCAAAAGGTTTTTTACATCAAACGATATAAAAATTGAATTATTTTGCAATTTATTATTTTCAATAGAACTTTTAACAGAATAGGTGGATACAAAATCGGTCTTTTTAATAACCATATCTATCATTTTTTTAGAAAGTTTAAAGGTAGGAGCAGTCACAAATGAGACTAACGGACTTATAATTTTCCTTGTGGAGTTTAATAAAAGAATAAAGTTTGGGTGGCTGTGGATGCTGGACTTTAAGAAAAAACTTATCTTATCTTATCAGTCTCAAGATAGTCTATAGTAATATTCCATTATGTTTCACTCTCAGCTATCATTTATTATTATTATTTTTTGACTTATAAAATCGAAACTAATGAAACAATCAAGGAGATGCATTATAGAGAACAAAATTACAAACAATATGACATGATTAATCGGATCATTAATAAAGACGAAAAAAAAACGAAAAAAATAAGCGTTTTTTTCGAAAATTCAAATTTTTGAGAAATAATAATTATTGACATGTACTTTATTCAGGCCAAAATCGAGGATTATTATTTTTTGCAAAATTGCGATTTGAATTTTTTTAATATACTTTCTTTCAGCGTGCCTGGATGCGTCGTGGAAGATCCCATTTGAATTTTGCAAAGATATATAGAAAGAACTAAAACTATGAAATGAGCGAAAAATCCTCCCAAGCATGACCAAAAACGACCGAACACCGGAAAAATACCCGAGCAGTATGTTATCAACCGAGCGGTAATAAAGTAAAGTATTAAAAATAATAACCCTGTGCTTTATTTATTTATCAAGCGTGATAGCAAAGGCTATGTAGCAAAACGTCCGACAGCAGCATTACCGTTAATTATTTGCGCCAAGTAAATAAAGAATAGATTTTCTCGAGTTCAGTTACCCAATATCAAAAAAAAATCTAATAGTTTCTGCAGTTGCTGAGATAATTAAAGTTGAAGAATAATACTTTTTCTAAGAAAGTACTCTTACAATTTTAGATTATTCCTAAAACTTGTTTCTGAAATTTGTCAGTTGGGTTGTTTGTAAGTTTGTCATATTTTAACGGGTCCATAAATCTAGAGTTTTTTGGGATTTTTCTTTTTTATCTATTGCAATCATAGTTTTTCCTTTTTCTGCTCTTGTAAAAATCAGATTATTCTCTGTGTTTTTTTGTTGTATGCTTTTAACGGCCGCGTTTTCATGTATATTTGTTTTTGTGATATTTACATTTATATATTTTATTTCTTTAGCCGATATATATTTTGTTTTCCGTTGTTTTTATGGCTAGCTCTCTTTCTACTCCCAAATATTCTAATATTTTATTGTTAATTGCCTTATTAAAATTGTAATTAAAACCTTTTTCCAATACTTCTTTTTCTTTGGTGTTAAATTCTTGGAAATTATTTTAACAATTTTGTTTTGTTGCCTAAGATAATTTACTAAGGATTATTTCTTTAACTTTACATCTTTTATAAAAATCAATCGAATCAAACTCCAATCCATGTACTTTAAATGTTAATTCTGAATGTGCTACCTTAAGATAATAATATAATATACTAAGTACTAACTTAAGATAATAATATAATAATAATATCTCTTAAACGACCATTTATATATGAATAATTTACCTCTTTTAAACCTATTTTGTTAGAAATTTTCATTCAAATGTTATTTAGGACTCTCGTAGGTCATAAAAGTCTTTACCTAAAAATATGTTTTATAAAAATTAAGCTCATTTAGCAAACTATTAGTTTAAATACCGTTTTTCTGACGAAGCTACGGTGTTAGCGAAACATATGTCACAAGTTATATATAAAAGTGAAAATTTAAAACAGTTTAAAGTGTTCTACTTACATTGTTGATAATGGATTTTCATCAAGTAACGATCCAGGCAATCAAGTTTTTGCAAGAAGCCGATGTAGGCGTTCTGATCGTATGATATTTTAAATGTATGCTAAGATTCAGCATAGCAAAGACATGGCTTCTTAACATGTGTATTAAAAATGAAGTGTTCCCGAATTATATCAAGTTAAAAACCAAAAACAGAAGCAGGACAGCACAGAAAGGAATAACTAGCGGGATGAGAAAGTGGACTATCGAAGATAGAAAACACCAATACAACAAGAGGGAAATTATTAACCATTATCTTAAGGTAGTACATTCAGAATTAACATTTAAATTACATAGATTAGAGTTTGATTCGATTGATTATTATGCAAGATGTACAGTTAAAAAAATACTCCATAGTAAATATCTTAGGCAACAAAACAAAATTGTTAAATTAATTTCCAAGAAACCTAAAAGTGATAATAAATGTAATAAGCTCTATTCGGATCATGTTTTTTTATGATAGGGTCATAAATTTATGTAACGTAGAATTTAACACAAAAGAAAAAGAAGTATTGGAAAAAGGTTTTAATTACAATTTAAATACGGCAAATAACAAGAAAACATTAGAATATTTGAGAGTGGAAACAGAGCTAGCCATAGAAACAACGGAAAACAAAACCGAAACAAAATATTTACATACATAGCATAGCATACCACCATTAGAGACAGTTGAAATTATAAAAAATAATCTTATTCTAAACAAAAGCAATCCTATCCTGCAAACAGAAATTAAAGATGACTTAAAAGAATGAACGAACCAAAATTACTTCCAGTTTAATGAAAAGTTATTTTCAGCTAAGAAAGGATCTATTATGGGGAACCCTTTAAGTCCATTTTTGGCTGAAATATGTATGCATAATTTGGAAAAAAAATTAAAGTAAACTCTTTGTTTCAAAAATGTCTCTATTGGTATACATACTTCGACGATATATTGGTCTGTTTTACTGGCCCGATGAGACAGCTTAACATATTTTTTAAAGATTTAAATACCCTACACAAAAATATACAATTTACTGTCGAAATAGAAACTAATAACTCTATTAGATTTGACCATAGCAAAGGTAGCAAATAGACACGAATTTTCAATTTTTCACAAACCTACACATACCGACACAACTATTGATGTTTGTCAATGCACCCATTAGCACAAAAACTAACAGGATTTCATAGAATGATACACAGATTAATTAATATGCCTTTAAAGAAATAAAATTAAACCTAATTAAACGAATAGCAGTTCACAATGGATATGATGCCAAAATAATTGACAATATTTTTTTAATCAAAAAAATACTAAAAAAACTTTTTCTGAAATTTACCCTGTACCACCCAAAGATAAAAATAATTAATATACACTTAGGTACTTATAGCGGTAAACCTAGAGAAAAGGTGGCTTCTATACTGCCTAAAAAGAACATTGCATTTAAAACAAATAATAATCTAACTAAAAAAAATTTATAAAAAATAACAAAGAAAAAACAAATAAAAATAATAAATCCGGCGTTTATAAATTAAACTGTGGGGCATGCCCAAAAGTGTATATAGGCCAGATTGGGGGAACTTTTAGACTTTACACTTTAACGTTAGACTAGCGGAGCATAAAAGAAGTTTTATTAAAAATAAAACAGATTCAACATACGCCAAACATATGTTAAATGATAACCATGCTTTCGATGAAAATTTTGAAATATTACATACAATAAAGAAAAGTAAAGGATTGTCGCTTTTAGAGTCTATGGAAATAATAAATGTAAAAACACCCAGTATCTCTTAAACGATCATTTAGATATGAATTCACCTCTTTTAAACCTATTTTATTAGAAATTTCGTTCCAGATCTTATTTAGGGCTTTCGTAGGCTATAAAGTCTTTACCTAGAAATATTTTAAAAAATATTTTAAACATTTAGCAAATTATTAGTTTAAATACCGTTTGTCTGACGAAGCCACAGTGTTAGCGAAACATATGTCACAATGTTAAATCTATTGAGTTTTTTCCCCCCAGAAAGAAAAATATTTCTTAATAATATTTTGGAAAGTAAGCAAGTTTAAAAGATTAACAATCTTATGTCAGACTTAATTCAGATTTACTCTAGAGTTCCACAATCATAACGAGAAAGTTCAGAAACAAAAATTGAGATTTGTTGGAATCACGCCAAGAGTAATTAAATAACGATGTATTATTGGAATTTCGAAGATTGAAAATATTAGAAAAGAAGCAAATGCATTCCGATTTGTGCATCGTGTTTAAAATTCTTACTAGTTTGACGGATTCATCTAAATTATTGGAGTTCATTAAACTATATATTTCCAAACATATTAGAGTTTCAGTTGTTCAATTTAGAATATAACAGAAACATTTTTAAAATATATAGCCTTTCACCTAGACTTCCTAGCTTAGCAAGTTTCCCAATGGATTTGATGTTCTTATCTCAATTGGCAGAATTAATTTTCTATATAAATACGAATCTTTCACGACGAAAGTCAAATAAGGAATTAAACCGTGTCAAATTTGAATTACTTTTTGATGTTTTGTCTACGATTGCACGCGGCATCTTTAAGGATCTTCACTGTACATGATCCAAATACTAAAAGAGTTTGGATGAGCTTAGTTCAGGTATTTGTACCCAACCTCTGCTTCCTGTGCGTGATTTACTGTAATAATTGGTTTATATGCATGATGTAGCACGTAGCCTGCGTTTCTATGCAAATTTTCAGGATGATTGATGTTTTCAATACATTCTCCAGTCTTCCTATTATAATATTCCGAAACTGATGTAAAAACCTAGGTATACTTTACATTAATCATATGTCCTCTTGAATGATGGTGTTCAGCGACAGCGTATTTAATAGAAGAACGTTTAACATAATCTTTAATACGCATACAAAGATTGGGCATTGCTTGAGGCTGCCGAAAGTTTTGAATCTTTTGCATTTAAAAGGGGTTTATAATATTTCTTGTTTCTGCCATATATACAGGGTTAAGAGAAATTACCAGAACGGTCGAATATTTCAAGAGATACAGAAGTTATCAAAAAATGCCTTATATAAAAGTTGTAAGGCTTTTAAAAATCTACATATCTGTAATAAATTACAGGTTCGTCCACAAAGTTGTGTAGAATTAAAGTTATATATTTTTAAATAGAACATCCCATATATTATTACTTATTTTGATCGTCAAGTCAATTTAGAACAGTTTATTAACCATACGTTATGCCTAAATTCATAGGTTTCAAAAAATGACTTTGGGTTTTTAAAACCATTCTCCATGTTATTCTCACAAAATATTAATTCTTAGATCTTCTAAATTATTCGATTTGTTCCGATAAACATTGTTCCTCAGGTGACCCCAACAAAAGAAATTTAAGGCCGAAAGATCAGGGGATCATGAAGGCTATTCGATAGGCCCTCTTCTTCCTATCCATCTATTTGGGAACATGACATGAATTGAAACTAATTCTTGCCGAAGAAGCTAAAGATATCGTTCATCGGTCAAATTTCCCTCCATAAAAAAGGGTCCAATTACATGTCCCGCAAACAATGCAGTAACGGTTATTTTGTTTATTGACGATTCCGTGTAGTGTGAAGGTCGCTTCATCCGAAAAAACAATATTGTTTGGAAAATGCGTATGTAATGTACAATATGAACTTTGTATGGATGCATTTTCTCAGAGTTGTTCTTATGGATTTTTGATCAACTTCGTGATTCAAAGCAAACTGATTGGTGCATTGCCTGTAATTTTCTGGTATCGAAAGCAGAATATCTAATTTTTTACTATCGGCGATAACACTCCTAGGTTTTCCTACAGGTACAGTTCGAAAAAAATGCATTTTTTTAAATTTGCCTGTCTGGGCGCAAATTGTTATAAATATGATATACCTCTTAATATAATCTTTGTTTATCGCTATACTCCCTTAAAATTTAATTGTAAATCTCTATTTCAGGAGGGAAAAATGCCATGTTATTTGCTTCTTTACCTAATTCTGGGAGAACTTGACTTTCAGATGCCAAATTACTATTGTCAAATAATAAACACAAAGCACACTTAGACTTAACCTTGGGCTAATGACTAAAACGTATTTTAAGCAAGACATAACAAATAACCAATTTCGTTCGTATATAAACTTCAAGATAGCTTAAACACAAAGAGAAATTCATGAGTTACTGCGGAAATATTTATTTAATAAATCTATTCAAAAATTATATTTTAAAAAAATCTTATTATAAACTATACGTTATAGCACTTCTATCAGTACGAGTATTTTCAACATATACCAAATAAAATAATAAAATTAGTAAGACATAATATTATAAAAAAATTGATGGAATATAATAATAAATACAGAAAAAAATATAGGAAACCCTAAATGAAGTTACACGAACTCAAAAACAAATTTAAACTTAATAATGTTGCCTAAATTCTATTAATTTTAATTATTAAAGGTCTAAAAGGGGTGAGGCATAGGCCAAATATAAAAATCATAAATTATAAACTGTAAAAGATGAAATTAAAAAGTTTTAGCCGGTGTAGTGAAAAATTCATATACTTATACTTAAAGGAAAATATTTTATTACTTGGCAAAATTGTGATGACCAATTCTTTCACTTTGGTCCTTCCTTTAATATTTTAAAACTCTTATTTGAAATTAAAGTCTGAATTTTAATAAAATTGCCCTATGTGAAATAAAGTCTCAATAACCACGTCTCATGAAGGCGAACAAATCTGTTTTTAGACATTAGTCTAAAAGATGGATGATTGCCTAATTGACACTCCTTTCGTGAGATTAGTTAATAAATCTTTATAACGGTACATTGTTACGTAATACTATAAAATGGGTGCATATAAGTTCAGGTAATCACTCTTATAAACGATCTTCTTGAGAACTTGAAAGCTTTTATCGTCATTACCTTATCTTATGGTAAAACGTATTGTGACGTCTATTTTTTATATTCTAGGCTCTAGACGTAAAGATTGCTTCAACTGACAATTTGATATCGCTATCGGAAAGATACAGAATATACATCTCGTAAAAGGCCGAATAGTATACCAAGAAAAACTGTATGTCACGGCATACCTAATTGAGGTAACAATTACTACGTTTGTTTACTATATTGTGTTATATAAAGTTAAAAAAAAAGTATGATACAAGCTTTTCTGAGCAAGCAAAAGAATTTGCTACGACATGCAGGATGTTACACCCCTCATTTCAAAGGGTTTAATTTATGTAATTCGCTTGATTGCACGGTGTTGTGATGCTTTGTATAATACAAGTAGGGATGTAATGAGCTTATTACATAACTCATTAAAAATACTAAAAATGTTAACAGTTATTTATTTCGTAATATAGGTATGGTAATAAATTTGCTGGTGGCATACGTGTTTTGACAAGATATGTTAAAATGTTAAGTCTAATAAAAAATCGGTAAAATTCCTCGTTAAGAATATTTCCTTTTAGGTGGAATGTTCCCAGTTTAGTTCAGTACATAGCCATTTAGTAATACATATACAAAGTAGTTTTGCCATTGACACACATGGCCATTTTGTTACGTCACACACTGGGGCAGAAGTCACAATTGATATACAATAAGTGATAAAAATTAAATCTCCCTGATTTTGCTAAAATTTATGTATTCTTGTATGTTATATATTGCTGAATTATCAATTGGATTAGTAGGCGCTGAACCGGCAACTATCGGCGCGTCGCGTCGCTGCTAAGAAACAGATCATGTTTTGCAGCTTGTCAAAACGATTTGTAATTTAATTTACCTGTAGTGGTATATTTCCTTGTTTTTATAATTGATTGTGCGATAAGTTGTTGATATTTATTCTAGAAGTGACATCGCTATAGTCAAGATCAGGTAAGTAAATTATTATTTGAATCGTTTTTGGGATATATTAGGCGACTATTTGAATACAAACTAATTTTTTACTAGAGTATGACAACAATTCGCATTTAATAAAATTTCGAAAACACAAGAGATTTAGTTATGAATCCGGGCACATCCGGCTAATTTTTTTGCAAATTATTTTTCTTTAGTTTATACAATTTAATATTCTAATGCAGATTTTTGCCCCTTTTTGCCCCATTTTGAATTATTTGAACTTTGCCGAATCCATAAACTGCTGAGAATAGCTACTTCGAAAACTTTCAAAATGACTTCAATTAAACATAACTTTGGAACCTTTCGATATTATGCGATGAAATTTGGAACAGAAATAGTTTATGAGACATTTTTCTATTTTTTAAAGTTAATGACAATTTCATATGTCAAACTGACAGATGGCAATAGTTCGAATTGCTTTTATATCCGACCAAACGTTAAGATGCACATTAATGTGCATATTTGAGAGCGAAGACTATTGCCTTAGGACTACTTATTAGGCGTTAGAAAAACGCTTTTTTACAAGCTTTTATTTAACCTGCAATAAGTATGTATGTATGCTAGTTCGGGTCAAATCTTGCAACTGAATTTTAAAGCAGTTATCCGATCGAGCTGAAATTTTACACGTTTAGTTTGGATGACAAGGCATGGTTAGTTATGTGACGTCATTCTAAATCCAATACACACAAAAACAAATAGAGGCTTTCAAACTGGTGAGAGAAATTGTATCTGATCCATCTGCTTGCACTAAATACACCGATGCATATAAAGAGTCCTTGGAAACTACTCCTATATCAATAGTAGATGTTCTAGCTCTCATAGTTGAAGCGGGTTTATCTCGCCATCAGTATGAGTTAGTGAGATCGAAAGCTCCAAAAATTTTTCCATCATATAAAAACGTACAGGCGGCAAAGAAAGAATGTTATCCAGGTCCTGAAGCAATTACCATAACCGAAACTTCTGCACATGTTGACCTACAAGCCGTACTTAATCTTACCACCAAACGTTTGATTGTCGCCCAAAATGACGTCATTTGTACTTTAAGTTGCGATGAAAAGAAAAATCTTCAGTTATTTTCCAAATGGGGTTTTGATGGTAGCAGTTTTCATAGTTCATACAAACAGGAATTCTGTGGTGTAGAAGCTGTATTCATAACAAGTTTTGTTCCCCTTCGGTTGGTGACTGGATCAAAGGTAGTGTGGCAGAATCCAAGACCAGGATCTACAAGATACTGTGGCCCTTTAAAAATTGTATTTGTCAAAGAATCTACAGCTGTTTCGTTGGCAGAAAAAGCAAAGATTGATGCCAAGATTCAACAAATGACTTTAAGTCAAATGCAGGTGGGTGAAGATATTCTAAAGATAAAACACAACATGATATTTGCTATGATTGATGGAAAAATTTGCAATGCCATTACGGAAACGACCTCTACACAAAAGTGTTACATATATGGAGCTACATCTAAAGATTTTAATGACATCGATACAGTTCTTAAGAGATCAATAAAACCCGAAAATCTGGAATTTGGATTTCGGTTTTACATGGGTGGATAAGGTTTTTCGAATGCCTTCTTCATTTGGCATATAAACTGCCTGTTCAGAAATGGCAAGCAAGAGGTTTGGATAAAGGGATTGTTGCAGAAACAAAAAAACATATCCAAAATCAGTTTAAAAAACGAGTTGAATTGATAGTTGACAAGCCAAAACCAGGATTTGAATAGCAATGATGGTAACACGGCTAGGCGATTTTTTAAAAATTCAACCATTTCAGCTGAAATTACCAAAGTGGACTTAAACCTTATTGAACAACTTCATGTCATACTGATTGTTATATCAAGTGGTCATGAAATTGATGTAGAAAAATTTAGAAAGTATGCACTCGATACTGCTAAATATTTCGTTCTGAAGTATCTATGGTATAATATGCCACCGACACTACATAAGTTTCTTATCCACGTGCCAGAAATTATCGAAAGTGCCTTGTTACCAATAGGCCAATTAACAGAAGAGGCACAGGAAGCGCGAAATAAGGATTCTCGAAAAAGTAGTCGGACAGCTTCCAATGAAGATGTTTTCAATTTTTTGCTCTTATCCTCAGACCTTTTTATAACAAGTAAACGGAAACTTCCTAAAAAGAATCTTGCTTTCCTTCCAAAGGAAGTTGTGGAACTCTTACGATGCCCTCCAGTTTATGTCGAAACAGATCAATTAATATGTGTCAGATGAAGATTATTAAGTAATTTTTTTAAATGAAAATATAAATTGTAAATGTATGTAATTTAAGGTATCTACTACATTTTTACCGCATAATTTTAATTATTTTTAAGAAAAAAAGCGTAAAAAAATATTTAAAAATGAAAGCTTTTACTTCCTGCTTTTAAATTTAACTTACTTTATTTAAAAATTTGACAGTTTCATTGAAAGCTGTCCGACTACTTTTTTAAGAATGATGTTCTCTTAATTTCTTAAAATCATTATTTCACGCTTTCTATGCCTCTTCTGTCAATTGTCATATATTATTTAAAAACATAAAAGCTTGTTCTAATTTTTTTTACGTTTATTTATTTTTCTCTTTTAAGTTTAGTAAGAGTTGAAAAAAAAATATATTAAAAATATGTCACTCAGTTTATTGTTTCCTACTTTTCAAGCCCTGATACCGGGATACGTCAAACTGAAATAAAAGCTTGTAATAAAAACAACATAAGTTCCGTTCCTGTTTTCGAGATAATGACAGTTAAAAAATTAGAATTTTTCATTTTGAAGAGCTGTCTAGTCCAACCGGATAAAGTTGAAGTGAAATGGTTTGTACTTTCGTATCTTAGTTTTCAGTGCTTTATCCAATAACACTAGTGTCAATTTTATTGTAAAATATCAGAATTGTCAGTTTTTGACAGTTAACGTTCGGTTTGTCACTAGTGTCATTGGATAGAGTATTGAAAACTAAGATGCAAAACTGCAAACCATTTCACTTTAACTTTATCCATTTAAACTTGGCAGCCCTTCAAAATGTAAAATTCTAAATTTTTAACTGTCATTATCTCGAAAACAGTTGAAGATATCTGAAGATTTCATAAAATAATATACAGGGTGTTCCATTCAAAATAGCGACGTTGCCACCGGTTTTTGGATAGAAGTGGCAACACCGCATGGCTCAAAATATTTTAAAACCATAGATCACGGCCTTCTATAACTGCTGTCAAAGTTTTAGGCAAAATCCGGTTATCGGCTCTCCTTAAATGTGCAATAGACGGTCACCGTGAGACACCCTGTATAAAATAGACTTATTGCTAAAAAATCTACATTTTTCCATAAAACTCACTTATAATCATATACATTTTCCTCTTAAATTATCCATTTTATCACCAAACACTTTTCGACACATTTTGTAAATCCTGCCCCACTGTGCGTCATATTGAATTCGTCCCAGCTTATCCCTATATCACATTTAATTTTTTAGCAAAATTTAAAGTCAGTTGAATAAGATTTACGTTGATTGAAAAAAAATATTTTTTCGCCGTCTTGAATTGGTACCACAACTTTACCAGTTTTTCCCTATATCACACCTAATGCTTGAACAAAATTTGAAATCAATCTACTAAGTAGTTTTTCAGGCTGATTTTATTAGACCGCTATTTTATTTTGCTATATTATATTCATACCAAAATGTAACCAGTTCGTTCCCATGTAACATTTGATTTTTGTCCAAAATTTGAGGTATATTGATTAATTCGTTTTTTAAGTAATAATTTTTTAACGTTTCACTAGGCCGCCATGTTGTCCCGGAATATTGGATTTTTACGAAAATATTACCAGGTCATCCCCAAATGACCCTTAATTTTAGACTAAAATTTGAAGTCACTCTGATTAGTAGTTTTTAAGCTTAAGCCGAATCGACAGACATACAGAAAAACCGGCGGAATTGATAAAACATTTATAAATAAAAATAACAATTATATATAAAAAAATTCACCGACTCCTTTCTTATTCTCGACTATATCTCTAATTATAGGAGGATCTACACTACTCTTATTAAGTCAGAAAAAAAATTACACTACCGAAAACGTCTAACAAACTCTAATAACGTTTCAAAAGAAACCTGGTCCATCATCAATAACCTCAGAAACAAATCAAACCCTGTGACTCAGATCTTGCCGGGCGCTAATGATCTAAATGATTATTTTATTAATGTAAGCAAAAATGTTACCTCTAGTATCTCGCCAAGTTTGGACCCTCTTTCGTTTCTCCCTCCTTCAAAAAATTTAGCTGATAGCTTTTTCTTAAGGCCCGTTAGCAACACTGAACTATTGAAGGTAATACATAATATCAAAAGTAAATCTTCGTGTAGCACTGATGGCCTATCAATTAGAATATTCCTGAACTTGCCACTCCCGGTCATAGAGGCCCTTACAACAATAATAAATGAGTCCTTTATAAAAGGTGTATTCCCTGATTGCCTTAAAACAGCTATAATTATTCCACTTCATAAAGGCGGCGAAAAAACTAACTCTTGCAATTATCTCCCAATTGCACTACTACCAGTGCTATCAAAAATCATCGAAAGGCTACTGAAGAACCGTCTTATGCCATTTCTCCTGAAACATCAGATAATATCCCCGGAGCAGTTCGGATTTCTACCCAACAAGTGCACCAGTGACGCCATGTTCACGTTGCTTAGAGGCGTCTACTTATCTCTCAATAACAACCACCCAACTGCCTCAGTTTTTTGTGACTATGCGAAAGGCTTTGATTGTGTTAGTCATGAAATTCTGATAAACAAACTAAATTTTTATGGAATTCGTGGTACTTCTTTAAATTGGTTCAAATCTTATCTTGGAAAAAGGCAACAACTTGTAAGGGCTAATGGTTCCGATTCTGATTGTAAGTTGATTACAAGTGGAGTCCCTCAAGGTTCAGTCTTGGGACCTATTCTTTTTTTGTTATACATTAATGATATCACGAACCTTAAAATTAATGGAAGAATCTCCCTTTTTGCTGATGACACAAGCATAACATGGAGTGATTTTGATACAACGTCTTTACACTCTAGTATCTCCAAAGACCTGGTTATAATTAAGGCTTGGTCCGATTCCAATATGCTTTGTTTTAACGTCGATAAAACGGTGGCGTTATCTTATAAGGGAACTTTACAACCACTTCAGGTACATAACAGCAATATTGAATACGTAGAGTCGGTTAAATTCCTGGGTTTAAATATAAATAGCAACCTAAAATGGTCTAATCATATTGACACCTTAACTAAAAAACTTTCTACCGCCTGCTTCGCCATTCGATCAGTTTCAAAAGAACTAGACGTTCCTTCTGCCAGACTTACTTATTTCTCTTTATTTGAATCCCACCTCCGCTATGGCCTTCCCTTTTGGGGCTGCTGTACCACCGAGCAATTTCGTAGTATTTTTATGCTTCAAAAGAGAGCCATTCGTTATTTGTTTGGTCTAAATAATAGAGCTCACTGCAAATACTATTTCAGAAAACATGAAATATTAACACTTCCTGCATTATTTATTTTGGAAACGGTATGTTTGCTGAGAAAACATATAAACACCCTCCCAGAAAGGCCACAACATGTATACCCTACCAGAAACTCTAGGCATGATATTTATCTTCCCATTCCTTCCACAGAATTAATAAAAAAATCAATTATTTACAACGCCATAAAACTTTACAACAATCTGCCAGTACATTTAAAATCTATCCCTATGCTTGCACAATTTCGAAAAAACACCAAAGCATACCTCATTGAGAGACCATTTTACAGCGTTAATGATTTTTTTTTTCAGTGAGTAAGTCTCTTTAAATTGTCACTAAACTCGCTTGTTTACTTAAATCTTTTGTGAGTCATGTCCTAACTCGTAGCATAGAATTTTGTAAATCATTATATAGGGAAAAGAACTGTCGAACAGTCACTTAAATCTTAATTATTTTTGTTAGGTATTGGATTAAAAACAATTTAATTCTTTTTGTATACTACATTCTACACTAGTTCAATATACCTTCTGTTTAACATCACAATTATTTGTATAACTATAATAACATAGAGTTTAAGGTCGCATAGTTGCAATTTTGATTTCAATGTCATCGAAATTATTCACCTCGTACATGTGTGTTTGTTTACTTTTATAAGGTTATCATGATTCATTTACTGTTTGCAATGTTATGTTATATTCTAACGTGTGTTTTACGATTTGGTAAATTGATAATTTACATTTTAAAAAAAAAGCACTGACCTGTCGAAATTATTTTCGATTAATGTTTTGATATGTCTTATTTTTAGGTATATTTTGCTTTGTCCATAAAATTGTAAAATTTTTCTGCGGCAATAAAGCATACTTTTGTTTGTTTTTGTTTGTTTATTTTTGATGCCAGGTCATCCCCATATGACCTTTAATTTTATACCAAAATTTGAAGTCAATCAGGCAGACCGACGGAATTGAGAAAACCTGTTTGTTTTGCATCTAGGGACACTAAAACGTAAAGATCTGAAAAAATCTCGGAAGGTGACTTTTTCACGATTACAATACTTCTTTTCTACGGGCTAAGTAAAAATCGGTAAATTTCTTTCACCCGGAACTTCCCTCGTTTTCAGTATTTCCTTTTATTTGAAATAATGAATTGTGTCCCAAGTTACTTCCGCACATAGTCATTTATCAACACTTATATAATGTCTGGGATAATGATAATGTCTGGGATTTAGGGAATAGATACTGAACATTAATCTTTAGTAAGACGAAAGCAATACACGCCATTTTGTTCGTTTTATAGCTTGATTAAATTTAATTATCCGCAATAATAATGAAATTACATATGGAATAACCCCTATAACATAAGTTGGATGTTGAAATCAGCTGATTCTGAACCAGAACAGCTGTTAACGATGAAGCGCAGCCGCGGAGATTGTTGGTCGTCGACTGTCGAACCGAGCTTTTGGTATCTGTGTAATGAGTGTATGGTGTGCTGACTGAAATAATGGATTAAAAAAATATGTGTCTTCAGATGCATTACTCAGAAATTAAAATGTATACAGCAAGCTTCAGATATTTTAGATTTCATTATTTTGTTGTGGTACCCGTCAAATTTGTACAAGTTTTCTATGCTAGAAAAATACATAAACTCAAATTCCAGCATTAATGTTTCATCGAATATGATTGGCTTGCATACTCAGAAAAAGAGCAAGAGGCGTTTACTGCCTGTTTTTTTTTGTACTTCAGACGGAATTGGTTCCCAGGAAATGGGAAAAATTTGACAATTGGAAAAATGCCAAAGAGATCTGTGTATCAAAATATTATTGTTTCTATTGTTTATTAATAATTATTTGTTTGTAATTAGGTTATGAGATTTTTACTAAAATACAAGCACCAAGCTAATATTAAAGTTAACTCGGCATTAGTCACTAAAGTATTTGTTGCGGTCGGTCGCTCGTGAGATTTGCTCTCACTTGCGTAAATTTGGTGGTAGACAATAAATATATAATTTTTATGAAATAATTGAATATATTTTACGATTATGCAATATTATTATAAATGTACTCTTATTGTTACAATGTTTAGTATTATTATTATCATTATTTTTTTGTCTCACAGTATTCCTGTGGTTGTATTTTACACTAACGGGATTGTAGTCAGTACAAAAAAAACCAAAAAAAAAAAGAAAAAGAAAAAAAAACATCTATTGTGTGTTAATAAATGAACTAATGTTGCTACATGTTTTCAAAATAACCGATTTCTGGAGGTTCCTGTGAACGTCTGTATTAAGTTCTAATTGATCCAAATGGTATTATTATTACATTATGTATAATATTTTACCTTTATTTTGATCTTGTTCGAACCTCAAACGGGCAAGATAAGAAAAAAAACCCCACAGAATACATAAACCGAATAAATGTCAATTTGCAACTAAACAGGGCGACTGTAATTTTAAATATCCCCACTTAGTTATCTAATGCTTGTTGTTACAGCCAGTTGTGCAAAAATGTGAGAGAAAATCTCGTGTAGTGACCAATGCCGGGATAAAGATAGAAAAATCAATTTATGAAAATAAAATAAACTCCATGTTTTTTTTTTAATTTTAGGTATTTAAAGCACATCAGTTACACAAATACCAGATTGAATTAATTTATTCTTACAAATATTTGAAAAATAAATGGAAAAGAGAAGGGTGAAGACATTTTTAATTTAACCGATTCTGGCCGAAATATAAAAGCACCAAAAAATAGACAAAAAACAATTAAACCTATAATTGAAGGTATTATACTTTGTGAAAGGCAAGAAATTGCATTAAGGGATACAAAGTTCATGAGAAAATAGACATATATCATGAAAGTAAAACTATTCTGGGCAGCTTGCGGGAAATATTAAAAGAGCACAGGGAGATGCGGGTTTAAAAAGAACTCTCGAAATATCCTGTAAACGAGAAACATACCTTAGTCCAAATATACGAAATGAGGTCATTGACAACATAAATGTTGTTATGCTAGAGGAACTCGCACATAACACTATAGAGCTTAGGAATTCTTGATTTTAATAGACCGAACAACTGACATATCGACTACGGAACAAATCACATTGTGTCAGATATGTGGATGTTGACCATGCCAGATATAGATAGATAAGATAATTTTTAACTTTTAATTAAACTTTCGGCAAATACTTGCATTCTTTTCATAGCTTCAAACTATATTTACGAATTTTTAAATACACAAAAACGTAAGAATGTTCTTTTTAAAGTAGTTGAAGACTTGGAGGGACCTACTTCTACTACTAATCGTTTAAGATTATGCGCTACAAGATGGACAACACAATATGAGGCAGATAATGACTATAGAATTATAAATGTCCAATGGATACTGACTAACTGATGCACTAATGTTGCTTAGTAACATCCTCGAAAGAGAATTTAATAAATTGATGAATATTATTGAACCGATTTTTAACATTGGGCTACCCTTATCCTGTATTCTGCAAGCCACTGATTTGAAAGAAGCCATAGTAGTGACTGAAGATGCAGTTTCCGCTTTGAAAAAAATTAGAAATAATGCAGATGATGAATTCAAAGTTCTATTTGAGAATCTAGTTGTAAGTACACATCTTTCGTTGTTTTATTGAGTATCTGTAATATAGTTCTCGTTTTTTCTTTCAATTTCTAAAGCATTTACTGTTTAGATAAAAACGAAAAGAACTGTAAAAAATGAAAAGCATATGCAAATCCTAATACTTCCGTGAATTCCAGTTAGAGATTATTTTAAAATTTGAATTTTTAAATTACATTTTAAATATTTAAATTTTATAAACTATTTGTTCAAAATTTGAGAAAATTTCATAATTAGTTTTTTAGTAATATTTTTTAACTTTTCACTACATGTTGTTCCGCCGTATTGGATTTTATATTATTATATTACCAGGTCATCCCCATATGACCCTTAATTTTTGACTAAAATTTGAAGTCACTCTTATGAGTAGTTTTTAAACCATGCCGCGAACTGACAGACAGACGGACCGAAGGAATTGATACAAATATTTCTTGAATATTTATCTAGTGACTAGTTTTTTCACCATTACAGATATTTTACTGGGCTGCCATTTTGTTTGAACATCTTAAGTTAGGACCACAGTTAACTATGACACACATTTTGAAACTAGTTAATTAGGCAGTTTTTCCGGGCTGAATATTTAAATATTTTATTAAGCCGCCATTTTGTTTCGCCATCTTGGATTTGTACCAAAATTTTGCCGGTTGATTCCTACGTAATTGATTTCTGCGTAAAATTTAAGATAAATTTAATAAGTAGCTTTTTAGTAACAATTTTTTTAACATATCACTAGGCCGCCATTTTGTTTTGCCCTATTGAGTTTTTTGCAAAATGTTACCAGCTCATCTCCATATGACCCTTCATTTTTGACCAAAATTTGAAATCAATCGGGTAAGCAGTTTTTTAGATATGCTGCAAACAGGCAGAATGACAGACAGATAGACAGACCGACGGAATTGAAAAAACATGTTTTTAGGCTCCTGGGGACCCTGAAACGTAAAGATCTGCAAAAATCTGGGAGGTTAATTTTTTGACAATTACAATAGTAAGAATATAAATGATTATATGTTAAATACATTTAGTTGATGCAATATTTCATTAGTAGTCACATAGAAAAAAGTGTTATTTATTTAAGCTGTGTATATTCTAACTACAACAACATAAAACAGTATATAACAGTAACAGCCTTTTTCAGTGTTATACTGGTAGGGTAAAACTAATATAGAATTTTTAGCTAGCTAGAAGAAGTAATCTCAATGCATGAAGGCGCTCAGTTGAGTGAAATAATTATTGTAAAAAATTGGACTTTTAAACCTCAGTACCTACCAGAAAAACAAACCTTTTAACTAGACCGTTTATTATACTATATATGACAAAATGCAAATTGCATTTGACATATTGAAACTGAAGTTCAGGGAACTATTTTTAGTAGTAACGATAATATATATAAAATTATTTATTAAATTACACAGATTCATTCAGAAGCAGTAATTTTGTAGGTAATTATTTAAATGAAATAAATTTTTCATGAGAGGATTTGGAATCTGGTGGAGGGATTTAAAATAAAGTCGAATACAGATGAGTTTTAAAAGAAAAAATGTAATGCATACGAGAAAGTTAACATATTTATTTTTAAATAAATGTAAATACTTTTTAGAAATCATTGTAATAATAAAATTATTGAAATTTAAAAATTTTCAGATTTAAATAATATATTTCTTCAATTTTAATGCAAAAGGGTTACATTAATTGTAGAAAACGTGAAGAAAGTAAATATTTAGGCTACACATCTAACAACTTTAAAGACAAGATGTTAATAACAAATATAATATATAATATTACAGAGTAAGCATTAAGAACATTAAGTAAAGAACTCGTGAATAAAGAATCAGTTCTTTATTAGAGCACTCAAAAATGTACAGCGTTATCATTTTATCGTGTCCCTTTGTTAAACCGCTACAACTATTATAACGAAATTAGCCAAAAAACAACGTATTGTGTTGCTTGCCAAGTTTTTGTTTGGCATCGCATGACGTATAAAATACACACGTTTGAAAAAATATTAACCTAACTTGCATGATTTTTAATTAATGTAATGCCCTATATTTCATGTCATATTTCGTTTCCAGTAGAAATTTTTTGATATTGAGAATATCAAATTTTAAAATGTTGTAAAATCTATAGTTCTACTGAAAGCAAAATAGATAACGTGCAATCTTCTTAGTTTTTTATGGCCCATTTTATGGCGTATATTTTGGGCATTAGATAAAATAGCAACGCAATTTCCCATTATTTTAAATTTGTATAATTTTTTTAATTTTAAACGATATGAGCCAAAAGCAAATTATAGGGTTATTTGCCAAGATTCTATATGGCACCACTTAAAGTAAAATATATACTCATAAAAAAATATGGGTCCAACTTGTATTTTTTAAAATGGAATAATAGGTATATATTTATTCCGTTGGATAACCTATCTTATTCTGATTCTAGAAATATAGCATACTATATGATTCAACTTAGGAGTTCTTTTAATTTTTAAAAACAAACACACAAGATTAAAAATATATGAATTCGTGCAACAATTAAAACCTTGAATTTTACAAAAATTTTCCGACAATAATCTCTAAATTTTACTTCACTCAGAATTAGCACACCTTAGTGTAATTCCATTATGAATACTCTGTTGATTTCCGAACTATCACCCTATTACAGAATTCTATAACGAATATGTCAATGAGTATTGGAATAGTACAATATCAACAAGGTAGGTAACCCGCATCGTTTAGATTGTAGTGTAGTGCAAAGATCCGCTGTGAATCTCGCGTACAATTGTTCAATGTGACAACTTTATCATACTTTCAGTAAGCATTACGCCCAATATTTTAACTTTAATCTCGGTGGAAGACATAATGCAGTCTAAACCGTTTTTAAAAATAATAAATAGCCTGTATCTTTAGTTTTTGAAGGAAACAATATTATGGTTTTGCTTTTATTTAGGTTTAGTAAATTTTGATTAGACCAAAGGATGACTTTTCGGTACGCTGTACCATTTCAGCAGTAGATTTGAAAGAATTTGCTTTTTCAGCTAATACTAATATATTCGTGTCATCAGCATAACAGACGGAAACCTTGATATTTATTTGCTATAAAAAACCCACAATTTATTGTAAATAATAATTTATGAATAACGGCTTTTTATAAACTATATTATCTTATTATAAAAAATAATTGTCGCAAGAGGGAGGAGGGGGAGGGGGAAAATATATATTGGATTCGCCAACGACCCGATTTTTATTCCACGTTTGATATTCAAATTCTAAACATTTTTCATGTAGCATATCATATAGCTAATATTTAATCATACAGTTTAAATTTTTTTTAACGTTTATTTTCATCAAGTGTAGGTTCAATAAAAGTAATGCATCCTTCAGAAAATAGAACAGCATGGACCTTTTCATAAATTTTTGAAATGATTTTGGGACTTTATCCCTAACCGAGGTCGTCGTTAAAATCGTAGAATGGAGAGCATTGTTCCATTGAACGCCAATAAAACAGAATCTTGTTTACAATCCCACAAATCATCTCCCAGCACCTACACGATTCAAATGAATAATCAAATGTTTAATGCCAAAGATTCCTTTAGCTTAGTCGTATCATTTTTCAGAAAGATCTTCGATGGCATGATCACATCACTTCAATTGCTACAGCAGCCGCTAAGAAATTCGGTTTTCTCGAAAATACTTTTCGTCTACCAACATGTTTACCCTCTACACTTCACAAATCAGACCCTGCCTTGAGTATTGCTCGCAGCATCTCCTTCAATCCTTAATATTCATGACTCTCTCCAAAGAAGGGTCATTCGTCTGATAATCTAAACCTTTCAAGAAAGCTTGCATCATTAGAGCATCTCGAATTGTGGGTGATCTGTCTTTGCTTTACAGATACTACCATGGTGTCTGTTCTGATAAAATACCATCTATTATGCTCTGCTTAGTCATTCCCCCCAGGAGACACGAGCAACAACCCATATGCATCCCTTAACGATCCAACTGCAGGACCTCCCACTTTGTCCGCTCTTTTATTCCCAGAGTGTCCAGATTATAGAATATGTTATCAGAAAATTTATCTCCTTCTTCACCTTATCGGCAAGTCTGTAAATCCCGCATCAATAAACTTTCCCTGTTTTATTTAAAGAAACCATGGCACCTCGTACTTAGGCCTTCGGCCTTCGTGTCATTCGAATTGCCCTTTTATGACAGGGCTTGTTAATTGTGAAAATTTTCTCAGTAAACTTTAAAAATAGTGGTATCAATAAGATATTTATGATTATCAGGCAATTATTAGACATCAAAAATAAAGGGCATAAACGTTAAAAGTAATTTTTGCCAATACGTTTAACATTTAACACTGAATGTTACATTTGACTTGAAATTAGTTTTTTGAATGATTGTTAAAGCTTAAAAAATAAATAAATTAAAGATTCTAAAATATAAATAAATCACAAACTATAAAGCGAAGTTCTAAGATTTCTGTTAGTTGTAGACTACCGCTTAGCAGCTAGTAAAGTACCTAAACTTGAGATTTTTTATTTAATTGATCTAATTGTTTATACGTCCTACAATGTAACTTGATCCCGAAACTAGGCTAAAACTAATTCTTTCTTCATTAAAGCTATACAATCAAAATTATATCTTATAAATGTTATTAGGCAACACTTTTTACGAACTAAGCACAAAAATGTGAAAATACTTTACCATAATAGACCATTCGAAAATAGCGTCACAAAAATCTAAAATAAAATATGTGCTTACATACAACAGGCTGAGTTTGAAACTCTGCATTTTCCTTGAATGTGATAAAATTGCAGGCAAAATTTGTATTTAAACAACATGGACAAATCCTGTTAAATTTTTATTTATATATAAGGTTTGGACAGCTGCGTTTTTAACGGGTTTAAATAATGAAACACAGCTAAAAATGTTTAGCAAATAGCAGGTTTGATATTTTTATTAAACATGCACTATTTCAGTGCGTGACGAGCCAATACATTTTATTTCTAGTTCAAAACATTCACATTTGTTCGCCTATTTATATTACGCTGGCGTTCCCAAATATGCAAGCAATTGCCAGAAACCATACTGTTAAAAATGCCAGTGAATTAAGATCTCGGAAAAATATTAATAAAGATCACCTGCTGTAGATAATTTGAACGTAAGCTCAGTTTTTTAGATTTTCAGAGTCAATGTCGCAAACATGCCGTTTTTAATGACACTACAGGACATTTTACTAAGATTTCGAAAACGCCCAATATGCGTACTGCCATGATAAAACTTTAAGCAACAATCTTTTCTAAAAATCGTCAATCTGGCAATACCTCAGTACACCAACAGTCTGACTTTTCAGTTGTTTTATTGAAAAGGTCAATGTTTCTGAACAAAAATGCATGACTGCTTAGTACATTTAATCTCCGTACATACATTGTAACAATAATTTTGAAATTATTTCTTTTCTCTTCAAGTTCTCTTCGAGCTTTCTTTGGTTAAGCAAGGTTTTGACACCCAAAACTTTTGGCAGTCAAAATTGACCGACTTGCAATCTAAATAGATATTAATGAAAAAATATAAGAAATTATCATACTTTAAACAAACAAAATAAATTGTTGGAAAAGCCCACATATTTTTTTTCTCTCATGAATTGTTAACAACATTCCCACACACACATATTTTCTAAAAATCTTTTTCTTAGCATCCGGGACTAGACAGAATGAGTTTCGATAAAAACCTTAAATGTTATTTTCTGTACGAGTATAATGCTTTCCTTATTTTTTAATCGAAAGTAATTGACTTTGATCTACTGTGTGCTTGGAAACAAGTTCATATCAGATTTGAGAAATAAAATTTTAAATATCTTGATTATATGCGGAAATATTTCAAAAATTTAAATTTATAAAGCTAAAAAATATTTAATCAAACGGTATTAACTGGCTTCACTATGAACTTTTTAAAACTCAATTACTAAAATAAGATCTAATTTTTCGTGCCGCACGCCGCTCCGTAAAGATGTGATTCACAAATTAATTATATTAAATGTATATCGCATAAAACACACCGTCACCGGTCTACGTACTCGAAATTTTACACGTCTAGGCAAAAAAAAAAGTTTTCCCGCCTTAGACAAATAAGATTGTTCATTGCAACGTAGTAAAGCACACAAAAATGCCTACTGAGCTCATATAGTTCGTCAATTCCAGCCATGCCGTAAAACTGGGGTAAACAGATGCCAACTGGCCACGAGTAAGATTCTAAAGCTCAATTTACATTGGCCAGTAGTTAGGCCTGATAACTGTGCTCAAAAATTCAACTCAATGCATAACTCATTCAACACTCTAGCATTTATTTGGCGTTTAATTGAAACCAACTGGGTAAACTATCGGTCAAAATGGGTATTTATTTGACTACTGTAAACTAGAGTTTATGGTACCTACCCAATTTTCGTTCTGCTGTTTCTCGAGTAGTTTTGTCGGATAAAATTTCTTCGGATACCGTGCGACTTTGTTGCAAACAAATGTGATTTATATTAAAAAGGAATTATTAATAAAATTGTTGCTGTATTTTTTTGAGGAAATCTTTTGTTACTAGCAAGCTTTTTAAATAGTTTTTCATTTTATTTGCAAAACTGGCTATACGCAAAAAACCCTTTACTTAAAATCACCAAATTTATTATTTGCTAACAAAAGCTTACATCTGAAAAAAGAGAAATAAAAACCAAAAACATAACAAATGTTGTTTTTTCCAGTTTTCAAAAATAACTATTAAAAGCAGACAGCGAGTGTTGCAAATAATGGCCTCATATTACATGTTATGGTCGCATTATACGATTATTAAATTGTAAAGAATTTTAATACTCAAAAGCCATTGGAATGAACTCAAAAAATTAACATTGTGTCTGATATCTGATATAATAATAATAATAATAATAATAATATTAATAATAATAATAATAAATCGTCTTTATTAATTCAAATCTCATCAGGTGATATTTAGCTAAAATGAGCTATTCTTACATGTAACTCAGAAGTAAAAGAATTTGAAAAAACTAAATTAAGACTAGTGGACTTGTTAACCTAATTTTTTATACTTACCGTAAAGTGGGGCGACATTGATTTCTGGAGGCGAGATTGATACTAACTTCACCGACATGCTGTTGGTGATTTTCCGCTGCGCCTAGTTATTTCTCAAATCCGCCGCCGCAACTTAAGGTCAGTAGACAGCCGAATGTAACCCTTCGCGCATGGTGTGATCTTAAAATCCAGATAAAAACGTGTTTTTCTATAATTTTTCTAATAATCCCTGTTTTATGGCAAAACTGTGACCTGTATAACTTCTAGACGTCCACGGTAAGTGTTAACAAAACAGTAATTTTGAGTTGTTTACACTAAAACATCGTTATTTGTGCTTCTTAAATTGTTTAAAAAGTGAGGTTACACGTACAGGTTCTTTTTAAAATTCCGTTTGTTTGAAGCGGGGCGAGTTTGATACAGTTGGTGGGGCGTGATTGATATTTATCAAACTCGCCCCGCCAGACGTAATCCAGACTTTTTTGTTTATTGGGTGGCTTTACTCTTAAAATTTTTATCTTGCTAGTAAATCTGTTTTTTTTTTCAGATGGTGAGAAAATATGTGCGTACGCCAGGCGCACGATCCTATAAAGATTACACGGAAGACCAACTGAACGAGGCAGTAAAAAAAATAGCAGACGCAGAACTTTCAATAAAGCTTCCGAACAATACAAAATTCCCTATGGAACTTTGCACAATAAATTCCATGGAAAACACATACAAAAAACCGGTGGCCAGCCAGTTTTTACAAACTTAGAAGAAAAAGCTATTCTTGGAGCAGCCTTAAAGTGCGCATATTGGGGATTTCCTCTTGATCTCCTGGAGATTAGAATGCTCGCAAAAAAGTACCTGGATGGGAAAGGTCGAAAAATAGACAAATTTCAAAACAATCTGCCTGGAAAAGACTAGGCCTTGAGTTTACTAGATCGTCACAAAGATGAGGTTTCCCAACGAGTTGCTGGAAATATAAAAATTGCCAGAGCTAAAATTTCTAGAGAAACCTTGACAACATATTTTAGCAATTTAGAGGAAACTTTAAGGGATGTTCCCTCAAGTAACATATTTAACTATGACGAAACAAATGTTGGTGATGATCCAGGAAGTAGAAAACTGGTTTATAGACGCGGTGTTAAATATCCAGAGAACATCGTTAATCACTCAAAGAGCTGTACATCAATAATGATATGTGGCGCTGCCGACGGGACTCTGCTACCACCTTATGTCATTTACAAAAGCGAACACTTATACAATACATGGAAAGAAGGCGGAATTAATGGATATCCTTGCTGTTCGCAGGGTTGCCGTTTTAATAGAACTTCGCATGGATGGATGGACGCTGTTACGTTTGAAGATTGGTTCAGTACATTATTTCTTCGCACGCCAAGCGGTTGGAAGGTAAAAAAGTCCTTATTGGCGCCAATCTAGCTTCTCACTTCAATGAACGAGTTCTTGCCCAATGTGAAGAAAACGACATATCATTTGTGTGCCTTGTACCACACTCTACGCATATTTGCCAACCCCTCGATGTGGCATTTTTTAAACCGTTCAAGGTAGCATGGCGCAACATTTTAACCACCTACAAATTAAAGAACAAATCTTCTGGAATTGCAAAGGATGTTTTTCCGTCATTATTAAAATCGGCAATAGAAAAAATGGATACAGTTCAGGCTCAAAGTAAGGATAAGCCAGGAGATCAAGAAGCTGGTGTGAAAAGGAACATCATAAATGGCTTTTACGCCACTGGAATATTTCCTTTTAACCCACACAAGTTCCAGATATTAATCACAACCCCAAGCAGGAAATGAACGATTCATTGAGTGAGTTATTACGAGAGAAAAGGTATGGAACTGAAAATAATGAAAGAGTAAGACTTACCGTTATTCCAGGAAAAAGCGTTGGAACCAGAAGCACTTCTACTTCCGAGGAAGAAGAGAGTGTTTTAGAGAAACGTGTTGAGTTTGCGGCAGACGATAGTGAGAGTGAACATGAAGAAAATGAAGTTGACTATATAGCACCTAGTATACAATTATTATTAGAGCCTGAAACATTCGTCCTAGCAAAATTTACATCCGGGCGAAGAAAATGTGCAATTTTTAAATATGTTTGCAAAATTTTAACCCGCTTTGCTGATAACGAGTTCAACACAGTTGGTCTAAAATCAACTAATCCAGAAAAAACAATATTTGCACTTGTTGAGAAAGATCAAAGCACAATACCTTATTCTGATATAATAGCTATTCTCCCAGCCCCTGTTGAGCTTGAAGATAAGGTATACAAATTTTCTGGAAAAGTAGATGTTAAGGAACTATAAATGTGTTCATTTTTTTTTTGAAATATTGTTTTATAAGGTTTATGTTAAGAGGGTTAGTTTCGCTTATTGTAAAACGTCCAGTTAGCCTAACATGTTTTCGTTTATAAATATTTGTTTTTTATGTTTATAAATAAATAATAGCCAAATCCAAAATCAGTGTTTTATTATCCTTATTTTATCAATCTGGCCCTGCTTATCAAAGTCACCCTACCTTATAAAATATAGAATATTAAAAAATCTGCCTAGTAAAATTTAAAACGGGGCGAGATTAATATTAGAGAACCCAATACACGTAAATTAGCACAGTAACATAGGGGGTATCAGAGTCGCCCCATCTAGAGTATGAGTTTGATAGAGACCTTTTTATTTTTTTGTACTGTCATTTTTTATTTTTTTTTATTAGTGAGGCCACCAAAGAGTTCCTATTATACAGCCGCATAGCTTTTCCATTTTTGCACATTTTTAAAATATTCGAAAATTATTTTATCTAAAAAAGTATTTTGAAAACTATCAATTTCGCCCCATTTTACGGTATTCTATAAGAAGTGGGCAGTCACCCACTTTTAACGACGTTTCATTTAATCTTGTAAGTGAAAGTTTGCCATTTGCAAGTTGAAAATAAAAAAGTATTTAAGTTATTGATTAAGGAATATTTGAATATATCTGATCTCTATCCTTTCCATAAATATTATATCCATTCAAATTCAAATTCAAAAGGCTTTTATTGGGGATAAATACAAAGTTAAATACATATTTAGAATGGTGGCGCGATCCAGCATAGCTGCTCACCTAACCACCATAAAAAAATTAAGGTAACAACATTTTTACTAACATACTCTTAAGTAAATGAATAATACTTGCATATAGATAGATAACACGAAACCAATAATGATAGAAAAATATACAAGTGATTAGTTAAGCAGTAATACATAAAAGACATGGTATCAAAATAGTATTTAAGACGATTGAGAGCAAACAGTATTTTTTCCGAAATAATAAAAAAAACATACACTTTAATCTCTGGCACTAAGTAAATACTGACGGTATTGTTTTTTCATAGCAAGAACCGATCAGCAAGCCTTAACATGTTCAGGCAACGTATTGTAGAGTCTAGCAGCACAATAGGAGAAGGATCGCTGAAACGTCGCTGTTTTGTGCCTGGGAACAGAAAATCTTTAAATAAATATAGTGTTCTTAGTTTATAGTATGAAATTTGTTTATATGTACTCCGAGAGAGAGATTCAAAATATTATTATCTAACTCCAAAACAAACTGTGCATCATTACAGATTAACTCTCTGTCCTTGCCAAAAATAAAAACCATTGTATTCTTATTAAGTGATAGTTTATGAGCCTCTGACACTCTTGCTATAGTTGCCAGATCCCTGTTAATAAAACTTGCAGCCTCTAGGTGACTGTTATATGAAAATGAATAGTAAAGCTGCATGTCATCAACATATTGACGAGATTGACTATAAGAGAGAAAGCTATAAAAATCTGCTGTATATATAGAGAATAATAAAAGCCCCAGAACACTCCCCTGTGGTACACCTTTTTTGACTGATATAAAGGGCGATACGTCCTTGCCTAATGTAACTCTTTACTGTCTATCGTTCAAATAACTGCTCATAAATTCAACGGCCGTGCCACCTAGACCAAAGAACCTTAACTTCTTAATAAGAGTAACATAACATAAGGTGTCAAATGCCTTACTGAAGTCTAATAGAATTAAGCAGGAGTTTTTCCCACAATCCTGGGCCCTCAGTAAGTCATCCAACACATTTAGAAGAGCTATTGTAGTGATGTGACCCAGACGAAATCCAGACTGAGTATCAGGTAAAATTTTATTAATAAGAAGGAAATTGTTTAATTGCTCAGCAACTAGTTTTTCTAGTATCTTCGACATGGTTTAAAGAATGCTAATGGGACGATAGTCGGAAATTAAGGATAGTTTAGTAATTTTTGGAACGGGAACTACATTAGCTTTTTTCCAAAGAGTGAGAAATGTCCCAGTATTTAAGCATCTGTTGATCAGACAGGTTACATGTCGTGTCAGATACGGATTAATCAGGGATATAAGTTTTATGTCATAGCCATCCACACCCCTAGCATGGGATGTAATGAGTGTTACGAGTTTCTCAATTTTCTCCTGGCTGACTTCAGCAATTTCAAATTGGCGATCAATGTTGGGATGGACTCTATTTTCGTATAAATTACAAATAACTTCTTCATAATTTTTTACAGAGACTGACATATCATTGACAAAGGTATCATTAAATGATACCACTGAATGCGAAATACCAGAATTGCATTTAGGCTTAGAGTTTATATTTAAATAGTTGATAGTGCGCCAAAAATCAGTAGGATTCGATTTTAATTTATGGTTTAAGTAAGGTTATTAATATTAATATGATCCGAATCAATGCTATTCTTTAGCCAGGTTTCAGTACAGCATATTATGTCATACGAATATTTCAAAACAATCTTTTTTAATTGTACAAAATGCAGAATAAGTGACTACACATTTAAGTTAGCTATTTCCATTTTTATTCTTTATGGCAATTAATAAAAGGTCATATCAAGATAATACTAACAGCTAGAAAAGTTTTAAATAATACACTTAAAACTAATCTTCAAATATAATATATAATTCGTATACACTCGGGTATTTTTTTTATTTACATATATTCATTTATATTCGTGAATTTTAAAATTCACGTGAAAAATAAACAGATCACAACCACAAAGAATTATACTATCTAATAGCGATTTGAGATGCGTAGCCAGTTGCCTATGCTAAACATATTCATTAAAATAAACCAGTACACCACAAAAAGACAGAGATAACAGCGGAATTCCCTGCTATAGCGTTGGATTACTACTTCAAAAATCATGGGTTGATTTGCACAGCCGACAAGACAACTGTCGGCTCTTTTTGCTCCACTTAGCCTTAAATGAGTAGTGATGAACTTCAAAGTAAAAATAGATGGCTAAGGCCAGTTCATCACAGTATCTTCCTTGAATACCATAAAGTATCTGTATCATTGTATCATAAAAACAAATTATTAAAATAAAAATGGTTCTTTCGCTAAATTAGAACAACCAGGGTTTAGAAACGCTGAAAACGCAATGACGTTGCTTTCTTTCTTACAAAATTTGTCTAAACAGCAAAAACTGTATTGTAGCAGAAGTCGAAGATCTTTTGTCTTGAAAGTACAGTGTGTTGAAAATATATTCTAAAGCTGAAACACAGGTGAAACCGATTTTGAACAGGTAACACAACAGCAAATGATATGCTCTAGAAATCCATTACAGAAAATTGCAGGGGCGTGCGGTGAAATTTTAAGAAAGGGAAGCGATTTTTAGAAATTTCCCTATTTGTAATGTAATTCGATTCTTCGATCATTTTTTGCAAATTCGTCAATGGCGTCATCATAAAAACATCGACACTCCGACATATTTTGGAGAAGTTTATTTTCAATGGACAACAACGATGTATGCGAAAGTCTCTACTGCCCCGTTGAATTTCTCACAAAATTTTTTATACGTTTAAGTGTTGAAAAATTGCGTTCTACTGATGAATTTGTGGAAGGTATTGTCAATACTAATTCACACAATTTCGACACATCGGTGTAGGCATCTTCCAGCTCCTTGTCTTTTAAAAATTGCATTAGTTCCTTAGCGTTATTTTTTGCCCTAATGTCATCAGTTTCGTAAATCACTTTTAGGTCAGATCGCAGTAACACTCGTTCGAAAAACTGGCCATAATGAAGAAGAGATTTAAACGCATCTTCTGGAAAAGTTTTTCCTTTAAATGCATTAAAATTGCAGAGCTCGAGGAATTTAAAATTATTCAAACCGTTAAATTTACAGTTAATTTGTTGCTGAATTTGATTGATTATTTCATAAAAGAGGCGTCTGTATGATGTTTGAACATCTCCCACCTTGTCTGTTTCAAGACGCTTGGCTTATGGCTCTTCATTTAACATCATCGTTTTCTCCCAAAATAGGTCAGTCATCTCTTTTTTGGCTTAATATGGACTTAAAATCATCCACTTTTTTTAAGCAAAAAGCAATATCATTTGTTTTAGTTTGTAATATATTAAAAACATTGTCCGAGAATGGAAATATTTCTGAAAATATGTTCAACAAATAATTAAAATTAAAATCTCGTTTCAAACAGTCCAAAAACCCTCACGAAGTATTTATTGCTTCTGAGTCCCACGTTTCATTATTTTCCATTATATTCTCAAATAGTTCAATCAGTGATTCACGATTTTCAGATACTGTTAACACAAGTCTTCCATTATAGTTTCACCTAGGAAGAGCTACTTTGGGCAATCGTTTGTGGACAATGGAGTCCAAAGTTTGTGTACGTTTTGATGACTTGGAAAAAAAGCAGCCATGCGACTTAAATTAACGAAAAATACTTTACACTCTTTAATATGATTGATGGACTGGGATAAAACTAAATTTAATTTAGCAAAACAATGGACAAACACAGTACTTGGGAAAGTTTCTCGAACTCTAGCTTAGACCCCCTAATTGGCCTGCCATCACTGCAGCACATAGCTTTGAGCAACTAATTTTTTCTCTCCATTAATTTATTTAATAACGTTATAAACTACGGTATCTAATGCATTTGCTGTACGATTTTTGGACACATTCTTAAAATCTAAAAATCGCTCTTGAATACTTCCGTCTGTTTTAACAATGCGTATTACTATAGATAATTGGCTAAAATTAGTGATATCAGTTGTTTCGTCCAGAACAATAGCAATGAACCGCGCCTCGCCAATCTCCTGCTTAATTCTTTTTAGAATAATGGTTGCAATAGCGGAAATTAAATTATTCTGGATTCGATTCGACATAACTTAAGTAAATTTTGAAAATTTCCCCTATTTGAAAAAACCCTTGTTTCATCATGACCTCTAAATCTCAATTCGTGCTGTCCGAGAAAACAAACAACATCGATAATTCTTCTTAATATTTGAATATTTTAATCGACTAGTTCATTCTGTTGGCGGTGACTAGTTTCCAACTGTTTATTAAGGGCGTCTTCAATTCTGGTTTTGCCGAAGACTTTTTCTTTTATGACGGCCTGCAAATGCGCTTTGGACATAATGTGTCTTTTTACAGCTCTATGAAAATTGTTTAAATCGGAAGAACCAGTTTTATTCCAGAGACCTTTTTTATTTTCAAAAAGTAAACATGGCCAACAAAATAATTTACTTATATTTTCACACCTTGTTAGCCATTTAAATTGTTCGTATTGTTTTTCCGGATAAAAATGTCTAATACAGTTTTTCATTTTTGTGGTTAAATTTTTCATAGGCCGTTTTGCCCTTCCTTTGGAAATTATTTGAAGCTTATCAGCGAAGTTTAATGTTGAAAATCCCTTTATTATTAAGACACACACCACACATTCACACACACTCTTTTTACTAAATTCTCCAACATTTTCAATGTTATTACCGACCGCCGAAGTTGACGGTATTTGCATATCCACGTCCGTATTATTGTCTTCCATATGGCACCATGCACGACGCGACGTACATATCACACAACACACGAATAGCCGTTCAAACAAAGAACCTACTCCAACGATAGCTTCCGCCCCCACTAAAGGACGCGACTGAAATGCAAAAATTGCAAACAGCCTGTGGAAAGTTCAATAACCTCTGGCTCGATTCACAGGAAATCAAGCATACAGGACTTAGCTGCAGAGAAGCTAGCGGCCCACATAGTTTCCATTCGATTTTCTATTGTGGCTGGGTCGGAGTTAAGGCCGCATTTATTATGAGCTTAATAATTAAGATAATATTTTAGCATTTTTAATATAAACTAAATTAATGGTTTCCTATTACAAAAATTACATTTTGGAAGATGTTTTGTGATTTTTTTTGGGGAAGCACTGCTTCCTTTGCTTTCGTGGACAGAATGGCCCTGGAAAATTGGTTTAAAATGATATAAAGATTGTATTGTTCATACGGAAAACAAATCTAAGTAAAATCTTTCTTAAATGACCAGAAATGTATATTCCATTATCGAATTTCTTTAAATTAACTAAACATCCGAGGGGAATATAAATTCAAATTATATTGGCAAATAGAGCTCGAAATACGGTGCAATTTATATATTTATAATAATTGGACAACCAATTTATTTCCAATAAAATGATTTTAAAAATGAGTTGTGGAAAAATTTATAACCGATTGGCGAAAATTGTACATTTTATAAATGGAAATTTTAAACTAAACATATATACTAAAGTTGTCAGGTTTAAGATGAAATATGCATCACGACAATAAATGAATAACTTTTCTAATTGTGATAATTGGGAAATTTATGTAACAGTTATATAACACAATTATATAACTAATAAATACAATTTTCAATTTCATAGCAATAAGATGCAATCTGGCTTTTAAACCCTTTAAGTTAATATAAAGGCAAGAGGTTAGTATTTATGACAGATAACAAATGAGATTGTATCACAACCCACCTGTGCGTTAGCGTTTGAGTTATCTAATATAAATTTGGAACGTCAGGCTAATTCGACATAGAGTGTCCAAATGGTATTTTCAAGCGTAGTCGGACATGTATTATATACGAACCTGTAAGTTACATCGGTACAGGAAATTTTTTGCATGCACTGGTCATTCATTAGAAGGACTAATGGGTGAGATCAGGGTTAACAAAAAGAGACTTTTATGTCCCCCATCTTACTACTACTAACAAGGATAAGAGAAACTCTCGAGCTAAAACGCTTTAATTAATCTAAAACTAGTTAATCTTATTAAGAGATTAAATATATTAAGGAGTCATGCATTTTTGTTCGGAAACATTGACCTTTTGAATAAAAAAACTGAAAATCCAAAATGTTTGTGGTGTACTGCAGTATTGCCATATTGGGCGATTTTGAGAAAAGATTGGTGCTTGAAGTTTTATCATGACAGCACGCATATTGGGCGATTTCGAAATTTTAGTAAAATGTCCTATAATACCATTAAAAATGTCATGTTTGCGACATTGACTCTAAAATCTTTATTAATATTTTTCCGAGATCCCAATTCCCTGGCATTTTTAACATTATGGTCTCAGGTTATTGCTTGCATATTTGGAAGCACCAGAATAATTTAAATTTCAGCTATAAATAAAATGTATTGGCTCGTCACGCACTGAAATAATGCAAGTTTAATAAAAATATCAAACTTGCTATTTGCTAAAAAATTTTAGCTGTGTTTCATTATCTAAACCTGTTAAAAACGCATCTGTCCGAACTTTATACAATAAATAAAAATTTAACAGGATTTGTCTATGTTGTTTGAATACAAATTTAGCCTGAAATTTTATCCTATTCAAGGAAAATGCATAGTTCTAAAGTCAGCCCATTATATTTAAGCAAATATTTTATTTAAAATTTTTGTGATACTGTTTTCGAATGGTGATATATTATGGTCAAATATTTTCACATTTTTGTGTTTAGTTCATAAAAAGTATTGCCTAATAACATTTCTAAGCTAATCATTTTATAAAGTATATTCGTTTGATTGTATAGCTCTAATAAAGAAAGACTTAGTTTTTGTCTAGTTTCATGAACCAGTTACATTGTAGGACATACAAACAATTAGAACAATTAAATAAAAAATCTCAAGTTTATCTTCAGTACGCATTTGACGACATTAGTTCTCGATTTAACACGTCTTTTTAATTTATTTTCAAACACATCTAAGGTAAAAATATTAGTTTCAATCTGGCTAAGAGCAGAGTAAAAGAAATAATAAAAAATTTAGTAAACGATATAAGGCACAGTGGTCTAAATGAGTTATCTGAGAAGAAAAAAGTATTGTATCCCGTTTGGACGAATAAAAAGCTCTGAAACTTGACGCTGATAGTACCTGCTTAGATAATATCACATTTTATTATTCATTTATTTATTCATGGGCATAAAGTCCGTTAACAACTTTTGATATAAATTTACGAAATAAACATGAAGATAATATAAATAATATAGAAAAAAAATTAAAACTATAATATAGAATAATTATAACCTACAAGAATATACACTGAAATCAAGCAAAAAAAGGGAAAAAAGAAAACATAAAGGTACTAAACTTCATTCATTCTAGCAATAGCCGGCCAGTTGCCTGTTAAATGATTTCATGCCGCCAAAGAAATCAATATGTTCTACTTGACTATGTTATAAACGAGTTGGCACCAAAACTAGTGTGGTAGGAAATGTGAAAAATGTCTGAACGATTGACTCTCTGGAGCACATAAAGTCCAATCCTGCCAAGTAAATAAGGACAAAACAGCTGATACATTAAATTTAGAAAGCATCTCCTTATCAATACCCTGGATACGATTATCTTTACATGCTATATATTTCAAGAACTGATGCTGCACCTGTTCGATTTTGTTCAGATGTATGTTATAGAGAGGTAACCAGAGGCTAGACGCATAGAAGATGTGGACGTACTGCTTTATTGCTGATATAGAGGTAAAGTCAGAAGAACATATTTTAATGTATCCCAAAAGTTTTAAGGATTTGGGAATATTAGTGGTGTAATGGGGAATAAAGGACAAGGAATTGTCCAGTACACTCAACTCTGTTATGCCACCAATATAGTATATAAACTGTAATTTATTTCTGGTTCTATAAAATGATATTGAATGGCACTTCTCCATTCTATTATGGAAGCACCAGGCGATCAAACTAATAATATCCAAATGAAATGCAACACAATAATGATCTTTTGATCCTAAAACCACTCAACTTGTGAATCAGAAGTTTATGACTAACCCTATCGAACGCCTTTGAAATATCAGTATAGATTGTATCAACTTGAGATACATTCTCCAAGACGTTCGACAGAGCTTTCAAACAATTTTGCGCCGAGGTTCTATCACCAGATTTAAAAATAGGTACGTTAAAATTTACTTTCCAGAAATCAGGAAAACAACCACTTTCTAATGACAGATTAAGTATAAAAAATGTCCAGGGTCCTTGTGTGTACTCAGTTCATTTATCTTTGTGTAGATGTCAGATATAGATTATGCTATATCTCCCAGTATCCAAATTGCATAATGAAGACCTAATATTAGATGTAGCACATATGCGATCACTGTATGTAGCTGTAAAGTACTCTGCAAAAAAGTCGGTCACATTATTCCAACAAACAGATCTTTTATCACTAAAACTCCACTCACTTGAAAAATGTCTACACTTGCGCTTTGTATTTACAAACCTTTTTTTTAATTATCTTTTTATGTATCTTCTTCTTATCAAATATAATTGATTTCAACTCTTGGGAGAACCACTCAGGAACTTTGTTAGAAGAGAACTTTTTAAGTGGTACAAAAATCAATTATAAAATGCTTATCATTATTTCAAGCATTCTATTCTCAAGCAGTCGGTCCCTGATCAAGGAAAGCAGACGCGCCAGCATAATCGGTTGACAAAAATCATGGCAATATCCCTCAGATGAAAGACCGCTCCCTCCAGCTGCAGCACCAGACGCGATGTGTACACTTAAAGGGGAGGGGGTGATAATTGTCAGGAGATAGAATTATATTATCTACATATACAGTTTGTGTGTGTTCGGAGCATTGGTAATCAATAGATCTAATATGGATACATTATTAAGGCGCTAGACCTGAGCGTCGGGAAACTACGTTGCAAATCTTTCTAGGTTCTCTCCCAATGTAATGTATATATAAGGTGGAGACCCAGTAAGACAATATATTGAGCCCAAATTAATCTTGGCGTTGCCGCTACCAATAGAACAAAGAGTTGTTTAAGTTCGTCAGAGAAATCCAACTGTTTCCTTTGCAATCCCTTCTGAACCGTTATTAAAGCGCCACCTTCTCTTGAGTACTGACTACCCATCGAAGATTTGTCCTTACGATAAATATTGTAATAGAACATAGATAGTTCTGAATCTGAGAAATCACAATTGAGGAACATGTAGGATATTGCAGAATTATCGCACAGTTTTGGAAAGAAATATATAAGGATAGCTATCTATGAAAACTTTAATCCAAGAGGATTAAGCGAAAGTTCTTTAAGAATAACGTCTGTAACCTGTTGTGGGTAACTTATTTTGATGGTCTTCACCTTGTTGTAAAGGGTTAGTTTGAGCCTTTAGCTCAAATTTAAAATATATTTTAGATTTTGCTTCCGGTGCCACAGAGCAATTTATTAAGGCGTATCTTCTCTTCCGAAAATGTTGAATAACTCTACATTTCATGCCTTGAATTTTTTGTCGCTCTTAAACTGAATTAACTAATTATCTTTATTATTCAATTGCTAAAAAAAATCTGAAAATTTTTCATAAAAGCGCCAGAAAAACGTAAATATCAAGTGAATAGTATATTAAATTTCTCAAATTAAAATTCGATCTTTTTTAGCAAAATTATGTGACTTATTTATTCTGATTTTTAATTTGCAATCCAATAACATAAATATCAAACTTCAAAGAAAATATGAAGTATTAACAAAGTTTGCCTGGTTAGCCAAAAAACAAATACGTTTGTAGCAAAAATGAAGTTAAAATAAATGATTTTAAAATGAAGTTTTACTATAAAGTTAACATTTTATGACATGTTAGAAACAACAAAAACGTTTTTGAGTTCTAGCATATTGTAAAAACTTTTCCTTAAATATGATAATAATCTCCAATATCTAAAAATTACACTTCAAAAAATTTAGAGAGCTGGCATTTTTTTTCTTGCTCTTTTTAACTAGCCGAAGTTTACACTGCTAGACCCTCTGAAAGTAAATAAGAAAAAATGCAAAAAATTGTAAGAATTCATATTTTTGCCATACCTGCCAAAAAATGTAAGATAAAGCCAGTCTACCGGATGCCACAAATAAGTGGTTCACCCCTGTTTGGTTTCCTTGCCAATATATTAAAATGAAATTTTGTTTGGTTAAATAAGACATAGTTTTTAATTTGATGAGAGATAAAAAGTTAATTATCTATCACTGATATTTCCTATGAATGTACCAAACATTACAAAAAAAATCTGAAAGGGAAATTCCGTGGATACAATATATGTTAATGAGTTTTTACCTGTAAACAATTTTGAATTTTATTTTTGTCTAATATTTTTTTCGTTTTTACAGATTTAATCGTCTTTTCCTCAATTATAATTGTAACTCGCTAGCTTCTTAAGGTATTATCTTCCTAAGACGACCTGGAACATTAGTATTGCATTAAAAACAAAAATGTGGTAAATAATCATCTTGCTAAAATCAAATTTTTAAAAAAGAAAAACAAGTTAATGCGTAGAGAGTAAAATATTTGGTAATAACTTTATACAAATCTTATAATCTGTAATTTGTTTCACTTTTTTAAAGTTTTAAATTTATTTATTAATGTTATTTATTTTTAAATATTATCTACGCAGTCTACAAAAATAAATTATATCCTTTATCATTTTTCTCCATGAAAACAAGGATGAATAAGTTCTTTTATTTCATTAAACCGCCATTTTGTTCCTTAATAATCGATCTATACAAAAATTTTACCAGTTTATCCGTATAAAGCACTTTATTTATTCGCAGATTGAAGTTTATTCGATAAGTAGTTTCTTCGTAACAATTTTTTTACATTTTGTGACGACGCCATTTTTTCCGCCATATTGGATTTTTATTAAAATTTAGCCATTTTAATTCCTTAAAGCCCTTGATTTTTGACCAAAATTTGAAGTCATTCGGATAAGCAGTTTTTGAACTATACGCAGCGACAGAATAACAGCCCGACAGACTGGCGCAAATGGGAGACCCAGTTTTTCGGGGTCGAGGAATCTGAAAACATAAGATCTGCAACAATCTCTGAGGGCTGGCCTAAAAATGCTCTACTTTATTCGCTAGTATGCAGACAGGTGAATCTCATTAAAAGTTCCTCTTAGCACAAAGCACTTTCTTATACATTATTTTTTTTATTATGGCAGCAAAATTTTCACTTACCGGATATTTATTTAATGATCAATAAAGTATACTGAATTTCGAATTCATCAAGGCGTTGGAGACCCTAAGAGTTGGAACAAGCTGGGGAGAATAATAGTAGAGGCCGACAGCAACAGTGGAGAAGGGCTGGGTTAAGATCTAAATATTTTGCGCCACGTAATTAATTATTACTCTACTTTATCAAATAAGTTAATGAAGTACTAGGCCGATAATAATTACGAATTATCGCCCAGTGTTGCACAACTCTAGCGATTCCAAGCAACGAAAAACCAAAATATTATCTTATACCAATGAGCTTACCTTCACAGAATACCAAATAATTAATTAAGATATGAGGGTCTCACTTGTAGGTAGGTAGCAGCAGTAAAACGCAAAATTTTGTTTGAAATCATATACTAATATCAAATAAGTTGTTCTTTTTGTTTTTTTTTTTCAAAAGTTATGTCAAGTACAATAATAGTATATGTAGGTATGGTCCAAACGCGGGCCAACAGCGATACAGCTATAATATGTACTAAGCTTCTAATCTTAATTATTAAAATTACCTGCAGCTTAAGAGAAATCGATATTGTACACAAGAAAATGAATAATAAAAAAAATATAAATATGACAATGGTCAACAGTATGCAGGAATATATAAAAATATTACCACGGTCGATATTATGACGCCATAAATCGTGAGTGCAAAATCAAATACAAGTCAGTGAAATACATCAAAAATTATAAATAGAATCAAAACAAGTTATTAAAGGCCACTCGATAAGCCAGTCAGCTCAATAATAAGGTAAAAAGTTTAGTTTAAAATTAGTAAATAGATTTTGATTTTTAGTGAGAAAAATTAATTTAAATTTGAATTTGTAAATATGAAGAACAAATTAATAAATTGGCTAATTGACTGTATCGAGGAATTTAGCTTGCAAAAGATATAATAGTTGAAATTTTAATTATTTGCTACGGTTACTTATCTGGACGTCCTCCAATAGCTGTGGCCGTTAGCTGTTCAGACCTTCAGGCGAAGAAATGTCACCTGGACTCAGGCGTATACAGGTGGGAGCAGCACCAGCTCCGATGCTGAAAGTGAGTCTCTTGCCTGGTCAGGCAAGTTGGCAATCCCAATAACTGATCCAAAGAAAAATCCAAATTCCAGGACTTGATCGTCGTCGTGACGGAAATCCCTTGGAATAATATCCAAACCAAAAAAAAAAAAAAAAACCCTAAAGAGAAAACATCCCTTAGCAAACATTAAACCATATCCAAATATAGCCCAAAATGTAAACAAAAATTAAATAAAATATGCAAATAAAATAATATTACCTCCTTCTGAGGGTTTTCTAACCAAAATGGAGTCTGGGTCTAGCAGTTGCCTAATGCTAAAAACGGAATCAACGAGTGGTTGTCGATGGTCTGGACAAGTGCAGTGGGCTTCTTACGAAGTCTTGACTCTAAATTTAAAGAAATAAAATGTCAACCCAGACCGAAGATGTTCAACAAAATGGCGTATGGTCATGGAAATGGCCACTAAGAACCATACACGGGCATTATCATATTATTAAATAATCAAATATACAAAAACTCACCGGAATCTGCTATTCCAGGTGCCAATATGGCAAGTCAGCAGGAGGATATCCTCTAAAGATGGTGGAACGAGGATTTTAGAGTGTGGCGGCCATTTTCACAATTCTCCCTCGTGGGTGCGAACTTCCTCTGTCCAAAAAAAACCCCAAAGTGCCCGAATAACAACTTTAGAACTTTCAAATCCAAACAGGAACTATTTCGCAAAAGATGCTCATCAATAAATCTCGTAAATACGATCAAGCCAGGCTCTACTTGAAAATTATGATGAAGGCATCAGAAAATGGACCGCGCACCACACTGCTGACTTGAGACTCACCAAGCAGGAACAAATTTTTGGAGCAACAGGTCCAAAATGTCTCGCCATGTTGCCACGATTCCACTCATAAAATCCTAGTTAAGACTTCAATTCTTTATCAATAAGCAACCAGTCATACTTAACACCAAAGGCACAGCAAATATCCGTCAATTAAATATCCAAAGGTTCCGAGAAATAGAAACAATATATAAAATTCATTGTTTCAGAGCCACAGTCAGGTAAAATGTCACATCCGATAAAAAAAATTCTGCAGTCACGGGATCGGAAACTTATTCATGATCCGGCAACTACGGTCACAGATTGCTGTCGTAACCACAGGAACCGGTCGATAAAACTAGAAATGACTAGAAATACGTCGGCATCACGGAGGGCAATATTACCGGAAAACTTATCATAAAAAATCACTCACAAAACTATACTTGGGCATTCCAAAAGAACCCCAAATTACACCATTGTAAGCCCTCGAAAATAATAACAAAATCTAGACCTGCCATAATGCATCCGACTCATCTGAATAATTCTTTCCCAAAATTGACAATGTAGCGCCCTCTTTTGTAGTACCAAATGCGCCTGATAGAATACTGCGATGTGTGCAGGAGACCGAGGAAACTGCCCCGACCGTCCACTTCCACCGCGGTACCTTTCCAAAATTAACGACAGAAAAATCGATAATCGAACCGTAAGCCAGGCTATTGATAAACGAGACCTGGAGATGTCGTGACACATCGATCAGTTGCGCGGACCCATACAGTGTAATTCTAATATACTTGTTTTATTTCATCGTTAACTGAATCCAAAATTCTGTTCTCTAAAAATCGAAACGGCAGAATCGCACAAGAATAATCATTAACATATTAAATCCATAGTGCATTAAAAGAAGTTTTCGTAGTTTTAACAGACAAACGTGATAGGAAAGCAAAATTGTAAATTCAAAAATGATTAATATTTAGTAGTATTATTATCTAAAAATTTGTTTATTATATAATTATTTAAATAGTTTAATATTATTATTAGCATGCTATAAGTCCGAAATTATCACGTTACATTATTTTCAAACATTAGTTAACCCAATGCACTATGTTCTTAATTTTAGCGGATTGGCCTTAATAGCGTTGCATATTTTACGACTTTTTCAAAAAGGCGCAAAAAATCTGCAAGGCATGGTAGAAATTAAAAATATATGACTACCTATTTTATTATTTATTAAAGTAAGGGGGAATTGGATTTGTTATTCTTTAATACTGTTTTATTTATTTACACTTCTTTTACCGTTTTCAGTATCGTAGTATTTTGCATTATAGTCGAATGCGGTCTTTCGTACGGGTCCAAAGGTCACCAACATTATGAATCAAATCAGAAAACACACTGAATATCAAAATGTTGTGAGATTCTTTTATCGAGCTATTAAATCTCGATGGGCTATTTACAAATATACAGGGAGAAAGAAAATAGTTTTTTTTAATTATATTACGCAATATTATTAAGATAGCTTAATATTATTTTATATATTAAATGCCGAGGAACTAAATAAGGAAATTCTCTAAATATGTATTTGGTTAAATTTTTTTGGTTGGCAGAAACAAAAATACACAAAATAGCAAGCGCCTTAATAAAGTCGGAAGGCGGTTCGAATCAGTGGAACAATCAGGATATGTTCTGTTTATACAGCCACTTAATGAAAGTGAGATTTTTCTTTTCAATCACCAAAAATTATAATCCCCGCTTGACCTAAAAATCTAACCAGTTATACAGTGTCATTTATTTAAATGCGGACCACCCTTGTGCAAAGAAAACTTGTTTTTTTTTGTATTGTGTTAACAAAAAATTTTATTTTGCAAAAATATTATACACTTTTGTTAAAAACACAAAATAATTAGTTATTACTTCCCGCGTGAGATTTTTTCAGATATATATATTTAATATATATATATATATATATATATATATATATATATATATATATATATATATATATATATATATATATATATATATATAGCCTCTAGTTTTCGTTAGCCCCGAGTTTCTGGTAAAGCGATTTTACCGATTTTTATTTATCAAATTTTGTCTTATAATTAATAAAAAAATTTACTTATTTTAAACACACTTTAAAATTGGAACAAGTATTCTATAATTATTTATTTATTGCCTACAAAATTGCAAATGTACTAAAAAAGTAAGCAAAAAAATGGTGTTAAATCTAATAAAAAAAATTTTAAATTAAAATTCACTGGCTAATATCCAGGAGCCAGTGGCGAAAGCTCTGAGAATCGGTATAAAGAATATACAGAAACTTGTGCATGAAAAAAAGACATAACTTACTTCCGAAGAAGATTAAGAAATGTACACGAAAAAATCCAAAGGCAAAAGACTTAAGTTACAATGGAAAAATGGATATTCATAATGCAATTTATGATTTATACACGTCAAAGACTAATATAATCCTTCAGAAACTTTTTAATATTATAGACTAAAAAAGATCATCATCACTTAAAAAGTCCTCATCTTCTGCGTCGTCCTCAAATGGCGCAAGATCATTGATGCTATTTCGACATCTAGAACTCGTTCTCGAACCACTCCCATTAGAAAATATCCAAGTCTCGTCTAAAAATACCACTTTTCTAAATTTTGAATTAACATTTGTCCTGTATTTCTTTATAAACTGGATAAGCTGATTTGCTATATGTGGCAACTCGCATAAAAATCTTCGATTACAGTCCTTTTTAGATCGGAAACCCAACGTTTTTATCAATTTTGACAACGATTTTAATCCAATTTCCCATATGCCTCGATTTTTTAAAGCTTTTTTTAAAACTTGAAGGCTTATATTAGTTTTTGATGTGTATAAATCGCAAATCCTTTTTACATTGTCACTTAAGTCTTCTGCCTTTGGCTTTTTTCGTGTACATTTCTTAATCTTCTTCGGTAGTAAATTAGGCTTTTTTTCATGCATAATTTTCTGCACAGTCCTTATACCGATTCCCAGAGCTTTTGCTACTGTCTCCTGGATATTGGCTGGTGAATTTTCATTTTCCTAATATTTTATTAGATTTAATACCATTTTTTTCGCTTGTGGATGCAAAAAACCCGAAAATTGTTTTCTATTACTCATTTTGTCACTGACTTGTCAATCTGACTTTAAAGTAACATCGCTTAAAGATTTTTGCAACTGCTGGTATTTATATGTTTATCCTCTTTTTTTATAAGAAAATATCATAGGTCTATCTAATTCATATACGTAATAAAAGAAAAACAAATTTAAAAAGTTTGTCGTTGATAAATCGTATGACCCGCACGATAACACTGCTTTTGACTATAGTAACAGTATAGGCTATATTTAATCTGCATAACTATGCCAACTTTATATACAGAAAACATGGATATATTTTCAAATACCAAAGGAATTTTTTCACCCTAAACACCGACATTTAATAGAAATTTATTGAAATTTTTTTTTTAAAAAGAACGTAACATTTGATGCTATGCGTTATTCAAACAAATAATGAAAATTTTACGGTTTGTTTTATTTAAAAAAATATTTTTTTAGAGAAACTTTATTTAGGCTTTTTTGTCTCTTAAAAATAGCTGTATAGACCAGTGTGCCACGTGTCTCCCAAGTAAGTATATACGCTCTTAGATTTCGATTTGGCAATTCGTTTTATAAGGTGATGTATTTCAAGCCTATTTTCAGACTGACATCATTTTCAAATCGAGATTACTTAAATAAATCTTTTTTGAGAAGGGGCAAAATACCTAATACGCTGAAAATATTATTTCTGGTATTTACTATAAAAATATTTATTTCGGGACAAGTCTTCTCATTGCCGAGATTATTGGCTTTAAGTTATTTACAAAAGTATGTCCAGTTTTACTTTAAAGAGTACGAATCTTTTAAAACCTGGCAAAGTTGTATCCTGACAAAATAAAATAAATTTTCAATTTGCCTTCCGCAGCTGTTCCAAACGCCATTTTGCCAAAATATCCACCCAGTAATTTCATTGCGTTGTTTCTTATAATAATTATAAGAAAAATTAAACTTAGGTTTACCCGCAATTTATCAGTAATTTTTATTGAACATAAGATACTGATTATTTAATACTGAGCAAATCTTACATAATCGAGACAAAATTGTTCGAGCGGTTTTTCAGCTACAGAGCAACAAATATAGAAATAGACACTATTTTAACAAAAGCATTTCAGTATTACAAGCGAATTATTACTGAAAAGAAAGTACATAGGGTATTATTACAATTAAAAAGCAAACCTAAAAATTACACAATATGCTTTCACAACGTAAGAAGTGTAAATAGCGAAAACTGTCTGGGATGTCTTATTAAAAGCTGTAATATATATTTCGTATACAGAGTAAGTCTGACAAGCATTTATTTCTGTGATAACTGGGAATCGAAAAAAGCTGTATATAAAATATTTTTAATATCCAGCGAACTTTATTTTGTGCCGAGCGTTCACTATACACAGTGGTTCAAAAAAGTTGGGCGTGGTCTAACTTTGCATTTTTAAATGTAACCCTGTATTTTTTATTAAATTTTTGAATTCAGCTTGCAATTGGGGAAGTTTTTTGTATTACATACTATCATCGTAAATTTAATAGTTTTCGCCAAAATGATATTTGAAAAAAAAATGTAGTTTCCCTCTACGATTGTGAAACAACTACCAGCTCCGGTAACAATACTAGTAACAAGCATTGTTATCAAAATTCTACCAGTTAATATCCATTTGCAAACAAAAATATTTCGATTTTAACTTTTTATTTATTAATAACTAAACAAATAATCAAGGAATTAACAATTAATTAACGGTAGAAAACGTGAAAACTATTAAAACAATTAAACGTGATAAAACCAGTGTATTACAGATATTACAAAATCCTAAACTCTCAAATACTTGAAGGTATTTCCATTTTGTTCGATACACAGTTGTAAACCTCTTTGATTATTTTCCATCACATCCAAAACACACTACTATCTTCGATAGTAGTTGGTGGAATTACATAAACTTGTTCTTTGATATATTCCCAGAGTTTATACTCCCTCTTCTTCCTATCCATTTGTTTGAATAAGTTTGATTCAAATAACTGCGAACAATGTGGGAATAATGAGGAGGTATGTTGGCAAAACGTTTCTTAAAAAATTTAAGTAAATTTCGCCCGTTAGTGTGCCGTCAAATAAATGTGGTCCAATAACCTGCGATCCTAAAATTCCGCCCCATACATTTAAAGACCAAATTCTTTGATTGTCTACAGCTCTCATCTAGTAAAAATTTAAAGTACTGTAATAGTGCATGTTGTGTCTATTAACAGCTCCATTACTTTTAAAAAAAGATTCGTCGGTGTTTAAAATATTTCTCAAAAATTATTCATTTTCAATAACCCGCGTTTGAACATCTCTACAAAAATTTACCCTGTTTTGGAAATTATCTCCATGGAGTTCTTGGTTCAGACAAAGGTGGTAAGGATTATACTTATGTTTTCTAATAACTCGGGATACTGTGCTCTGCGAAATATTCAGATCATCTGCTATTGAATAAGTATTTACATTTGGATTGTCCACTAAACTCAAAATAACATTGGTTTCATGTTCCTCACTCATCATGAACTTGTTTTTTCTTTCTTGTTATGTAGCAAAGATTACCGGTTGTTCTAAAACGATGCAATACTTTGCGAAATACCTGACGGCTTGGTTGTCTTCTATCGGGAAAATTCATTTGATACCGACGTTTTGCTGATTTAATTTGGATACGACGTTCTCCAATAATTAAAATCATATCAGTTAGTTCGTTTAAGGAAAACTGTTGGTTACTATTCATCTTTAATTATGAATGTAGAAAACAAAAAACTCTTGAAACTAGATAACTTCGATACTTGACAGCGATACGTAAACAAAAACAAATGTAGAACCAACATAGTTACGCACATGTTTAGCCTACTAATATTAATTATCACAGGCTTAAGTTAAGACGTCTTTTCGTGATGAGAGAGTGACGACACATAAGGAAGCATTTCATTCGATTTCGAAACCATGTCCGGGGACGTTTTTATAAGCGTTTTGTAAAGATGGGATATTTCGATTGTTTTTATTAACGTTGAGAAGCGTAGTATTGGTTAAAATTTGGCTGAGAATTCTTTTGTGTTATTTAAAATTTTGACATTTCAATCAAATTATGGATAATAATACAAAGAGAGTCAAATAAATTTAAGAGCAGAGGATTGGTTGTGCCCCAAAACCCCCCTTGAGTGCGCCAATGATAACAGTAAATTTTGATACAGCAAGGCAACAACCGGTATCATTTTTATTTTATAATCATAAATGTTTGACCATTAAAAAAATAATTACATGCTAAATAGAAGTTAGATAATTTGTATTCTGATGGCCTTGTTGTTTAGTTATTAATAAATAAAAAGTTAAAATGAAATATTGTTGTTTGAAAATATATTTAACTGGTGCAATTTTGATAACAATGCTTGTTACTGCTACTGGCTGAAACTGGTAGTTGCTTCATAATCGTAAAAGAAAACTATAAAAAAATGTTTAAGTATCATTTTGGAGAAAACTCTTAAATTTACGATAATAGTATGTTATACAAAAAATATCCAGAATTGCAAGACGAATCCAAAAATTTTTCATTTTTGATATAGGGTTACATTTAAAAATGCAAAATTTTGAACCACCCTGTATAGTGAACGCTCCTCACAGAAATAAAGGGGGGGGGTCTCGCTTACAAGACTTACTGCCTTTTTACTCTATTTATAAAAAAATACAATTATTATTATGTACAGGGTGTTCCAACGAGGACTGAACAGGGACCTATTCTCGACCTTCCTTGTATTTTGGAAAAATTCAAAATAGCCAATCGATGTATCTTTTCTTGTAGAATCCAAAAATTTCATTGAAAAAATATTTGAACCAGAAACAAAAGAGTTACGCTATGCATCAGGTGTTTTTTAAATGGAATGTATCGTTTTTTTATACGATTTTTGGAAAGAGTGATTTTTTATGTCCGTTCTGATTAAAAGATTTGATTTTGCGATAGTTCTTTATATTACATTTTAATGTTTTACAAACTAAAATTTTAGCTTTACCTGTTTAAAATATACGATAGGTTGATATAGGTGATCAAGGTAAAATGACGTTTGAATGCTTTGTCAATAAAAATTGACATTATTTTAATTATTGTCGAAGTCTTCACCTAAAAAATATATATTTGACTCTGATCGAAATGTAATACTCTTTGGACGAGAGACTACAGATTGTTATGCTATTTTACAAGTGCCAAGAAAATGCAAGAGAAGCAAGAAGAAGATTTATTGCAAATTTTCATAGAAATATATCCATCAATACAATTCTAAGGATAAAAAAACCTATTTGAGGAAAATAAAACTTTACATGATAGAAAAAGAAATTCAATAAAAAATAATTATTAAATAATAAAATAAAACTACTAATAACATAAGTTTTCAATGTGACCGCCGTTTTTCTCGAAACAAACTCGATAACCCCTTTGTAGCCTTTCTAAACTTGCTGTTACAATATGATTTTCCTGGTTAAGGCGGTTTATTTCATCGACAATTTTTCCCATGATCTCTTGAATATTTTCGTTTCGTTGTCTGTATACGACGTTCTTCAAATGGCCCCAAAGAAATGTATCCAAAACTGAGAGGTCGGGGCTATTGGGCGGCCAAGCATATGTTCCATTTCGCCCTATCCATTCGTTATGGCGCCGATTTAAAAATTGAACCACATCATGCACGGCATGAGGAGGCGCCCCATCATGTTGCCAAATTAAATTCTGATATTCTGCCAATGGTAAGTCTTCCAAAAAATTTTCAATTTCGTTTTCTAAAAACTCATAATATCTGTGCCCATTTAAAGTCCCGTTAAAAAATATTGATCCCAAAATTTTATTGTTTTTTACCCCACACCAAACATGAACAGAATTCTCTCCCTTGAAATTTAATAGTCTGGAACTTTTTTGGATTTTCAACGGCCCAGTGGTGACTATTATGTCTGTTGAATACTCCCGATGTTGTGAAAGTAGCTTCGTCGGTCCACACAATATTTTTGAATAAATCAGGGTCTTCGTTTTCTTGCCGAATTACCATTTGAGAAACAAATTGAAAGTACTGAACTTCCCGAACTGCATCCGAAATAGATTTGGTTGGATTAACTTGAAAATCATTTATAATGGCTTGGTCTCGATTTCTTCTTCTTTGTATATTTCTTTTTCTATCATGAAAAGTTTTATTTTCCTCAAATATGTTTTTTATCCTTAGAATTGTATTGATGGATATATTTCTATGAAAATTTGCAATAAATCTTCTTCTTGCTTCTCTTGCATTTTCTTGGCACTTGTAAAATAGCATAACAATCTGTAGTCTCTCGTCCAAAGAGTATTTCATTTCGATCAGAGTCAAATATATATTTTTTAGGTGAAGACTTCGACAATAATTAAAATAATGTCAATTTTTATTGACAAAGCATTCAAACGTCATTTTACCTTGATCACCTATACCAACCTATCGTATATATTAAACAAGTGAAGCTAAAATTTTAGTTTGTAAAACATTAAAATGTAATATAAACAGCTATCGCAAAATCAAATCTTTTAATCAGAACGGACATAAAAAAAATCACTCTTTCCAAAAATCGTATAAAAAACGATACATTCCATTTAAAAAACACCTGATGCATAGCGTAACTCTTTTGTTTCTGGTTCAAATATTTTTTCGATGATATTTTTGGATTCTACAAGAAAAAATACATCGATTGGCTATTTTGAATTTTGCCAAAATACAAGGAAGGTCGAAAATAGGTCCCTGTTCAGTCCTCGCTGGAACACCCTGTACGTATGCTATTTTAAATCAGTTTTCATACGTAAATCATTTTTTAAAATTGAATCAATTTTTAGGTTTTTTCGACACTATTTCAACATCGCATTTACAGTAAAACAGGGTATATCATTTAGAAAATTGCATTGGATCTGCTACAGATTTTTGAGACATCCTGTAGAGTAATTATTGATTTTTCTATAAACTTCTTAATAAATTCTATAACTTTTTTATTAAGCTAGATTACTTTCCTAGTTACCTTCCATAACGAAAGAAGTTCCACGTAAGCCAATTTACCGATTTGTTTAAAAAAATAAAAACGAAGAAAGTTCGTCCGCGTTTTGCCATAGTATTGGATGTCTCAGATAAGTTGAAAACCATTAAAACTGGACTATTGCATATTGATCAAGAGCAAACATGATGTGGAATTATCGTCAATGGAAAGACATAACAGAATGGATTAATAGTGCTGATGTTCACAGGAATAAGTGCATTTTAAATATTGTTACGCCTTAAGCCCGTAACTATTAGTAATTGGATCTTACACTGATACCTTTCAATCTGTCTTTGGATGATATACAAATTTTTTAGCGTTTTAAAGTAAAAATGCATATTTTTTAAGAAACAATCCTACATTCGCATATGATGAATTTTTCCAACGAAATAAAAAATCATTTCGAGGTATACCCTTAATATCTTCAAAATGATCTTAATTATTTTACAATCGGGAAAATAAAAGATAATTGCAGATCTGAGTAGGTAAAAGTTTTAAGCTACCAAGTATACAATAGCATTAGGCACGTGCCTGAATATATGAGATTTTACTGAAGAGTGACGCTAGGTGGGACCCCTTGGATAAGATTGACGATATCCATAAACTGTCAGAAGAGTTTTCCGCTTACAAGCCAGATATGCTGTTAAAGTCTCTAAGGGATATGGAACAGAATATTTTCAATGTTCAATATAGGAGTTATACCCCAAATTTGAAAACCAAAATAAGTGTAAAAAGGGCATTTTAATAACTTCAGATAAGGATGCTATTGCTGCCTGCAAAGCAAATGCCTTTTTAAGGGACAACTGCTACAGTCTTCCCAAGAAGGCTCATCATGTCTAAGAACCCTCTTTCGATCCAATGACTCCTCCAACAGTGAAGCTTACACTGACCGAAAAAAGTTCTGATAACCGAATCCTCATGTCAAAATTTGATATAAAACTTAGTGATAAAACTCTACTTAAGATTTACTAGGACTTTCATGATGCTTATGGATTCAGTATAGCAGAAATGAAGGCCGTTCTCGCTGCATATAGATCCTATGTAACGATTCGTCTTCAAAGGATCAGAGAATGCCACAAAAACTATTTTTCCAGCAATTCCCCGAAAAAAAAATTTTAGATAACTTGACGTGCCCTGACGAACTAGATTCCTCAAAACTTCCTGTATTTAAGGGTCTTAGTATGGTTCTAATTAATATCGCTTCTCTAAGAAATAAACTGACGAGTTGGACTTTTTTGAATTTTCTGTAGTATATAAACAAAAATTTGATCTCTATGTAATCTGTGTGTATATATATATATATATATATATATATATATATATATATATATATATATATATATATGAAAAGAAAAAAAAAATAAATCTAATAAAGATGTTATTTTTATTTTAATAAAATCTATTTTTGTAAGCAAGCTCAATTCTTATGGAATTCTGGGTATTTCTTTAAATTTGTTTAAATCTTATCTCAAAAATAGGTAACAATTTGTAAGGGCAAATGGATCCGATTCTGATTTTAAATTGATTACAGGTGGAGTACCTCAAGGTTCGGTTTTGGGACCTATCCTTTTTTTGTTATACATTATTGATATCACCAATCTAAAAATTAATGGAAACATTTCTCTCTTTGCTGACGACACAAGCATAACGTGGAGTGATTTTGATACAACGTCTTTACATTCTAATATTTTCAACGACCTTGTTATGATTAAGGCATGGTCCGATTTCAATCTGCTTTACGGTGGCTTTATCTTATAAGGGACTTTACAACCACTTCAGCTACTTAACAGCCATATTAAATACGTTGAAGGGTCGGTTAAATTCCTGGGTGTGAATATAAATATCAACCTAAAATGATCTAAGCATATTCACACCTTAACTAAAAAACTTTCTACCGCCTGTTTTGCCATTCGATCATTTTCAAAAGAACTGGACGTGTCTTCTGCCAGACTTACTTATTTCTCCCTATTCGAATCCTATCTCCGCTATGGTCTACCCTTTTGGGGTTGCTGCACCACCGAGCAATTTCTTAGTATTTTTAGGCTTCAAAAGAGAACATTTTGCTATTTGGCTGCTCACTGCCAATACCATTTCTAAAAACATGAAATATTAACACTTCCTGCATTATTTATTTTAAAAACTGTCTGTTTGATGAGAAAACATATAAACACTTTACCGAAAAGGCCACAACACGTATATCCTACCAGAAACTCATATACCTTCCCATTCCTTCCACAGAGTTAATAAAAGAATCAATCATTTAAAACGCTATAAAACTTTACAATCATCTTACAGTACATTTAAAAACTATCCCTATGTTTGCACTCAAAAAAAGCTTACCTCATTGAAAAATTTTTTTATTGCGTTGATGATTTTTATGACGAATAAGTCTCATTAAAATGTTTTTTATTTGTTTGCCTATTAAATCTTTTTGTGTGTCATGTTCCAGGTGCCAGCATAGAATTTAAAATCACTTTATAGGGGAATGAACTGTCGGTTTTTTTTCTTTCTTGCGACAATAAAGCCTACTTTTGTTTGTTTGCTTGAAGCTTAGTTGCATAGCATTCCAAATAAATTATAAACGAAATTATACCGAATATTTAAACATTTTATTAGGCCGCCCTTTTGTTCCCCTATAATGGATTTACACAAAATTTGTATCAATTTTTCCCTATATCACACTTTAATTTTTCGCATTTTCAAGTTATTCTATAAGTAGTTTCTTGATTTTTATGTAATGATTTTTTTATATTTTGTGACTCATTAGATTTTTACCAAGATGCAACCATTTTATCCCTTTATAGTCCTAGATTTTGACCAAAATTTGAAGCCATTCGGATTGTTAGTACTTTTTCAGTTATGCCGCGTAGCGACAGAATGACAGACAGACCGACAGACTGACAATAGTATAACATGTTTTTCGAGGTTCAGGAACCAGAAAAAGCGGGGATCTGCAAAAATATTGGGGTTTTTTTCTACGATTACAACATATCTCACTTACCAGAGAAGTAAAAATTTAATTATTATTAATTATTGTTTTATAAGGTATTTAGTAGGTCATACTTAATACTATTGTGTTTTTTTTTGTAATATAATAGGATAAGCGACACATTTCAATTGGGTTTTTTCTTAATTTGGATTTAAAAAATTGCACCACAATTAAGGTTAAAAACTTCTTTCGTGGGTTTAGTTTAGGTTAGTTTTGTGGGATTTACCTTCAACTTCTAGCATTCTGGACTATAATATCCACACATACGTTTCACATACCAAAATAATGTTCAGTTGGAGCGCAACCACTAACTAGTTGATATGTTATACGAAAGAAAGTTATTTCCCAAATATTGATAACGGTCGTATTCTAAGAAAAACCAATATTTTAAATAATATACTTTTATAGGGCTGATTATTTTTCACGAGGACAAAATTGATTGTGATTTTTATTTTTTATAAGTATGCCGTAAAAATGTAGTTTAATTTATTTTAAATCATATTCAACCAAGTTTCAGGGGCGTACCAAAAGCAGTAACTATTCTCGTTTTAGGGAGAGTAAGTGTAAACCTCGAAACAGTTTGTCAGCTTTTTTCACTGTCACCATAGGCTTCATCAAAAACAAACTAAAAGATACCAAAGTAAAACTTAAACGAAATTTTGTTACTGTTCTTAAATGGGACTTAATTTAGGGCCAAAACGGACGACACCTCCACCGTCTTTTGCAGTCATATTTTTTTCAAGAAAACTTTTATTTGGACTTTACCAGACTGATCCTTCGAATGATGCAGTTTATTCTTCTCTCGTCCGTAAACAAACAGTTAAACTGATGGCCAATAGTCCAGCTTAAATAGTTTTTAACCCATCTGAGCCGTCCGATGCTGTAGGAAAGGGCGGATATACGTTGTTCGTTTTTATTGTTTAAAAGAAACAAATCTGTAAATGGGCAAAAAAATTATTCAGATTATTTAACAGGCTTAAATCTCTAATAAACAATTGTCAGTGTGGAAGGTTAGAGGAAAAATTATTACTGGATAAAATTATTTATTCAATAAATACCAAACTAAGAGAAACTTTATTACTAGACAAATGTTAATCTTCTAAAAGCAATATATATATATATATATATATATATATATATATATATATATATGCAAAGCAAAGGAATGATAAAAAAACAGTTAAATGAAAGGTCCTAAGCAACCTGAACAAAATGATACGTTGTTCGTTTTTATTGTTTATTATCTATATATGCAAAGCAAAGGAATGATACAGGGTGAAACAAAAAATTAACTGTTATCAAAATCGAAAATTTTCTTCAAAAAGAGGAGAGGCCAGTTTAATTAAAAAATAAGATATATCGCAGATACTGTGGAACATATTACCAAGTAGGTATACAGAACTCTCCAGCTAGAAAAGCTTTGTGTAAATTTGGCAATAAAAAAGGACATTATGCAGGGATCTGTATGCAGCGTTGACGTATGACGGATATAGTTTCATCAGTCGTTTTCGAAAATTACAACATCTAAGGCTAGCAAATCTTCGCAAAAGGCGAATTTTCTGCAGAGAGATTTTTCAAAAACATAGACGTGGTGCAGACGTTTGTAAAAAAGTATTATGGTCACATAGTATGTTTTCATTTTATACTTCATAGCGCTGATCAGAGACAAACCCACATGTTGTTAGAATATGGTGTTTCAAAAGAGGTTTAGGATAAATGTTTGGGCGAGAATTTTCAGCAATAAAGTGGTAGGTTTTCTTTTTTTCAAATATTATTTATCCGGTGACATATATTTAATTTTTCTTTTCAAATAACTTCAGGTTATATTATGTTGTATGTAAACAAAATTTTTTATTTTTTTAATGTATTTAAGGCGATTGAATTTGAATTGGTAGTAACAATTTTATTACAAATACTAATGGATTTTTCCATCTACGTAAAGAACCAGGTCATATGTAATAAAATAACGTCCTCAGAGAAAAATTATCAAAAATGCTAGACTGTGTATACGAGATACCTTTTAAAATCAATATTATATAGTTTTAAATACTATTTTAATATTAGTATTAAACCTCCTTATGACATTAGTATTTAGCCTCACTAGATATTAAAACTATTTAATGTTTTCTTCTAACTTCAAAACTCTTCGACTATTAATGATTTTAATAATAGTAAAACAAATTGTGAAAAGGATCTATTAATTTCTTCTAATTTAATCGACCTTGTAGGTTTTTGTTTAAGATTGTTATATTTCTTGCGTGCCCTTTTTATATAAGGGCCGCGATAGATTTGTTGTAAATTTATTTAGTATCTAGTATAAATAGAGTTACAGTGGGTTAAACAAAAGAATTTTCTACTTAAATATAATTTGACACAAGTACATCTATTGATGTATCAACCATAATGAGTAGATTAAGAAAAAACGTTACTTTTTAAATGTTTTCTGTAGTTTCCCGCAATCACTCACAAATTTTGCAAAGTTAATTTTTAAGAAATCTGAATCATAAAATATCACAAACAAAAAACCATTCGGAGACAACTTGAACTAAAACATCAGATAGATTAGATAAACTATATAAATGCCTACCAGACCTAAATAAACCCACTAAAGGAGGTAAATTATTACCTTAATTAACAAACAACCACTTAAGTAGTTGTTAGGCAATTACATGAAATAGAACGAAAATGGATACTGTTCAATTAACTAAATTACGGATGGTAATGTAATTGTAATTCAGTCAGTCTAATTAATCCTGTTTCTCAGATTTACCATTTAATTGTATTGCTTTCTTACATTTTATCAGCGTCAAGTAAAATAAAAACGACTGAAACTCATAAATAGCGTCTGTTTAAACCACAGTATGTTCTCACTTTTAAAAACCGGGAACATGCCGAAATTGTATGGACCCCTTTAATTTTAGGCTATAATTTTCTTCTTAAAATTTCTAAATATTCCTATTATAATAGCAATGGATCTACTGGAATTTTAAGTTTGTAACTTATACGGCCAAAAAAGGAACTATTGTTCGTCCAAAATGACCGTGACGGAATAATAACAGGCTCCACACTTTCGTTAATAGCGAATATATACATACAATTTTCGGAGATTGTATTAATTTCGAGAAAAATGCTTGTTTAAATTAGATATTTCTATACGTAAAATTTTGATGTCAAACGTCAAATGACGATAAATAATTTGTTTTTTTACGACACAAAATTGAAAGTTAAAAATTTAAAGGTTAAGGGAATGTTCATATTTGAAAAAAATATGTTTAAATTTTAGGTAAAAATAGTACGAGTATGTATAGTAAAGCAAACTTTAGAATCATTCATGTAATTAATTATAATTGTTATTATTAGCACTATTATCATTATTGGAAACTTTTGTTTCATCTAAAAATAAAATATAAGAGTAAATTGAACTTAAATTTTCGATATCTGTTTTTTTATTCATTGCCTAAGGTTCTTTTTTAATTTCTGTCATTTCTAAAAATGTTCTTTTGGTAGTATTATTTTCTACGTGTAAGATTCTAGTTTGTAGGAAATTGCATGTGTGGCCGGAATCAATTATATGTTCTGATAGTGCGCAAGATCTTTTGTTTAATCTTGCGTCCCTTCTATGTAAAGCATTCCTTTTGATAATTTTTTGAGAAGTTTGACCAATATATTTTTGTCACAATTATTACAAGGAATACAGTAGACACAATTCGATTTATTTAAAACTGGATCTTGGTCTTTTAATTTACTATAAAGTGTTCCAATAGTTTTTATGTTTTTTTGAGATATTTTAATGTTTTCATTTTTAAAAATTTTAATAATTGTTGGATTTAAAATATGAATATAAGGAATTGATCCAAAGAAAAAATTAGTTTCAGGATTTAAATTTTCTAGATTTTGAGGAATATTTGTATAATTGACTGTGTGTAGTACTTTTCTTATTATATTAACAGGATAAGAATTGTCTATAAGTATTTGTTTCAATATGTTGATCAAAATACAAGAGTTCTAACCACACTACACCACAACTTGTTACGTTCTGGACGGGCGTTTCGCTAACCAAGTTAGCATCATCAGCAGATGATATATGATATTGAGTTTATATCATGATGCTAACTTGGTTAGCGAAACGCGCGTCCAGAACGTAACAAGTTGTAGTGTAATGTGGTTAGAACTCTTGTATTTTGATCTATCTTCCACCACAGGTTCCAGTGTTAGGACTCAATATGTTGAAATTCTTTTGTTTTAAAGTTGGATGGGAAAGTTTTTCTATTCTGCTTTTTAAGCCTAAAACAATATTTATTTTTGATTTTGTTAGAGTGGTATGATATATAAGTATATCGTCCCGAACTAATTTTTTTTTATATACCAGTCAGTGATAAGTGTATAGTTCTAAGTCTAATAACTCTTGTATCAAGATAAGGCAGGTTACAGTCATTTTCTTTATCATATGTAAATTTTAAATTATGATCATAATTTTTAAAAACTTTAAAAATTTCGTCACATTTATTGCAAGGTATAGAAGTAAAAATATCATCAAAAAGGGAATTTCGAAAGATATTAAAGGGATGCAGTTCTCAAGTAAGTCATCCATTACATATTGGGCAAGTATTGGAGAAATAGGTGATCCCATTGGAGTGCCTAAAATTTGTTCATAGAAACAATTTTCAACATAAAAAATATTTGTATTAAAAATTGTTTCAATAATACTTAAAAATTTTTGTTGTGATATTTTACAGTGATTTTGTATTTCCACCTTTTAATTATAGAATTTCTAATTAAATTTAGAGGAATTTTTGTAAATAAAGAAATAACGTCTAAACTAATTAATACATAATTATTAGGAATTATTTTATCATTAATGAAATTAGAAAATTCGAAAGTCTTTTACATAATACATATTTTCAGAATCATAAGGTTTAGTTAAAATGTCACAAAAAAAAAGAAAGTTATTTTTTTGCGGTTGATGAAACAATAGTTCTTAAAGATAATGTAGGTTTGTGAATTTTAGAGAGACCATAAAATTTAGGACAAACAGAATTATAAGATTTTTGCATTATATTTCAGTAATCATATTACAAGTTTTTAGATTGTTGATTATATCATCTGACTCATCGTGGTTCACCAAGCAATATTATGTTGAAAATTTGATAAATAGTTTTGGTGAAACTAAGAAAGATCTATTTAGGATTAAACTTACAAACATAATAACACATTTTTCACAGAAACCCACAATATTTAATAATTTCTTTAACAAAATATACTGTAAAACCAAAAAGTTTTTTAAAGAACACCCAGAAATTTTAATCACAAGATCTGATTAAGGCAATGTTACAGTCGTTATCAATAAAGCAGACTATTCTGTCTTATCTCATCAAATTATTGATGATGTCCAATCTTACACCAAAATTAATAAAAATACGACGACTTCAATCGAAAAAACCAGTAATGATATAATCAACAATCTAAAAACTTGTAATATGATCACTGAAATAGAATGCAAAAAGTTAAAATCTTATAATTTTGTTTGCCTTAAATTTTATGCAGTTTCCTACAAACTAAAATCTTACACGTAGAAAATAATACTACCGAAAGAACATTTTTAGAAATGACAGAAATTAAAAAAGAACCTTTGGCAATGAATAAAATGAAACAAAATTTTTCAATAATGATAACAGTGCTAATAAAAACAATTATAATTGATTATATGAATGATTCTAAAGTTTGCTTTACTATACATTCTCGTACTATTTTTACCTAAAATTTAAACATATTTTTTTCAAATATGAACATTCTCTTAACCTCTAAATTTTTAACTTTCAATTTTGTGTCATAAAAGAACAAATTATTTATTGTCATTTGACGTTTGAAAACAAAATGTTACGTATAGAAATATCTAATTTAAACAAGCATTTTTCTCAAAATTAATACAAGTCTTTTTCGTTTTTATTATATGTAAGTCTAGATGCATATATTACTAATATTATAACTACATTTAATTGTTTAAATTTTAAGGACCCTTGATGAAGAAATAAAAATATTTCGAAAGCTTGGTCAAATAAAACATTAATAAAGACATTTCCTGGCCGAATTCCCCGTGATTTTCTTTGAGTTCTATAAAGCAATTTAAGGTCAGCAGTTTATTTAACTTTATGCAACAAATATTATGTTTTGCTTTTAGTTCATTAAAGTCTAATTTTCATTTTTGTGCCATAGTGTTCCGCAGCAAGTTTCTAATCATTTCAGTAAAGAAAAAGGCCCCCGAGGCTACGCTTACTAGCATTGCACAGAAAATAATGTGAATATTTGAACCCCCCTTCCCGTAAAATCACCCATGACTTGCAGCGCTACCACGTTCTAAAAAGTGAATGTGTTCCAAACAATTTAAACCTTATAATAATCATGATAAGAGTGAGCACTGTTTTTAAGTTTTTCGTTAGAGTAGAGTTAAAGTTTAGAGTTTTAATAAATTTATACATGTGACGTCACGAAGCTTCTCACTCGATGTCACACTTTGTTGATCTCCTCCCACTCCTTAACTGACGTAATTTATGGATGGCTCCTAAGTATTGAAAATATCATTTTAAGAATAAGTTTTATTAAAACTACTTTCAACAAATTTTTTTATAAGCTTATTACCTGTACGCCATTGTCCCGGCGGTATTTTATCAATGAATCTACTAAATAATAATTTTATTATAATACCTACCTCAAAATTGGCTTTGTTTCTCAATTGAAGTCGAAAAATCTTGTCACTAATTATTTTAGGTTTAAATGAATTAGGAAATTTTTCTTTATCCATATCTATATTTTTAACTATGCAAAGAAAACGTCAAAAACAAATAAAAGACAAATAACCTAAAAACATAATTTCTCCACATGGCAAATACCCATACACAGATTACGTGCTGTTTATCATTCTACTCTCTAGCCCACGTGCTATTACTAATTATGACTTGGATGTTCCGAGCTTGAACGATTTTTCTAGCCCGCGTGTTGTTACTGTATATGCCGCCGGGTCTGACTGCAAAAAGTTGAAATTCACGCTACTTCCTTTGCGACTGCGCTGTAACTAACCGCACAGAAAGCCTCTCTGTCGCAAGTTAGGAAGGTACTGGGAAGGACAGACGTAGCAAACTTGCCATCTACGCTGTCGTAGTAGTTAACAAGACATGGGTCTGATAGCCCGGCGCGCCTACCGCCGGGTTAACACATCACCTTTCTTTGCCTGCTCAGTCGGGTAAGAAAACACAGGCAAAGAGGAGAAACAAAATAGTCCGATGCAGCTCACAATGCCAGAGATATGGGCAGCAAATACTGTGCTTAGATGTTATCATACTATAATAAATAATTGTAGGTTTAAACGTGTAAACTACTAGACCTATACGATATTGATAAGCTTGCATTATAACCAATTTTTACCCACACCCCCTTATATGAAACTTCTGAAATTGTCGTTATTTTAATAAAAAGATGCCGGCATTTTTTCTATACAATCCAATAAAGTCTTTCCACAGTTTTTTGTTTTCAATATAAAATTGTTGAGGTTGTAATAACAACTATAGTATGCTTAACTACAGACGTTCAAGTTGACTTCAAGAGGTGACGATATACATTTTGTTTATAAGTACTCTCGTGGTAAATACAACAGCATTTAGTAAAATTTCTGGTAAGTTGTGTACGGTTTTAGGTTACATACATTGTAAAAGTGTACGCATGATTGTGTCCATTCCGGTCAGGCGGTTATTCACTCAGATTAATATAAATATCCTTATCACCTCATAGCTTATTCAGTATCAACTTCAAGAGGTTCGTGGGTTCGGGAGGGGTTTAAAAGACACAATTATATTCTGTGCAACGTTTCGTAGATGTATTTCTACTTTATCAAGCACTAAAAGACACAAAGCACATTTAAAAATCAAAATTATAGAAAACAAACAATACTCCTACCTGAAACCTTTTAGCATCTATGCACCCATATTTTTACCTTCATTGTACAATAATAAATATAAACTTTGTTTTTACGTACTTGAATGAGACATAAACTGTTGTAAATACTCGCGCACTGCGTGTTGTCGAGGAACTGAGCAGATGGTAATTTCAAAATATTTGCAAAATAAATAGATGTTATACTTTTTTTACGATCCCATTCAAATTTAAGAGCCTTGACTCTTTATGACAATGTACGGGTAAATTGATGCTTTGGGGTTGGTTACACAGAAATTATAACATGATACAAACAATGACTAATACATATAAAATAATATAAAAAAAAAATATACACACTACCGAACAAAATAATAAATATTGATATACATTGTAAGTATTTTTCAATTAAAATTCAATAAAAATGAAATTAAAAATCATGTAGTAGGAATAAAAGATTTTCCCATTATATCTAGACATAAAATACTTTTTGTTTTTACATGTTTTTGGTTGCTTTATATTTGTCTAACACATTACTATATATAACACTTAAATTTTGTGTGTCCGATCTTAGATTTATTGTATCATTTAAATAAATGTAAATCATTTCGCCTATATTCCGTTTGTACCAATTAGCCTCCCTATCCAAAATGGTTGTATTGTCGAATTGAAAAATGTGACCAGTGTTAAAACGATGAGACACTAACTTTTTTGTTTGATTATGTTTTTTGCAGTCATTTTTGTGTTGGTTTATTCTGTCGCCCAAATATTGTTTAGTTTGTCCTATATACTGTTTTCCACAAGAACAAGGGATGTTGTAAATGACATTGGACTGTTTATTAAAAGCTGTTTGATCTTTGATTTTGGTATAAAGGAAATTGGTTGTTTTGTAGTTGTAAAAAACTAGTTTTTACGTTAGTCTTATTGAAACAACTTTCAATTTTTTGTGACAAACCATTAATAAAGGGAATCTTAAAAAACTTCTTGTCAGATTTTTGATTGATTGATTCAGTTGGGATTTTTTTGAATTTATTGATGTAAATGTTTGAAAAATTAGACGGATAGTTATTTAATTTTAAAATATTCTTAATAATTTTTATGTTGTCATCGTGGAAAGACGGGTGACTAAGGGTTATAGCTCTATGTACCATTCCTGTGATGGTACCAATTTTCTGAGAAATAGGATTGTTTGAGTAGAAATTCAACACTCTACCGGAGCTGGTGGGTTTTCGAAACCAATTGGTTTTTAAAGTTCCGTCGTCATTTCTAATCATCAAATACGAATATGCGGCCGGGGGATGCCGATATATGCGCTAAATAATCAGTTATTGAATGGGCTATTTGAAGTAAAATCGGTTGTTGGTAGTAGTAAGAAAAATTAAGAGTGTATACATTTAATTTGGCAAAGAAAAATACTGCTCTTATAATATAATATACTAATATTCAAAAATATAATTTTGTAAAAAGATGCACGTCAAAAAAGACAAAACTAGATTAACATTTAAGCAATTGTATTCGATATTATCGATTTTATTTACAGTTTAAATGAAATAAGTAAAATTGGAAACAAATAACTCTGACCAATTTAACGCTACTAAGACACAATCATGTGTACTATCTCACCAATTTCCTACTAATACCAATACAACTCAAATTAATAATGAAGTCCTTCAAGCAAAAGATTCCTTCAGTTATTATCACTTTTTAGAAAGATCCCAGCAGCAGCGAAGTAACTGGGTTTCCTTCTCCAACCTCAAAAATATTTTTCTACTTCAGAAATTATACCCAGACTTGAATATTGTTCGCATATATGGAGAGCAGCCTTCCCTTCAATGCTTGACATCCTTACTTTGTGCAAAAAGAGCAATTCGCCTAATTAATGATCCAAACATCACAAGGAAGCTTGCACTAGAGCATTCACGGATTGTGGGCGATCAGTCTCTGTTTTACAGATATAGATACAATATGCCTTCCTTAGTCATACCTGCCAGCGAGATACGAGCATCGCCCACGTGCATCCCTTCACCGTTCAACTACAAAGACCAAGGACTTCTTCTTCACTTCTTTATTCTTAGCGTGCCCCGATTATGGAATGTGTTAGCAGCACACGCCTTTCCCTATTTCCTAATCTGCAACCCTTTGAATCCCATATCAATAAATATTCCCTCTCTTCACTTAAAGCAATCACGGCACCTAGTATTTAGGCCTTCACCTTCGTGCTGATAACAAGAAATCGATAAATTTCCTTTAGCCGGAACTTGCCTCGTTATGGATATTTTCTTCTATTAGGAATATTGAAGCGTGAACCAATTTAATTCAGTAGCTAGTTATTTAGGAACACATACCTATATACTGTCTTTTCAAGCATTTTTATTGGACGCCATTTTGTACTAACATACTGGATCCCTACCAATATTTTAACAGTTTCTATCTATGCAACACTTGATTTTGGAAATAATTTAAAACATCCAATAAGTAGTTCTTATAGTGAGACACACAGCGATTTTATTACGTCACACAGTGTAGCGTGCCATGGACACAATTAAAAATAAACGAAATTTTGAACTATACAATTCTAACATTTTTTTTACATATTTAGATAAGATATTGGTCACTGTATTACGTAAGTATAGTATCAAATCGCAGTAGGCCATGCTTTTGTTTATCGGCGCTTAGCAACTTTGACCTGTCAAGACTCGTCAAAATTTAAGGTTATAAAAGCAATTAATTACGTGTGTGAAATTTATTGTGTATATAATTAAGTATTTTGGTTTTTTCAAAATATTAAAATGGATTCTATTTGTGAGGGTAAGTACTTCATAATGCTGAATAATTTATATTTTGTACGAAGTTTAATTAAGAATTTATAATGGTTTAAAGATTCCAATTAAAATTTTTTGTAAATTTCGACATTTTGGAATTTGACTAGAGTTTTAAAAAAATCACTTATGATCACCTTCAATATTTTTTTATCAATTGTTCATAAACTAATAGTGTTTTCCTAGAAAAAGTTTTAATCACCATGGGTTACCATTAACGGAGTTATGTTTTTTTTTAGACAGAGGTGTTATAATAAAAAATATCGACCTGATAGATGTTTGGCTGAGAAGTCCAAAAGGAAATCGAAAGCAACTTGTATATGAAAAAATACTGAACCTCATTAATGTAGATGAACCTTCCAAACAGTTGCAAGATCAAATTCTTAAATGCAGTAAGTTTTTTGGTTTAAAAATGGCGGTAAAATGGCAGAAAGTAGGTTGCTCCCGTAACCAACTTTTGAAAGGCGAGATGGGTTGGCTAGAACAGGTCATATATGTGCATAATTGCATTAATCAACAAGAACCACTATCTCCGCATAGTGTTCAACTTAAATCTACCAGCAGCTGTAAAGTAGGAAGACCCCGAGTTCCATTTGAGGAAGCATCATCTAAAACAAAAAGAAGGCGTATGGCAGAGTTAGCCGACAGAACTCCAGAGGAGCTACGATTAGCTGCAGAAGCTATGTCAGAAACTGTCCGTGGTCCAGTAACCAACAGTTTTAGTGCGATAGAAGCTTTAGCGCTTATGATAGACTTAGATATATCTATAAGAAAATATATTCTTCTTAGGTCTGTAATCCATGCAAAAGCCCAGAACTGCCTTCCAAGTTATTTTCAGATCAAAATAGCCAAAAATGCTGTTTTACCTTCCAAAATAATTTTAACTGATATATCTGCAGAAGTAGATCTACAAGAGCTTTTGCAAAAAAACATAGAAAGCATTTTGAAGTTAACTGAGGTAAATAATCAAAAACGGCTAAAACTTATATGCAAGTGGGGCATGGATGGCAGTTCTGGGCATAGCCAATACAAGCAGGAGTTTACTAACATGGAAAGCACGGATGAGTTTTTATTTTTAATAGCAATGGTGCCTCTAAGGTTAGTTGATGAGGAAACAGGAAAAGAGATGTGGAGAAATCTTAGGACCTCGTCAACTCTATATTGTAGGCCAATCAAGTTTTTATTTCAAAAAGAAAATTCAAATCTCGTGCTTAGTGCTGAAAAAGATATTAATGAAAAAATTAAAAATTTAAAACCCATCGAAATTGAAACTACAGAAGGTCGAAAATGTGAGATCAGAGCGGATTTGTGGTTAACAATGATGGATGGCAGTGTAACCAATATACTTTCGGAAACAAATTCAACTATGAAATGTATCATTTGCGGAGCCACACCTAAAGATATGAATACTTTAAACATAAGTAGTCGTCCTTCCAACCCGGATAATTACCGCTTTGGTTTGTCCACATTGCATTGCTGGATACGTTTTTTCGAGTGCCTTTTGCATATCGGATATCGGCTTCCGATAAAATCGTGGCAAGTTCGAGGGCCTGAAAATAAATCCATCGTAGAAGGCAACAAAAAACGTATCCAAGTAGAATTTAAAGCCAAAATGGCTCTAACAGTGGATAAGCCAAAGCCAGGGTATGGCTCTTCAAATGATGGGAACACTGCCAGAAAATTTTTCCAGAATCCTCACATAAGCTCAGAAATCACAGGGGTTGATGAGAATTTAATTAAAAAGTTCTCAATTATTTTAGGAGTGTTAGCTAGTGGAGGCATAATTGATCTATATAAGTTTAGATTATTGCTGGAGGAGACTAGAAATTTGTATATAACGTTATACAAATGGTATAATATGCCCAACACCATCCATAAAGTGCTTGTTCATGGATGTGAGATAATCGAAGCATTTTCTTTACCAATCGGAGAACTTTCTGAAAATGCCCTTGAGGCTAGGCACAAAGAGGTAAGAAAGCATCGATTATCGCATACCCGGAAGTGCTCTAGGATAGCTTCCAATAAAGACTTACTCCACATACTTCTTCTTACCTCAGACCCTTTTACTTCATCAAAAAGAAACATAACCACCAAAAAATGTGTAAGGTCAGATGAAGAAGTGAATAAGTATCTGAAGAAAGACGAAAATCTAAATCATGGTTTAGATTTAGATTTAGAGGAATTCATTAATTTTGATAGTGATAACGAATCTTCAAATTCTGATTAAATTGTTGTTATATTATTTTTGTATAGATTTAAATTGTTGTATTATGTTACGGTTGTTAGTTCTTTTATTTTTTGTTAAAACTGTTCTTTATTTTTGTACACATTAGGTACTTATGAGGAAAAGTAAAATTAATTAGCCCTAACACAAACATAGAAGAATTATATAAATAATTAAGTTACCTAAAAATGTAAGATTGAAATATATTTTTTTCCTCATTGTATACTCACTATTTTTTTACATTCTTTAGAGCTTACCATAAGTAATCAAACACCGTTTACAGAATCGAAATTGGTGGAGTGCTTTTTGAGATATCGAATTTTGTCCTTAACTCATATAACACGTCACACTGTGCGTCATGTTGAATTCGTATCAGTTTACCCTTATATCATATTTAGTGTTTCTCCAGCATTTACAGTCAATGGATTAAGAAGATTTTTTTACGTTAGTTTTTTTAACATTGTATTTGGCCTCCATTTTGTTTCTCGTTCGTTTGAACGAATAATACAGCTTTACCAGTATATCTCTATATCATACTTAATGTTTGCATGAAATTTGTTATTAATCTAATAAGTAGGGTTGACTGATTCTTTAAATATTTCGTTTTAATATTTATATTCATACCAAAATGTTGAAAAGTTCATTCTTATGTAACAGTTGATATTTGTGCAAAATTTGAGGCAAATTCGATAATGAGTTTTTTAGTAATTTTTTTAACCTTTTCTTAGGTCGCCATCTAAAATATTACTATGTCATTTACATAATTTTTTGACTAAAATTTGAAGGCAATCTGATGAGTAGTTTTTAAGCTATACCGCAAACTGACAGATAGAGCGACAAACCGACAGACGGACTGACGGAATAGATAAAACATATTTAGAGGTAAGTTTTTTCAGATTACAAAAATTTTATTTGGCCGCGATTTTATTTTGCACTCTTGAATTAGTACCATAGTTTTACTAGCTCATCCCTATACCACAGTTAGTTATAGCACACAATTTGAAATCACTAAGTAGTTTCTCCAGACTGAATTTCTAAATATTCATAAGATCCCTTATTACCCTAAAATATTCCCTTCAATTTTCAATAAAAAAATAGTTTTAGTTTCCTAAATTAAAAAATTACGTTTTGGAAACATCAACTTAAATTTTTTATGTATCGCACGATAATACAAATTACTGACCAATCAGTATTACAGTTACCTATTCGTATCTATAATAATTACCTCTTTGATATAACAATACTAACATGAACTAAATAGATGCTACTGAACCAATAATAAAAATGTATTTGGTAGAATTATGGCAAAATAGGTAATTAATAGGTTATATGTGCAACTGTTATATCTGCAATTGTAGCAACTATTGAAAGAGATTATATTGACTATGATCCAGTTCTTCAGCAGGTTGCTCCTTTTGATCTTTCTTTGGGGTTACTTAAAAAAGCAGGTGTTTCTTACAAAATAAAATAATTTACAAGAACTGCAATAAAAAGTTACTTATGTTTGCCCTAGGGTGGCTCCGGCAATGCCCCAAAATATTTAAAAATAATTTAAAATTAGACTTTTATAGCCAAGCAGTAAACGGTAGACATTTTTAATAAAATTAAAGATAACAGTTTTAAATCTACGACCGAAATTCTTATCTCAATATTCGCCATCTTCAATATGTACCAAAATTTTACTAGTTGTTTCATACGTAATACTTGATTTTTGTACAAAATTTGAGATCAATTCGATAATTAGTTTTTTAACGTTCCACTAGGCCGCCATCTTATTCCGACATATTGGATTTTTACGAAAGTATTACCAGGTCATCTCCATATGTGCCTTAATTTTTGACTCAAATTTGAAGTCAATCTGGTGAGTAGTTTTTTAGCTATGTCGCGAACTGACAGCCGGACAGGCAAACCGACAAATGAACCGACCGAAGTAATAAAACTTATTTTTTGGCATCTAGGGACGCTAAAAGTCGAAGATATGTAATACCTGAGAGGGTGATTTTTTCAAATTACAAATTTATTTGGCCGCCATTTTGTTCCAGCATCTTGAATTAGTACCACACTTTTATTAGTTAATCTATGTACTACAATCAGTTATATCATATAATTGGAAATCAACTCATTAAGTAGTTTTTTCAGGTTGAAATTCTAAATATTTTATTAAGCCGCCATTTTGTTTCGCCACCAAATTTTAGCAGTTGACTCCTACATAGTACTCGATTTTTGTCGAAATTGGATAATTAGTTTTTTAATAATAATTTTGTAACATTTCACTAGGCCGCCATCTTGTTCCGGCATATTGGATTTTTATCGAAGTATTACCAGGTCATTCTCATATGTGCCTCAATTTTGGACTAAAATTTAAAGCCAATTTGATGAGCAGTTTTTAAGCTATACCGCGAACTGACAAACAGACAGACAGACAAACTGACGGAATTGATAAAACATATTATTTGGCTCTAGGGATTCCAAAACGGGAAGATATGTAAAATATGAGAGAGTGATTTTTTTCCGATTACAAAAGTTTTATTTGGACGCCATTTTGTTCTGCTATCTTGAATTAGTTCCATAATTTTGCCAGTTCATCTCTATACTAAAATTAGTTATGGCACACAATTTGAAATCAGTTCATTTTATAGTTATTTCCGGCTAAATGTTTAAGTATTTTATTAAGCCGCCATTTTATGCCTTCATCTTGGATACCAAAATTTTACCAGTTGATTCCTACCTAATATTCGAATTTCGAGCAAAAATTGATATAAATTGCATAATTAGTTTTTTAGTATTAATCTAACGACGGAATCGAGAAAACATGTTTTTCGTCATGTAGGGACCCTGAAACGTGAAGATCTGAAAAAATGTCAGAGGATGATTTTTTCACGATTACAAAACTTCCCTTTTGCGAGGGAAGTAGAAAGGAAGACATGTAGTTAACAAGAGGTTGTAAATCTAGATATTCAACGCAGTAGTGGGACAAATTATCATCACAAACCATATGACCACGGTAATTGAATCTTAAAAAGAATTAGATCTGAGAGTTAATTGTATTTATATGGTTCTTTATTGTGTGTGTTTTATCAGCTTTATGTTTCACAAATGTATAGCTTGGTTAACGCGCTTTTAAGAAAAATATGGACTATCGTGACATAAAAGTAGGGCACATTTTAAACTGATTCTTGATAAATGTTTAGTCTAGTTTCAAATCAAAGTCTAGAATATCCAGTAGAAAAGGGAGAAAAAAAGAAATGCTTCAACGACATTTTATTCGCGTTTTAATTTTACCGTCTCCAAGAAAATAAAAGCAAATTATAAAAATTATGTTCCGTTAAAGACGCTAACAACCTCGACACTGATTAAATTTTAAATTACTGTTACATGAAAAGACATGGGATTACCTTTTTAAATAAGCCGCGGAAATTACCTGTCAAGTTTATTTGTTCTTAAATAGCGTGTTTTCCCGTTGACTTTCCCAAGATTTCACTCATGATTTTAACATGAACGTAACTTATAAGTTAAAATTAAGAGTCTCTTTCGATGTAATGAAGTAAAACTTAGGCGTATTTATTTTTTCGCTAAAATTGTAGGTGACCTGAATTTTTCAATAGGAATGCGGACTGCATAGTATGGTGTGGATGTGGTCAGCCAGACAATAGATACATTTTAGCACGTAAAAGATTAAGCAAATTTTATACTTAGCAGAAATGTTAACTATAATATACTAATAAATTATTGTTCTGAGTTTTCGACTTTGCGCTATTTCTGCTACCACAGTTTTGTTATTTCCTTGACAATTGTTTAAAGTAAAGTTTTATATTAAAGTAAAAAAATACAGTATTTTGTAGTGCATTGGTACCAAAAGCTTACAAGTAGATCTCTATATTACACTTGATATTTGTGCGGTATTTGAAGTTAATCGAACAAATAGTTTTTACCTTAAAGTAAAAAATTACCCTGAGATTTTTACATTTTATTTCATTCTTGTATTAGATTTAGATTTTTGTGTAAAATATGAAATCGACCGAATATGTTCGTTAGGTAGTTTCTTAATAATTTTTTAAAATTCTAAAATTTTTAAAAATTCTATTAGGCAGTGATCATAAATTCCTACTACAAGAATTCGTGCCAAAATTTTAGCAGTTCATCCCTATATCAAACTGTATATTAAAATATAAACTTTAAAATTAGTCGAATAAGTAGTTCTTAGACTGGTTTTTTAAACAATTCATTAGGCCGTTATTTCGCTCTGCAATCTTGGGTTCGTACCAAATTTTATCACATCCCTATGTGCCACTTGATTTTCTGCAAAATTTAAATAAAATAAAAACTAGTTTGTTCACAGAGATTTTTAAACATTTTATTAGACTGGGGTTTTAGAGTTTTACCAAAATAATAGCGTTATCGCTCTTAATTTTTGATCATGCTCCTTAATAATGAAAATGTATTAAGTAAATAACTTTTTAGCTATACCGCAAACAGACCCAAGGACTGACAGCCCGACGGCCGGAAAAGGGAAAACATGTTTTTCGGTATCTAGGGACTAGGAAACGTATTCCGTATGATGTAAACGGAAAAACTGAAATATAATCTTAAATCACAAAAAATATTTCTAAAGTTGAGGTCAGATAAGCTTTTGAAATATTTCAACATTCAGATGTAGTTTTACAGTGGATAACAGGGTTTGTCAAAAAAGCATAGAATTGTTATAAATCTGTACATTCATTTTTTTTGCGTTTTTAAATGTCTCGTAAAATCTACTAAAACTTTGTGCAACCTATCTTAAACGTACTTAAATTTAGCTGTTTTTGAATTATTGAGAGTTTAATAGTAAGTCTACTCAACTGTAGAGCTAAAATTTCGTGAATTTAAAGATTCAAAAGAGTTAGAAAAAACTGTTAATCTTAGCTCAGCTTTGTATCCTGTGTAAGCATTTTCAGAAGTTCAAAGTGTTACTTTCTTAAGGGGTCTAAAAAATCAAAAATAAAAGATTGTAATTCTTGCTTCTATAAAAGCTAAAATGGGTAAGTTTAAAAAAAAACTGAGCTATGATTTTCACGTTTAATAAATAACGTATATTTTGACTGATAAAAAAATAAAGCAAAAGATATAAATTTGCTTTATTTTTATTTAAAAAAATGGCTTTTTGTTTAAGATTTATTTGTTATGTGTGTAACAGTGCCTTCAAATATTACCACCGTGTTATTTGGTGAAAAGTTGAAATGAGAAGGATAACCCTAACGAGAAGACATGATCTAGAATTAACAGCTCTCATATTCTACTTTACGACAAAGAGTGAACAGTAATTATTGTAACTTGATTGATAAGTCAAAACAGTAATAAAAAAAATTAAGGCACTTATCCAAGGATGAATTAAGTATAATTTATGACAATTATTGTGACTGTGGTGTGATTTGTTTTTTAATCAAGTTTTGACAAGGTTTGTCAGACGAAATTTCAAACGCTTTGTTTAAAAAAGATAAAACCAACCTTAAAAATGCACTAAAAACTGAAAAATATTTTATTTCACCAGAAAAACTTTGTTCTGTAATAAGGAAAATATTGTATGTATTGAGTGTTTTGATGTCTAACATCACGAGTATAATGTCTTACTATCTTTATTAGTTTGGCGCCGATTTCACAGAGTAAAATTTTCTAGGTGAAATAAAATAGTTTTTACTTTTTAGTGCATTTTTTGAAGACGATTTTATTTTTTTTAAGACAAACTTTATTTCATCGTTTTTAGTTCTATTTATATGAGTTTTATTGCAAAAGTCAAGTTTAACAAAAAGCTACTGGGTCTACTGCATATTATGTCACATCATTGTTTAGTATCATGTCTTATTAAATAATATACAATTGTAACGTACATATTTTTCTTTCTAAGAGAATGGTGAACGCATTTTTAGCCCATATATTGTTCAATATTACAACGAGAAAACAGTTAAAAAAGTTGACGTTCTGCCATTTTAAAAATTTGTTTCAATATGCTTGCTATGGGCCCACCTTAAAACTGCAGGAAAAACTACTTATATTGACTGAACATATTTGAAGAAACAATTAAAACTAAATTTCGTGGCTATCACAGATATTGATAAAACAAAACACAAATACCAGATTGCCTTGAACTAGTATATTACTATAGCAAAAGAAACCACAAAACATACTAAACTAAGCGACAGTGCAGTATCCCGCATAAATTAAAAAGTGAAAATAAAACTATTTCTGAACCCGAAAGAAAGCATCTACTTCAATGTCATGTTTGAAAAGACACATTTATTATTTTTGTTATGATAAAGTTCAATTGGTACACAAATTCCGCTTGAAATATATGTTAGAATTTTACAAAATTTGGACAAGACTCATATAGAAAGTCTAATACAAACTAAAATTGTATTCGATTTAATGTTTGTTAATTAATATTCTTTGATTACTTTCCTTTTGTCAAGTTCTATACATTCATGTGGTCCTTCGCCACCCATTACAATAAAAGCGGCAACGTAATTCTTATTCTATGGTACCACTTTATCGCACCAAACTGAAGAAGTATTTGTGAACGTAGGCTGTTCAAATTAAGGCATATGGCAGCAGCCTCCAGCCGCTACGACTGGTGATTTACGCCAGCCACAACCGCCTGACGCTTAAAAGCAGCCGTACCTATAAATTGTTACTAAATCGCCTTAACAATTTTCTTCATCCAAATATATTTCTCTTTTTTATAGCTCCGGGCATTCCAACACACCGGAAGTGTCAACATCTCTGAAGATAAACTCTCCCGCGATAGGTTACTCATATTGTGGATTTATAGTTACCTAATTAACAAAAAAACATCTTTTCTTTTTACGATGGGCACGGAATCATAAAATTGTATACTAGGCGGCGTTGGGCGTAATATGAAAAATAATCTCCTTTTGCTATACAATACTGTGGACAAAACATTTAGTTTTGTTTTAAGTATTTCTTAATCACATAATCTTTATATTTACGGCTCAAAAGCGACATTTAACGAATTAAATACTTTACGAGAGCTTTACAGCAGGACTGAATTACACAAAACAATAAATTTTAATTTAGTAAGCGGTGTTAAAATGTTCACTACCAAAGAGGTAGAGTGCTCTAAAAAGAATAAAGATTAGAAAAGTAGAAGAGTGAATTTATGTTCTATTTGAATGCTTTTTAGCAAGAATATTTTTCTGCATTAAATAGCTTCGCCGATTTGTAGAACGTTTATTTATGTTGGTAATGAGGAATCAACAAATATTAATTATTAATGTTATTATTTGAGTTTGGTATATAGAACTATGTCTATGGTAAAACAGCCCCAGCGCAATTATGCATTATATTAAAGTTGTTCAAAAATTCATTTTTCATAGTAGTTCATAGTAAATAAAATCAAAAGTAACAAGACAATATTAAATGACCAGTTAGACTTAAATAGTTGGCCCATTGTTTAAACTTTATTAAATTCCGACAAAACAAATCTTTGACTATTTTAAATGGGTAATAATCGCCACTGTAACAAACGGTCCAGGTATTTTGTGCCCTAAATTGTGTGTCACACTTTCATTAAAGATTTTGCATATAACAAAGTCACAGTGATGCGGAAACAATTGCCGAAAGTGGTTTTTATACTTAATTGAGTGGACATTTCAAACAAGTTTTGATTCACTCAGTTAAAATGGATTTCCTTCAGCTAACGGCTAACTCCATTCAACAAAAACCTTTGTTTTCGTAAAGAGCGTCTTACTAACGAACAAAAAGATAACACCCACTTCTTAAGACTACTACGCGATTCTGAATTAGAAGCCACTGAAGTAATACACTTTGTAATAGAAGCCGTGAAATAAGTTTGGCCTAGTTTCCTGACCTGAAAGTTTAACTAAATTGTTAACGTATACAACAACCAGGTATATAAAGTTAGTGCCGCTGACTAAATCTGAGAAAGTTTGTTTTCAAATACATTTGCTTCACATAACTTTTTAAACAAACATTTTCAATAGTAAATGCAGCGAGAGTTGAGACATGCTAGTTTTTTATAAAATAATATTGTACTTATCTACAATGGTGCGATAATGTACAAGGCATATCCAGAGAATAAGTGTACTGAAGCTCCCATGGTCGGAAGGATTTTATTTTCATCACGTTGCAACGAGACCAGTTCGAGGTTAGTACGTTGAAAACTGTCGACACGACAACACGTTTTGTGAATAGTGTCAATTCAGTCTCCCGCCAAGTGCAAAATACGCGGCGTCATCTGTTCTCTCGCTTGGAAGGAAAAATCTCCATTCGAGATTTATAATGAGGTGAAAACTGCATATGGTGATAAAGCTATTAATCGTAGGAGAGTATACAAATACAAATCGAAAATGCGCTCCGTGACGATTGCAGATTGACTGTGGACAAACTTTCTGCGATGTTTCCGCAAATCTCTAGATCTCTACTACACGAAACAATCACAGAATCCCTCAGATATCAGAAACTGTCCGCGAGATGGTTTCCAAAACAACTGACAAACCATCACAAGTTGAATCGAGTGGGGGCCGTGCAAGAGTTTTTCAGGCGCTGGAAACTCTATGGAGATGAATTTCTCTGCTCCATCGTTACTAGAGATGAAACTTGGATAGCACACTACATGCCTGAAACCAAAAGACAGTCTCAACAGTGACGTCACACCTCTTTACCCTCTGCCAAAAAGTTCAAAACTTCAATTTCAGCCAAGAAAATCATGGCATCCGTATTTAGGGACTGTCAAGGCATAATTTTAATCGAATATCTGCCTCAAGGTGAGAGCATCAAGTCTGCAAGATACTGTGAGACTCTAAAAAAATTCAGGCGGAGGGCGATTCAGAACAAGAGAAGAGGCATGCTGACAAAAGGAGTCTGCCTGCTGCACGATAATGCCAGAAGGAACTGCTTTCCTCATTTAAATGGGATGTCCTGAACCATCCCGAGCATTCCCCTGATCTAGCACTTTCAGATTACTACTCTTTACCTCCCTGAAGCTGCACATTGAAAGAAAAAGGTTTTCAACCGACGAGGAGGTAAAGGACGAGGTGGAGAAGTGGACGAAGGGGTGGGCAGGAAACTACTTCGAGGAAGGCTTCCAAACATCGATACCCCGCTTCACCATGCATAGAGAGGAATGGCGACTATGTCGAAAAATAGCTTATATTATGTACTGAAGTATTAGGTAATAAAAATTACTCTAAGGAGAAGACATGATCTAGAATTAACAGCTTTCACATTCTGGTTTGCGATAAGAAGAAAGATATGATTCGTTAATAAAAAAAATTAAGGCACGTTCCTTTTTAATCAAGGATTAATTAGATAATTTTTGATAATTATTGTGACAATAGTGTGTTTTGCTTCCTAAGTAAGCTTCGGCAAGGTATATCAGACGAAATTTTAACCTCTTTTTCTAACTTAACTGCTATATTATAAAACCCTAAAGTTTCAAGAACAACTATTTATATTGGTGGAAATATTTGAAGAAACGATTAAGTAATAAATTAAAACTCAGATTTGAAAACATCAGTGACGAAAAATGCATATATTTTCGAGGTTATCACAGATGTTGATTAATAAAAAACCACACTGCCTGGGACCACTAGTATATTAATATGGGAAAAGACACCACAAAACTTAACTAAAATAGGCGAAACTGCAGTATTTTACATAGTGTACCGTACAGCTGTCCTATTTGAAAAGATACATTTTTTCATTTTCTTATGATTAAATTCAATTGGTACACAAAATACCGCATAAAAAAATATGTGTTAGAATTTTACGAAATTTGGGGAACCCTGAAGTTTATCTATACTCATTTCTACCTCCTCTTCTTTTTACTTCTTAAGTATTGTAATCGTGAAGAAATCACCCTCCGAGATTTTTTCAGATCTTTACGTTTCAGGGTAAAAATATGTTTCCTCAATTCCGTCGGTCTGTCTGCGGTCTGTCTGTTCGCGGCATAGCTAAAAAACGATTTACTCGATTGACTTCAAATTTTGGTCAAAAACTAAGGGGTCATATGAGGATGATCTGGCAACATTTTGGTAAAAATCCAATATGAAAAAACAAAATGGCGGCTTAGTGTAACATTTTAAAAATTATTACTAAAAACTACTTATTCAATTTACCTCATATTTTGCACAAAAACTTAATAAAATATTTAAAACTTCAGCCTAAAAAAACTTAATGGATTGATTTCAAATTGTATGCTATAACTAACTGAGGTGTACAGATGAACTAGCAAAATTTTGGCACTAACTCAGTATGGTGGAACAAAATGGCGACCAGTTATCAAATTGTCTTCTAATTTTAGTTAGAAATTAAGGGTCATATGGGGATGACCTGATAATATTTTGGCAAAAATCCAAAAGGCCGGAACAAGATGGCGAATTATTACTAAAAAAGTAATTTGCCTCAGATTTTACATAAAAATCAAATGTAACATAGGAATGAACTGGTAAAATTTTGGTATGAATATAAGATATGAAAACAAAATGGCACCCTAATAAAATATTTAAAAAATGAGCCTAAAAAAATTAACTACTTATTAGATTGATTTGAAATTATATGTGATATAGAGATAATCTAGAAAAGTTGTGGTACCAAGTCAAGATAGCGGAATAAAATGCGGGCTATTTTTTTTTAATCTTATTCAATTAACTTGTGAATGTGATATAGGGATAAACAGGTACGAATTCAAAATGCCGTAACAAAAAGGCGGTATTCGTCAATGTAAAATCTACTTATTGGGGTAAAAGGGAACTATTGTAATCTTGAAAAGATCACCCTCCGTGATTTTTTCCGATCTTTACGTTTCGGACTCCCTTGATGCCGAAAAACATCTTTTCTCAATTCGGTCGGACTGTCTGTCGATCTGCCTGTTTGTTGCACAGCTATAAAACTACTTACCCGATTGACTTCAAATTTTGATCAAATAAAAAGTCATATGGGAATGACCTGGTCACATTTTGATAAAAATCCAAAATTTACACATTTAAAATAATGTTCTTAAAAACTTCAAAGGAGCAGCTGAAAATATCACAGTTATTTTAATAATCATTGTAGGTTTTAACAAGTCGGTCAGTCACTCCTCTAAATCCGTAACTTGTACGATGTGGCCTTTCATAAAACAGATGTCTGTTACGAGTTATTCTCATTGCAGCTTTGAAATAAATTCTCGATAAAAGTTCGATCATTCCGTTTACTAGTTTAAAAAGAAAAAACATCATCGCCTTACGTCGTCTCCTTTCTAGCGTGTCCAAACCAACCAAGAGAGTTCTTACTTGATAAGGAATATCTGTATAAGGAAAATGCATTTTAAATAAAAAAAATTTTCAGAATTTATTTTATACATTTTTAAGGCGTTTGATATGTAAATTGTAATAAGGAGACCACACTATACAATTATATTCCAGAATACTACGAACTAAACAATTGTACAAGGTTTTCAAAGCTTTGATATCATTAATATTATCACAGTTTCTTCAGATTAAATCTAACATTCTGTAGCTTTTTAGTATAAGGTTATATACATGTTCATTAAAATAGAGTCCTGTTTCAAAAATCACTCCCAAATCATTAATAGTTTCTTCTTTAAACAAAAAACATCATTGAGGCAATAATTAAATTTAACTGGTTCTTTTCGGCGGAAAAACTGATATATTTATATATTTAAAAAAATAGAGTGTAAGTATTCCTAACTTACTTCCCACCATGGCCACCGGACGAAGAGCTGCGCGCAACATCCATTTAAAAAAAATCAATTTTTCTACAATAGATTACAACTTGTTTAAAATTTCACTCCATTTATTTTTTGAAATATCTATGACAATCTTTCCCCATGACTTTTGCTTCATCAGATGGAAAATTTTAAATAAAAGTGTGACACATAAAATATTAAAAAAAATTGATAGAACCGACTTAAAAAAAATCGCTAAAAAGTAATGAAATAATATTTTGTTTATTCCTTTTTAAAGTCGACGTCTAAGCAGCCTCACCCAGCTATTACAAAATATAGTTGACGTACTTTATATTACCTTACATATAAACCAAATATATAGCTAGCCTTATATCTTTTAAAACTGATACCCCAATCACTTGCTGTCAGGGCCTTTTTGTGGAACTGCGCAAGCGCAAACTGTTATTTTTAGCCCAAAGCCAAATGGCAATATTGATATCCTATAGGACATTTAAAAATGTCCAAACAGACCAATAACGAATTGGCATTACGAGACATGCGCAGAATTACTTTGGGAGCCGTTGCAACTATTGGTGTTAGTACATGAAGATGTTATTGACGGCCGTATTATAAAAGATACACCTAGGTAAACTAAACGTAAACTATAAAAAAAACTCCAACACCAGCAGCGACCAAACTAGGTGGTTCGACTTCAAAATAGTGATGTGACCCACTCTGAATAACATATTAAAATGTGTAGTAAGTAAGTTTAAGGTTACTAGTGAGTAAAGCTAATATTTAAGGAATAAATAAAATATAATGTTTTGCTTTTTAGCGATTTTTTTTGAAATAGGCTGTATGTTTTTAAATGTTTTATATCTCACTATTTAGTGATTTTTAAGAATATTATAATTTGTAGTATATGTATATCAAATTGTTAATAACATAAAACCAACAGACATGAATAGAGAAGTTAACGACACTATTAAAATTAGATTTTATATAATAAATACTTGAAAAAAATAAATAAAAGTAATTTTTGATAGCTACGTTTTTTGAGTTAAACAAATTTAATACTTTCGAGATATTTTAGTTTTGATTAACTATTATGATAATGATAATAATATATATGTACCTAATCCTAATTTAACTGGTACTCACCAAATATTAATTTATTAATTTGAAAATTGAAACTCAAGATGTTCAAATTAACAAAATTACATAACGGGATACCAAAAGAGATACCTTTTAGCAAATGGGGTTGTATGTCTATTACATAATTGATGCTTTAGAATGAAATGGGTATTAACCTTATGCTTTAGTATAAAATGGGTATTTAAAGAAAATGTAAATTTAATTCTAAAACTCGCTGCCTTTATAGCCCTTATATATGTGTGTTTTTTTTAATAAAATATTATTACTACAAAAAAACGAGTAAACGGATTTTAAATCAAAATATACGGGACCACCAGAAAAATCTCCTCTACAATTTGACGTTCGACTCACCAAAATCGGCTAAGCCGTTTAGACAATATGCGAGAATAAACATAAAAATTACATACAGCTCAAATTGAGAATCTCCTCCTTTTTTGAAGTCAGTTCTTTCTTACAAAACGTTTACTTCCGCTTAGACAAAAATTAAATGCCATAAAGAAGTCAATAAAAACTAAGATGGTGGATGTGTTTTTTGTTTTGCCCTGGAACCGATTTTATTGCCTATTTACATCCGAAATTGCCAATTTTTATGTTAGTATTTCGAAAACAATTGAAGATAGATCTAAAACTTTGCACAGAACGAAAAACAATAATAGAATACAGAGTGTCGCGTTTTAATTAACTATTTTTTGAGATATAACCACTGCTCAAAGATAACTGGATCACCGTCTACACACTTCTAATTGTACTAAAAATTTTTCTGTATAAATATTTTTGATCTGGATATACATGGTATTCATTCGTTATTTTATCAAAGAACATTGCAAATTTTATACAGAGGTATATTTTAAATTTTCATAAACTAAGGTCAAAGAATATATTTTTTTAATACTATAACTATACCTTAAGACTTGGATAACCCATCCAAATTGAACACTGAAAAACCTCACGTGAAAATAAAACGCCTACGATAAGTTAGCTTTATTATTCCTTGCAAAATTGGACTAATATATCATTTCCAACTGAAGGAGTAATTAAGTCTCTAGTGGGAGAAATAACGTCATTTATCTCTTCTGTTGCTGACTTAATATTATTTAATTATGATGGAAACGAAAACTTAAAATTATATTTAAATAACTGGACATAATTTCACAGACTCTGATTGATCATGCCCGTGCCGTAATATCCCCTTTAAATGTGCTATGTTAAATTAAAGAAAAGGTTTTTTATAATTTTCTTTGGAATATCTACGTATTTTAGAGACTTTTAAAAAACAAGCTCTGTTTCTGACTTTTATATATGTGTGTAACTTTATATGTTCGTGATTTTTTCGGTTATTGTTGAACTGATTTGAATGAGATTATCAACCTGTTGTAAAGCAATATTTCACAGTGGTTTTAGAACAAAAAACCACTTGCCAGTATGCAAAGTACTGGTGCAGTAATAAAATTGGGCGGAAAACGAAATAAGCCCAGAAATTTTTACTTAATAATGATGTTGAAGTTTGTTATGATAAAGGATAATAAAGTAATATAAAAAGTGTAATATATTAGTGGAAGAGTGTTTTAGCATTGCTCTTTTGTGGCATTTTATTTGTCAGGCGTCAAATTGTTTTAACAACGATTATTTTAAATGCACTTCTGTTCATAAATTACGAATCACATTTGATGGTGATCAAAAAAAGTTCTCTTTCGTTGAACGAGTAGGATTACTCTTCACAGTAAAAAATCAATTAAACAGCAATTATTCACGGAATTAATTAAACGGGTGTGAAATTTTGAGTTACTTGGAAACAAATACCCAATTTTTTGTGTATTTAATAAATATATTTGTTTAGTTACATTTTTTTTTGGTCTTTACTCTCAATTCAGTTTATTTTTAACCCAATACGAAAATTTGATAAATGAATAAGATATTCACAAAATTATGTGTGTTTTGATAAGGCAAAAATGAGTATATCGAACCGAACAAACAGGCTTTGTGTTGTTGTAAGCCATTGCATCGTCCATAGATATTCTCTCATAATTGTGGCTATTGCTTAATTTACTAATTAACTATTTTCTTCTCAGTGATATAGCATCTGTGCGTGAGGTCGAGTGTCTTGATTACTTTTTTAGTTTATAAATGTGGTATACTTGATTTCCTTCTATAGAATTGTGTTGAATTTTGAAACAATAAAAGAAATATGCATATGTCGGACGAGAACATTTTATTTAATTTAGAGTATTTGGGACGTAAGGTGTGGTGCCGTATTCCGGTGACGGATTTTGGAGATAGTACAATTATTAAAACACCTAAGTAAATAAAAATATGCCTTAAATTTTATTTTAGTTATATAATACAGGTTTACTGTGAAAAAAGATCGGTTAATTGCCTATACCTGGAATTTCCCGCGTTATGAATCTTTCCTTTTATTAGGAATAGTGAAGTGTGAAATTTAATTTAGTACATAGTCATTTAGTAACACATCTATACTGACTTTTAAAACACTTTTACTCGTCGCCATTTTGTTACGTCATGTTAAATTCGTACCAGTTTATCCTTATATCTTATTTGTTCTGCAAAATGTAAAGTCTATTTAATAAAATTTATTACGTTAATTTTTCAAAATATTTATATGTCTGGCACAGTTTTGTTTCACTATCTTGAATTCGTACCACAGCTTTACCATTTTATCTATATATCACACTTAATATCTGCAAACAATTTGAAATTAATCTAATAAGTAATGTTTTCAGTTCATACCTACGTAACAATTTTTTTGTGTAAAATTTGAGGTAATTTAGATAATTTAGTTTTTTTCAGTAATAATTCTTTTACTATCTACAAATACTACCGGCATTTTAAATTAAAAAAAAATTATCACGTCATCCCCATATGACCCATAATTTTTGGCCAAAATTTGAAGTCACTGTGGTAAATAGTTTTTAAGCTATGTCGTGAAATGACAGGCTGACGGTCAAACCGACAAACGGACTGACGGAAATCATAAAACATATTTTTTTGGCATCTATGGACGCTAAAACGTAAAGATATGTAAAACTTCAGAAGATGATTTTTTCACGATTACAAATATTATATTTAGCCGCCATTTTGTTGAGTCATCTTGAATTAGTACCACAGCTTTACTAGTTCATCTGCATACCAAGATTATTTACGGCACACAATTTGAAATCAGTCCATTAAGTAGTTTTTTGAATTTTTAAATATTTTACTAAGCTGCCAATTTGTCCAAATATTTTACCAGATGGTTTCTACATAACACTTGATTTTTGTATAAAAATTTGAGATAAATTGGATAATTAGTTTTTTAGTAATAATTTTTACCATTTCACTAGGCCGCCATTTTGTTTGGTCATATTCGATTGCAACCAAAATATTACTAGGTCATCCTTATATGACCCTTAATTTTTGATGAAAATTGGAAGTCAATCAGGTAAGAAGTTTTTAAGCTATGTCGTGAACTGACAGACAGACAAACCGACTGAGAGCGAATTTTTTACGATTTTGTTCCGCATCTTGAATTAGTACCTCAGTTTTACTATTTCATCTGTATACCACAATTATTTTTGGTACATAATTTGAAGTCAGTCCATTAAGTAGTTTTTCGGCCTGAATTTAAAATACTTTTCTAAATTGCCATTTTGTTTCGTCATCTCGGATTCGTACCAAAATGTTACCAGTTGATACCTACCTAATACTTGATTTTTGTGCAGGGTGATCAGTTAAGGGTAGCGAGCGGCCACATCTCATAAGATATTGGGGGGTATAGATTTGAGAAAAAAAATCATAATAAAAGTCGCCAAGAGAAATTGCTGAAAATTATTTTCGAGTTTGTCAAACTTCCGCTAGAGGGCGTAAAAACCAACACCAAGTAGAAAAATGGGGTTTTTATAGAATTTTGCCTAATGAACATATATCGATGATATCATTTTTATATTTAGTGACCATTTCCCTACACTTTTTGTCTAAAATGTTTTTTTCTGTATATCAAAATAAAGCGGTGGGGGAAGTTCAATTGTTTTTTCAAACAAACCAAGATGTCTCCCGTTTCTTTTGACCGATTTTAGCAAACTTAGGCTCATATGAAAGAGCATAATTTGCACTACAAAACGCTTATTTGGTTTTGAATTTTTGATATTTGCTGGCGTCGCTAGATGGCGTTAACTGAATTAGTAGCATATTTTTTAGTTTTTTTCAAAAAAAAAAAAAATGTAATGGTATATTCATTTTTACATATTTTAAAAGGGGATAAATTTCTTTATAATTTAATGAAAATAATTTATCATCTACCTTTTTCGTTGATATTGACCAAAATATTATTTTTTCAATCCAAAACCGTTCGTCTAACGAAAAAAAGTCAAGAGGTTCTTTTTGTTAGCAACTAATAAGTGATTACGAAAATGATTTTTATTTTGACAAAAAGCAGTGGCGTGCCATTTTTTAATAAAATAAAATAATATTTTGGTCAATATCAACGGTTCAAAAAAAGGTAGATGATGAATTATTTTCATTAAATTATAGAGAAATTTATCCCCTTTTAAAATATGTAAAAATGAATATACCATTACATTTTTTTTTTGAAAAAAACTAAAAAATATGCTACCAATTCAGTTAACGCCATCTAGCGACGCCAGCAAAAGTCAAAAATTCAAAACCAAATAAGCGTTTTGTAGTTCAAATTATGCTCTTTCATATGAGCCTAGTTTGCTAAAATCGGTCAAAAGAAACGGGAGACATCTTGGTTTGTTTGAAAAAACAATTGAACTTCCCCCACCGCTTTATTTTAATATATATAGAACAAAACATTTTAGACAAAAAGTGTAGGGAAATGGTCACTAAATATGAAAATGATATCATCGATATATTTTCATTAGGCAAAATTCTATAAAAACCTTATTTTTCTACTTGGTGTTGGTTGTTACGCCCTCTAGCGGACGTTTGATAAACTCGAAAATAATTTTCAGCAATTTCTCTTGGCGACTTTTATTACGATTTTTTTTTCTCAAATTTATACGACCAATATCTTATGAGATATGGCCGCTCGCTACCCTTAACTGATCACCCTGTACAAACTTTAAGATAAAATGCATACGTAGTTTTTTAGTAATAATTTTTTTAACATTTCACCAGGAGGGCAATTTGTTTCATCATTATAGATTTTTATCAAAATGTTACCAGGTCATCCCCATATGACTCTTAATTTTTGACCAAAATTTGAGGTCAATCGTAGTTTTTAAGTTACGCCGTGAACTGACCGGCAGACGGACCGACGGAATCGATAAAACAAAGTTTTTGGCATCTAGGGACACTAAAACGTGAAGATATGTAAAACCTGAGAGAGAGAGAGAGCGATTTTTTCATGATTATAAATATTTTATTTATTCTCAATTTTGTTCCGCCATCTTTAATTAGTACCTCAGTTTTACTAGTTCATCTGTATTCACAATTCACAATTATTTTGGCACAAGACTTGAAATAAGTCCATTAAGTAGTTTTTCAGGCTGAATTTTTAAATATTTTTCTAAACCGCCATTTTCTTCGCCATCTTGAATTTATACCAAAATTTTACCAGTTAATTCCTACATAATACTGGATTTTTGTGCAAAATTTAAGATAAATTGGATAAGTAGTTTTTTAGTATTATTATTATTACGTTAAAACATTTTAACATTTCACTAGGCCGCCATTTTGTTTTGCTATATTCGATTTTTACTAAAATGTTACGAGGTCATCGCCATATGACTCTTAGTTTTTATCTAAAATTTGAAGTCAATCATGCAAGCAGTTTTTAATCTATGCCCTGAACTGACAGACAGACATTCATCATCAGAGACTCTAAAACGTGAAGATATGTAAAACTTAAAAGAGCAATTTTTTTACAATTACAAATATTTTATGTAGCCGCAATTTTGTTCCGCCATCTTGAAATGGTACCACAGTTTTACTAGTTCATCTATATATATCACAATTATTTAGGGAGCACAATTTGATATCAGACCCTTAAGTAGTTTTTCAGGCTGAATTTTTAAATATTTTACTAAACCGCCATTTTGTTCCGCCATCTTTGATTCATACCAAAATTTTATCAGTTGATTCCTACATAATACTTGATTTTTGTGCAAAATTTATGATAAAACAGACCCTTAAGTAGTTTTCCAGTCTGAATTTTTAAATATTTTACTAAACCGCCATTTTGTTCCGCCATCTTTGATTCATACCAAAATTTTATCAGTTGACTCCTACATAATACTTGATTTTTGTGCAAAATTTGAGATAAACTAGATAAGTAGTTTTTTAGTAATAATTTGTGTAACATTTCTTCCCCATCGCCATATGACTCTTAATTTTTGACCAAAATTTGAAGTCAATCGGGTAAATAGTTTTTTAGCTATGCCGCGAACAGACAGACCGACAGACAGACAGACAGACAGGACAGACAGACAAACAGACCGACGGAATTGAGAAAACATCTTTTTTGGTTTATAGGCACCCTAAAACGTAAGGATCTGAAAAAATCGAGGGGTGATTTTTTTACGATTACAATACTTTTTTACGAGGGAAGTAAAATATGACATCAACAAAAATGTCGAAGACGCCGACACTAAAGATATACGATTAAGAACAATTAACTCAAAAATAAGTAGCTTTAATCCATTGTTGAGTTTCAGCTACAAATAAATTAGTTAAAATATTTTCGAAATATTTCGTTGAATTAACACAGAAGCAGGCATTATTTACACATAAATTGGAGAAGTAAGTTTATATTATATATTATATTCTGCATAGTTATATACATATTAATGCGTAATATATTTTATAATTTAGACGATGTTTATGCAATAAAAATATAAAATTGGGTAGATTGAAGGCCGTTTATTATGGAAAGCTATACTTTTTCTCAGAATCTGTAGGATATAGTAAAAAAAGCTCCTGAATTCACCTAGGCTTCTAAAATATTATACTTTTATATATAAAGGGTGTTTGGACTTTCATGGATGAGTATCAACTTTCTCATTTTAAATGGGACTTTTCGTAATAGCAGATCTAAATAGGGGTATTTCGTTCATTGATGTATGATGACATGTGTCCTTAGTTCACCGTTTCGGACTTGTTATGTTCGTAAACTCAATTTCCTCAGTTTATAATCGACTAAACGTTTGGTGGTTCCAGTATGTTTCAAAAATAGGTTTTAGGAAACAAAAAATTTAGCATTTGGGCTGATCAAGCTATAATTATGTTCGATAAAGATGGAGTAATGATAGATGAAGGTTTTTCAAGAATATTTTAAAATTGACTATGAAATAAAAATGATAATTCTAAGAACTAAGTTATCTGATGAGATTAAGTAAAATCGATATACCATAAAATGTTAACTCCACAAATTGTTATAAAACATTACTTATTGTAACAAATAATGATAAAAAATAATGCGTGTCCGAAAAAGTATATACAGGGTGCGGCAAAAGTCAGTTTACGCTGTCGAAATACGCACATGCGGACTTCTTTCGTCGAAACAAGCACGCGCGACCGTAGTGGGGGTTTAAAGCAGCGCTGGTTTGAAGGCGAAAGTTTACTTTAGTATTAGCGTATCGTTCAACTAAGTCGCATCACTATGGCTGCTCCGATCCGTGCGAAGTACACGACGGCCGAACGTATCTGTCTGTTGTCCGGTTATTTACGTTATCATGCCGATTACAACATCATTTTTCAAGAGTTTGCGGCGCAGCATCCTGGCAGACCTATTCCTACCAGACAAATGGTCCATAAACTGCACAGGAAATTCTCAGAAACCGGGTCTGTTGTAGATGCCCCGCGCAGTGGCCGTCCCAAAACTGTAACCACAGAAGAAAACATGCAGGTAGTTGCTCAAGCTTTCATCGAGGCACCAACCAAGTCTGCGCGGCGTACGTCTCTTGAATTAGAGATTTCGGATCGCAGTTTACGTCGGATGTTAAAAACCATGAAGATACGTTGTTATCGACCACGTTTGCTGCATGCGTTAACTGAGGACGACCCGGATCGCAGGCTTGAATTCTGCGAGTGGTACAGTGGGTGCGCCGAAGGCGACGCTAATTTTTACCGATCTATTCTCTGGTCCGATGAAGCGCAATTCAAAATGAACGGTCGAATCAACCGACACAACTCCGTGTACTGGGCCTCAGAAAACCCTCATGTAACCATTCAAGAAGAGCTAAATGTTCCTGGTATAACTGTATGGGGTGGAGTGTATGCGGGTGGTCTCGTCGGGCCATATTTTTTTTGATGGGACGGTAAATTCAGACAATTATCTGAACCTTCTAATCGATTTAAAGGGCGAACTAGAAAATAATCCTCTCTTAGAAGGTATCCGATACTTTCAGCAGGATGGCGCTCCGCCTCATTACGCCTTACAAGTTCGTGATTTTCTTAATGACCAATTTGGAGACTGGATAGGGAGGAGAGGCAAAATTGAATGGCCTGCGCGCTCACCGGACCTAACGCCGTGTGACTTCGCTTTGTGGGGCGTACTTAAAGATAAAGTGTTTGCCACCCAAATACGGGATATACAACACTTAAAAGAGAGGATTGAAGAGGAGTTTGAAGCTCTTCGTGCCGAACAGGAGTCATAAATGCATTGATGAAGGTGGCTTACAGTTTGAGCACAAAATGTAGGGCATAAACTTTATTTTGTATTATTATTTAAGCTCTTTTTATATTAAACAAAATTTGGCATCTCATCATTGTTTTTGTTAATTTGAAAATGAGTTAACTTATTTTTTTCCCAAGGTTTGCATCCCATCATTGTGTGTTTGCGTTATTATGCAAATTGGTAAACTGACTTTTGCCGCACCCTGTATAACATAAGAAGGAAATTTTTTTATTTTTGATTTTTCTGAGACTTGTATTCTTATTAAAAGTGCAAATGAAAAAAAAATATTTAATCAATCTTAGGTCAAATATAAAGAGTGTAAAAAGACAAGAAAATAAGGGTTTGACGTTTTGCACACACACATTTTTGTGATATGTAACCTGAGGTTGCAGATACTGCAAACGCTAGCTTTTCTTGGTGCACGAATTTTATAAGAAATCAATAATAAAAAAATCCCATATTTTGTTGCGTCCATCTTTAGACACCGATGTATAATACCTACAATATTTTTTAGAAGAAAATTGGGAAAGTGTAACAACTGACTTTTTTTATAACAAAACTTATGGTAAATAAAAATGCGGATTAGGTTGGGTTAGGATTGATTAGGTTTTCTGTAAAGAAAGCGCGCGGTAGGGCGCCAACGGATTTCCGAGTCTATATTGAAAGAGGGATGTTTCTGTAAAAAAACCTATATTGTTAGGTGAATCTGTCGCGTTAACGTTAGCTTAGCCCAGGTTCATTAATAAAACCTTTATTAAAACTATAATAATAACAATAAATAATCACAATTCTGTTTTCCAAATAATTTTCAATTGGTCATTTCATTTCCTTTAACAAATTGGTAAATCTAAAATCTGGCAACATTGCTAAATTTCTCGTTTTAAGGCTGTCAAATTGTGACCGATTGTGATTTTTAATTAATTTTTTTTAGAAAAAGTCTTGCATATTCCGCAATTTTTATTTTTGGAATGTAATATTGCAAATGGGTACTTTCTGGAAAAAAAATAAAATATGCAAAAATCGTCTGTCAGGATAGTTTACGTTTTTTTAGTTTTTTAGGTACAAAACATTATAGTTTATTACGTTGCTTCCTGTCAATCTTATTTTGATTTGTTTTGTTTTACTTAATAGGTAAATAAAGAAAGTGCGTTTTTTCGTAAAACAATATATATTTGTTTCAGTATTTTTGATCTTTTGATTTTCCTTTTACATACACATTTAAAATAAAGCTTACTTTATATAGTATTAAAATGCATTTTTCGATAGGGAAGCCCTGTTTAGTCCTCGCTGGAACGCCCTGTACTCAAAAATTAAATATATTTAGTCTAAACTTGAGTGAAAATGTTGTAACGGGTTATATTTTCCTAGCAAAAATTTAGAATTTTCCTTTATTTTTATTTAAGATAATATCTATAAAATATGCTAACCAGTTCCTTTATTCTTCATAATTGGAATAAGACACATATTTGATCCTTTTTTGAATCTTTTAATTCAAAATTTAAAATTACAATATATATCTTAGTAATCCTAGGTTAACTTTATAGCAATAATTCAAATGGTAGAGACCTCGGTAGGTACATTCTTCTCATTCTCAAATAAATGATTAAAATTAGCGGTTGTAGGTAGAAATTTTTTACATAATAAGTTAAGGGCAGGATCATTTTAGGCTAAGTTAAGTAAAGGAAATCAAAGTTACCTCGTATTCTGGTGATAGCTCCCATTAGCTCTTAATGTAGTTGTTGTTTTTCAGCAGCCTTAAGCCCCGTGTGGGAGGAAAGACATTTCCCTGAAATTAAGAGAAAACAAATTACATAAACTTCAGTGAAAACAATAACAAACAAGCAGGTTAGGATCAAGAAATCAGAGAAAATTTATATGATCAAAAATCTTCATTTTGAAACTTACCATTTTAATCTTAACTAAAATTTTGGTATATTTTAATATCTTAAAACCAAAATATAATTTATCTAAATATAAATAATTTAAATTAGTTTAACGTCATTATGAAATGTCTCTCAATTTCATTGACAATTAGCAGTACCAATATCAGAATTGTACCAAAAATCTCTAGGTTCCTCTTCAACAGGAGAAAGAAAAAGTGACAAAGGGAGTTAAAAAAAAGACAGACGATATTCTGGAAAATTTTGGTTGTCTTTAGGGCAATTTTGCCGATTTTTCTCCGAAAATTGGATCCATTCTAATTATTTTGGGTGACTTATTGTTTAAGTGTTCTATAGCTATGCTAGCTGAGTTAAAAATTAGAATTGTATTGGATGAAACTCTTTCTTTCTAAACTCACATATTCTTGCTTCTTTGAAAAGGCCAATATATCATTGGTAAGTCTCATTTTTATCATTCTCTCAAAAATTATTATTTACATTTAAATGTATAATTTACCTACCTTGGTTTATCGAACTTTCTTCTATGTCTTAATTGAGGACCGTTTTATCAAAAGTCGCTTTGTCCAAATTTCAAATTTTACAGGAAACGCTATTTTTAAATTAAGTAAGCCATGCAAGATTTTATAAAAAGTTTAAAAAATCGTTAGTGTACATACTGTTGAATAATTCCACCTTGTCATATTTATAATACTGCCTCAATAAAAAAAAATTAAAAAAAAAACAACCAAATATTTCAAAACTCGCTTTATCCAGCTTTATTGTAACTCAAAAATTAACATTTATTGATTAATTATTCAAAAGTAAAAATATGATAAAGTTTTATTGTGCTTCATGATTCTCGTCTTCATTATCCTCTTCATTCTCGCTCTCCAGCATCTGGTCATCCCTGTTGGGGTTTTCATAAGCAGTCCCGAAAAGTTCCTGGTAAAAAACGTCATCTGCACGTTCAACATACTTTATTATTTTACGTATATCAGCTATCTTAACATCTTTAACATGGTTTGTCTTTGGAATCTCTAATGCTTTGTCTAGTATCTTTAATGTCTTTACTTTTTTTTTCAATACTTCTGCTTCTGTAGTATCTCCAGCATACGTGGATTTAACGTTCACAGTCACCTTTCTGCTTTCCTTGAGGTATTCTATTACTCTGCATTGTGTCATATTAAATGGAAGTTTGGGTTTTATTAATTTCTTAGATTCAGTTTTATAGTCGTAAGTTTTCCAATGCTCCCCCCACTTCTTTACTTGTCCGTGTCTAGAAAGTATCTCATAATACTGAGCAGGTGTTTCTATGCTTTCGAGTTTGCGAAATTCTTTTTCTATTCTACCAAAAACTCTATCGGGGGGCATGTAGGGGAGAGTGGGGGAATATCGACCGTCGGGAAAAATCGACCACTTTCAAATCTTCTAAACTTGGCGCCATATGGGCTTAATATATCAACTGACCAATAGATGGCTTCGTATGTGCCTGATTTATGCGATTAATTTGAAGCCATAACGTTTCCGTGTATCCATGTTGATAGTTGTACTCGTGTTTAATCTGTTTTTATTAAAACTGTGCTTCTATTATTAAGGTAGGGAAATCCTTATACATTCTAAATGTTCTGCATTTTATCTTAATAGGATACTGCGGATATTCTTCCGTAATTTAGGTCCAATTTGGTGCACTTTTAATACATATTTTTAGTAAAAACAAATTTAGGGTTAAGTTTACCGGTTCGGGTAAAATCGATCATGCTGGTCGATATTACCCTGCAGTGATCGATTTTACCCTACTTAATATTTGTGGTCTAATCATTATCTATTCTAAAGAAAGTGCGCAATAAATGCAAGCATAAGGTACATGTCAGCATTTCATTTCAGATGCCGCGAACATATGTTCGAAAAACTGGACGTTCTTCGTGGACGGAGGAGTCTATGAAAAGAGCAATAAAGGCCGTGGGAGAAAAGACATTATCCATTAGGGGCGCCGCACAAATGTTTAATATCCCATATGGTACTCTTCAAGATAGACTAAAAGGTAGATTTCAACCAAAAAAACTTACGTTGGGAAGAAAACCTGTCTTTTCCGAAAATCAGGAAAAAGAAATTGTTGAAACCATTTTAAAATTGTCCAAATTATTTTATGGATTGTCAGCTCAAAGCATAAGAACATTTGTTTTTAAATATGCAGAGACAAATAAAATTACACATCCTTTTAATAAGGAAGTAAACCGGAAGCTACTAGCCTAAGCAGAGTTACCGCATTTAACAAAGGCGAAATGGAATTTTTTTTTAATAATCTTGAAATGCTTTTTGAAAAATACCATTTTGAAGTACATCGCATTTATAACGTTGACGAAACGGGTATTTCCAATGTCCACAATCCGAGTCGTATATTGGTAAGAAAGGGAGAGAAACAAGTCGGCGTGATAACAAGCGGAGAAAGGGGTCAAAACACTACAATTGTATGCTGTTTTAGTGCGTCTGGGCAATATATCCCGCCCATGTTTATTTTTAAGAGAATGAGAATGAAAGATGGTTTGGAAAAAAATGGACCGGCAGGCGCGATATACAAATGTTCAAAATCTGGATGGATTACCGAAGAATTGTTTACCGAATGGTTGCAACATTTTGCGAAATTTGCTAATGCTTCTCCAGAGCAACCTATTCTTCTAGTACTGGATAACCATTCAACTCATTCTTCTTTGGCTTCCTACACTGTTTGTAGAAATTCTGGCATTCATTTACTATCACTTCCCCCCCACACATCTCACAGGACACAGCCTCTGGACTTTACTTTCTTTAAGTCCTTGAAAACTGCTTACCACCAAGAATGTGATAAGTACATAAAAAGTAGAAATTATGAAAAAATCAAAGAGACTGATATTGCCGAACTTTTTGGGAATGCTTACAATAGGACGACCACAATAGAGAAGGCAATTAACGGATTTAAGACCACAGGAATATTTCCCATCAATCGTGATGTGTTCTGTGAAGAAGACTTTGTATCTCTTCATAAAGATAATACAGATCTGCCAAATACAACGGCTCCAGCAGATTTACCATTGCAGGGAAATACATCTCAGAATATCTTAGAACTTGTTGAACCCAGACAAAAGACTCCTTCTCCAGAACCAGGGCCAAGTGGATTGAGTGGAACTGTTCCAGGAAGACTCAAGAGCTTACGTAATACCAGATTGTCATCAAATTCGTCAGATTCTGAATTCAGTTTGGAAGAAGTTGTGGAAGATAGCCTAAGTGATGATGGTGATAAAACCTTAAAAACTAAAGAAAAAACAGAAAATACTTCTTTCCAAGACCTATGTCCACTTCCAATGTTTCAACCAAGAACTTCACAGCGAAAAAGGCAACATTCTCAAATATTAACATCTACCCCATTAAAAGAAGAGCTCGAAAATAAGACATTGAAAAAACAAAAAAAGGAAGAAAATGAAAAATTAAAAAAGATTACAAGAAAAATTGCAGACAGAGAAAAGGGAAATGAAAAGATTAAGAAGGTCACAAAAAAAATTATGGGTAAAGTGGAAACTCAGGTTGAACAGGAAAGAGAAATTGATGAAATCTGTCCTATTTGTGAACAATTTGGATACAATGAGGTTTGGTGGCGGTGCCGTTCTTGTGCAACCTGGGCTCATGCTGACTGTACTAGTGCAGAAAAAGCTTCAGTATATATTTGTGACTTTTGCTCAATGTAATATTAGTGTTAAAATGTTGAAATAAAATAAATTCCAAAATATTACTACTCGGTCGATTTTACCCTACCTTGTGGTCGATATTATCCCATCGGTCGAAATTACCCGATTTTTTTACCGGTTTAAAAAAATTCATGTTAAGGAAAAAAAACATTTTTTTTTTGCAAAACCAATAAAAAAATTTTAGCAAATGAAGTAACGAAGCCATTTTACGGTTTTAGATACATTTGTACTAATACTTTTATTTAAAAAACTTAGTTGCGCTTAAGTAGTCGATATTCCCCCACTCTCCCCTAGCTGTGACCGCGAATGGGATAAATTTGCTGTATTTTGAAAAAGACTTTCGATTTTTCCAGAAATCTATATAAAGCTGCTACCAGTATGGAATTTTTATTCTGCGCCGAACACGAATCAGAAAAAAGACGAAGAGCTTTAGGTTCCCTTTCTCTTTCCTCTGTAAGTATTTTTGTTTCCAAATTTTCCCGATAATTTATTAGCGCCAAAGTTACTTGGTTAGCTCCTTTTCCACCTTCTGTTTCTAGCCAAGTGTACAAACATATTTTATTTATGTCTATTGGAGTATCATCAATCATAATGCACAGATTATAAAGCCACACTTGCCTTAAATAGAAAATTTCTCCTATGGATAGTTTCGGAATAGGTTAGTTTTGCTGCATATCAAAAGTTATGTTAATTTCATTTTCATTGTTCTGTTTCATTAACTGAAAGAATCTATTTGCACGCAGCTTGTGAATTCTATACTTGGTTCTAATATCATTCTTCTTTCCCAAATCTTTTTCCACTTTCAGTTCAATCAACAGTTTCTTGCAAGTTGAACAAGTGTCACTATGGGGAGAGCCAAATCCAAGATTGAATTTCGTATAGAAAATTTGTTTAAATTTACTTTTTGAACAAATATTTCTTTTTTTAGTCTTTTGCTCTTTACAGAAGCGTTCGTATATTTTTGATAAATTTAATTCCGGTGGCAGGTAAGCTCGGGTGCATTTATTACGACTGTAATGGCTATCCCTGCACTTATATTTTTTTATGTGTTGTATTGCATCTGCGGTTACCTCTCTATCACCTTCTTTGGTTCTATCACCCCCTCTTCGTTCTTTGGGGGTTTGACCGGATTCCAAAAACAAGCGAGAAATCCGTGCGAGCCGATCCCTCGATACACCTAAATATAACAAAACAATGCTACATACATTTAATAATGATTAGTTTGGAAAGATAATACCTGTAATCGACTGAAATGATTTTGCACAAATCTCTAGCGTTTCATTGGGATTCGTTTTTCTAATGTAATACTTAATGCAAACATTTTTGGGACATCGTAGAGCTCCTGGATCAGCACGATGCCGCTTTGGTATACTAATATTCATATACTTAAGCAAAAATGCATCCTGCGATACTTTACTTTTATTTAAGTACAATAGCTTCCGAAAGTCTGGAAATTAAATAAAACTAAAGTAGGTAAGGTACCATTTTGCATAAAAACAAACATACCTTCTATATCTTCAAATGTCAGCATGGCTACCCGACAACCGCGCTTTTTAGATGTCGGATCAGCATGTGAGCATGCAATATCCAAAGCACCCACGTTTGTTTCTGTGTAACGAACTGATTTTTTTCGCGGCCTTTTTCGTTTACGTCCTCCGGCTATTTCAACGACATTCGTAGAATATTCAGACATTTTTAACACGCGAAGCACATGTGATTCATCTTGTTGTTTACTTCAAACTGAAATCGAATTCAAATAATCAAACGGACAACGCTAGGAAACATAAAAAATACTACGCGTTCTATGTAAATCCCCATATGCAGTGGACAAAGCGAGTTTTGATTTATCCGACGATAAGGATAAAGCGAGTCAGGGCCGGATCGTGCCTTTGTGGGGCCCTGGGCTAATATTATCTGGGGGCCCCCTGAAATTATTAGCACCTTGTGCCATTTTCCTAGAATTATGTTAAATGTGCGAAAACTTAAAACATAATAACATAAAACATAAGTAAAACTTAAATATTTTTATTTCAAACAGAAAATACATAATAGGTAATGAATAAACTTAAAATAATTAAAACAAACAGGTAGCTTCTCAGTCTTTGGTTAACAAAAAATTAAAGTTATAAATGCTTAACTTAAATATACTTAATTTAACAAACCACAGTATTAAGAACTTATAACAAAAATGAAAAAGAAGGCCTTATAAAAACACTTTTCTACTCTTTTGAATTGCAAATTCTTTTATTTGATCATCACAATTTAAGTCTTTGGTGAGATCACTATTAATGGAAAGAATTGATAAATAATTAAGTCTTGTATTTGTCATTGTTGTCCTATACTTGTTTTCCACGTAAGACATTTTAGAAAACGCTCGCTCCGCTTCACAGCTAGTAATTGGGAGCGTTAAAAAAATCTTTAAAATTGTGTATACATTTGGAAAAACGTCTACGAGTTTCTTTTCAAAAATTAGATTGTACATATCACTACAAGTATAGGACTTTAATTGAGTTTGAATAGTTTGATTTAAATAAGATTTAAATTGAATACATTCGCTTATTAAATGTTGATCTACATCATCTGAGTAATAATCAATAATAGCGTGTACACTATCTAAGTCGATTTTTTCCTTACATTGATTTTGCAAATCCATCAAAAATTGAAATTTTTTACTAAATTCTTCATATACTTGACTTCTTCTATTTAAATCAAAAATTAGCTTATCTAACGCAACAATCAGAGTTTCTCTTTTAAATTTTTCTGCCCCAAACACAGCCTCCTCTGTCGATTTGTCCGCAAATTTTGAAATAATCCGTCTTTTGTTTATATCCCTATAATCCATTTCTACATTAGGGCTTAATTTTTTTGCTGTATCTTCATACTCTTTTAATTTTTGATCCGTTTCATGTCGTATATTGTTTAAAAACTCTTTTAATGATGTAATTAACTTGTTGCCTTCACAAATGTCCAAACCCGGTGTCTGTAATTTTTTGTTAACTGAATTAAATCTCTCTAAAATTTCTTCCCAAAATATAATTAAAATAGCAGTTTCGAGTTTTGTTAATTTATTAAATAAATTTAAGGCATCTTTTCGGTAATCAATTTTTTCATTCTCGTCGACACTAAATGACTGAAGTATATTCATTATATTACCATAATTTTCTTTTAAGGCTTTTACAGCATCGTAATGACAAGACCATCTCGTCTGACTTAAACTTTTTAGCGTAAATTTTAATTTAATTTCACTATTTAAAAGTTCCCACCTATGGGTCGAAACAGAAAAAAAAACGTAGATTTGTTGCACTATAACAAAAAAGTTAACGATTTCAGCTGCAACCTTAACTGATTCTGCACCCACCAGATTAAGAGAATGTGCAGCGCACGGCACATAATTAGCAAATTTATTTTTCTCTTTTAGAAGAGCTTGCACACCATTATAGCGACCGGACATATTGGCGGCGTTGTCGAAGGACTGTCCCCTGCAATTATCCAATAACAGCCCTTGTGTTTCTAAGAATTCTTGTAGAGAATTAAATAAGTATAAACCAGTATGACTACTAATCCTAACAAATGAGACACATCTTTCATATACTTTTCCTTGAAAACAGTATCGCAGTACAATAGCAAGTTGATCATTGTGAGACAAATCTGGTGTTGAATCCATAATAATTGAAAAGTACTTTGAATCATCGGTATTTATTTGGGCAGTAATTGTTTTAGTTACTTGCTTAGCCATAATCTCAATTATTTGCTCATATATTGTTTTTGATAAATACGATATTTTCGCATTCGGTCGTAACTCTCTTTGTTCAATATGTTCCCGAATAAATGGATCGAACTCGGCTAGCAGTTCCAGAGCACACATGAAATTACCAATGTGAGGAGAACCAAATACTTCGTCAGTGCCTCTAAATGCTAAACCTCGGATTGTCAAGTACTTTATCACCGCAATAACACGTTTGAGAACATTGTGATAATATTCTGAATCTTTTCTTACTTGCTCCTGTAACTGTTTATCTAAAACGGACTTATTTTCTTTCCGTGTCAACCAAACCAACATTGAATTTTTATGTTCCGTAGAATTTTCGTGACTTTCTAAACAATTTGTTATGTGTTTCCAGTCAGAAAAGTCGGTAGTATAATAAGAATTTGTTTTAGAAAAAAGTTTACAAGTCAGACAAAAAACATTACCCATACTATTTGAGTAACATAGCCAAGATCTCTCAACCACTTGACCATTTTTAAGTTTTTTAATAAAATGATGGTTTGAAAACGACCTGTTTTGTCCTTTGTACTCTCTTACCGAAAGAGAGTACGTATCGGTTGGATCTTTATTTTGAAAGTATCTTATTTCGTGTGAAAGGATGTAATCAATAAAATTATTACTTAACGATTCAGGCCACAAACCCACATCAACGTATTTCTTAAACTCAAAATCAACATTTTCTAGGTCTTCGGTCGGAGCATTACTGATGTCCTCTGATTGAACAGTATCGATTTCAGAAGGCTGCTGGCTCGGCTGCTGGCTCTGAAGATCTTCATCTTGTAGAATTTCTTCAGTAATATTTGTTTCGGTGTGTGATATGTTCGTCCTACCTTCGGCTATTGTAAAAAACGATGAAATTTTGGCGAATTTGCTTTTCTCTTTCTCTCGATTTAATAAAATTTTTCTTTTCTCAGCTCCACTTTTATATTTTCTTCCAGACATAATATTTATGTTTTATTATGTATTTACGATTATTAACAGATTTCCTAAAAATAAAATACAAAAATTAAACGAAAAGTATAATATTAACATTTAATCAAGCAATGTAATTAAATATATTTAAAAAAATAATAATTTACAAAATATTTAATAATTAAAAACGATTAATAAAAAAAATCAAGACCAATTTACTTTCAACCACAATAGCCAATTGCAGTCCTTTTTCCACTCTATAGCCTATACTAGGTACTTAATACTAAGTAAAATAGGTCTACAGGTGCATAGGAAATCGTGATATTTTCAATAGTTATTAGTAAAACTTGGTAAACGTAAAACTGAACTAGGTACTAAACCAAAAACCATAACCTCAATTCTTAAAACTAGACTAGAAATAATTATAATATGTATTGATACTTACTTTTTATTTAAGTAATTAAGCGATCTTTATTTTGAAATATTATGTATTTATTGCAATTTAATGTTTACACTTGCAATGAATCTTCTTACAAGTCTACAAATAGGATAGCGGCACTCCGTGCTTTTTCGCGTATTTACACCATTCACATGAGCGCAAAAAGAAAGGACAAAAGTAAATTGCTCTGGGAAATTAAAAATAAATTTTATATTATACGTACTTTCGATTTTTCGTTTTGATTTTTAGATTGTATTTTTTAGCAGGATTATAATTTTAATATTTACTGTTTTGGGGGCCCCCTACGAGCCGGGGGCCCTGGGCTGCAGCCCATAAAGCCCATAGGTAAATCCGGCCCTGAAGCGAGTTTTGCAAAACTCTTTATTTTTGTACATAGTTCGGCATGTAACGAAACGAGTTTTTGCAAAAACCGACTCGAAAAATCGATCCGGATGGTTGAAATTATATAGAAATGATATAAATCTCATTTTAGCATTTTTTGGACAAAGCGACTTTTGAAAAAACGGTCCTCAATTTGCTCCTTGTAGGCCTTTTTGTTTTGGTCCAGTGTTCTTGTGTATTGATGACATTAAACAGTAGCTAATAGAACAGTCACTCTGAAGCTAGGTTGCAGTCCTTCAAGAGTCATGTTTCAAGCTGTAAGAATCTAGGCCTGCAAACCATACGTATATCCTCGATGCTGTTGTGAGATCCTCGACAGGCACTTCTAAGTACCAAAATATAACTCATTGCAGGTTTGATCTGTGTGTGTGTTGTCTTGGGAACATAGCTGACTGTCTGTTAGTGTTATTATACGCCGAATAGAGCCAATGCCATTTTAATAACTACTATCCGTATAAACTTTAACGAAACACCTAAATCATGTCTAGTTTTTAACATTAAATAAATAGCACTCAATACACCGCACTGTCGGTTCATCAATTTGCACATTTATTTATAAACTTGGTTAAATAGGCCTATTTCGAAAGTAATTGAATCACGCAAAAATACTGTACTTAAAACTTGAATGATGTAAGTTTTGTAGCCTTTCGATTTAAGTCAAATTTATAGAAAACCGACACTACTTTCTTTTCTAAGATACTTAATGTAGTTTAATTTCAACAACTTTTCGCTTAAACTTTCTTATATATTATTAAATGAATAAAAACTTCTACATTGTGAACAAAATAGCAAAATCATTTTGAAAAATCCTAGGTTAGGTTACGTCTTACGACCTCTGTCATTATGAGATCATTGCAGCTGTTTTTCTCTTTTAGCTCAGGAAATAGTCATAAGTGAAAATAAATAACTGGTTGCTAATCTACTTTCTTTAACTTTATATGAAATAATGAACATATGTAATTTTTGCAAACAAAATATATTATTTACAGTTGGAATATCTAATAATTTGCCTTTATAGCCTAAATTTATATTATTTCAAAAATGATTTCATGATAATAATACGAAATAAAATTGACTACTGAATAAGATACAGGGTCAAGTCAAGGCATATGTTTTTTAGTGAATTTTTGAAATACCCTGTAGCATAAACTGCCTGCAATTTTTTAACTGAATATCAGTAACTTTGAAGCCTGATTCTCTAAAAACATTTTAATTTTTGGATGATCAACGTATCTTCATTTTTAAAGAAAATACAGCAATATTAGTATGGTGATGTTTTACCCGTATTTCTATTATGCCCATAAAAACGGGACATCTAGAATGAACTTATTTTTGTAAAACAGATTAATTATTACTACTTTCTTTTTTGTTATTTATTCGCGTTTAACATTTTTTTCAATTCGTTTTTTTATTTGATCTGGTCAGGGGATGAGGGCGAAGTAGCTAAGCTAAATGGAAAAGAATGTATTCTCCGTAAATAAATCGCATAATTCGTATTTTTAAGGGTTTATGGGTATAGAGATTACTCCAATTGTAACCTACTTGATAATATATTTACTTTGCAATCACAGAGGGGAAAAGGAAGGGGATAAAAATTGAAAGCTTCGTTAAAGATCGAGCCGGTAATGTCATTTTGTAGGGTATCGAGTATATATATATATATATATATATATATATATATATATATATATATATATATATATATATATATATATATATATATATATATATATATATATATATATATATATATATATATATATATATATATATATATATATATATATATACAGGGTGGCCCATCGAAAACGTACCGCAAGGCATAACGGCCAGGGTAATTTTTTTTTCAAAAAATCCAAAAACACGTCAATTTTGTTTGTGAGGGGGACAACTTTTGCCCTTAAAATGATCGCAAAATTTTCAACCCTCTAAGCGGGGGTGTCATCCCCCAAACTTTTTCAAATGGGAAGAGGGGTCAAGTGGTACCGCAATGAAAAGGGCTTTCTATTATCTATACATTCCCGCTTTGGTTTTGAAAATCGGTCAAGTCATTTAGAAAATATGAAGGATTGAAATTTGAAAAATACATTTTTCAAAAAACGCATAAATTGAATTAAATAAAAAAAAACTTACCGTATTAATGAAGCAAATGCTGAAAATGATGCCCGCCGACCTCCATACAGTAATACAAATTAGCTTCAAATCGTTCTCGAACATTCTGAAGAACTTGAGGGGTCACTTCGCGACAAACGTCAATAATTCGTGTTCGCAGATCTTCTAATGAGGCAAGTGAAGTGCTATACACTTTACTTTTTATGTGTCCCCATAGAAAAAAGTCTAAAGGAGTCAAGTCGGGTGACCGGGGAGGCCACTCAATGGCACCCCTTCGTCCTATCCACCGCCCGGGAAAGTTAGTGTTTAAATAATTACGCACATTTTGAGAGTAATGTGGAGGTGCACCGTCTTGTTGAAATATCAGTTCCGCTTCAACGTATCCAGGATTATTTTCGATGATGTCAGTTAGGGCTGGGTCGATGGTATTTTCCAGTAAATCTAAGTACATATCACCTGTTAGAGTTCCAGGAAGAAAAAAAGGACCCACAATAGAATTTCCAAAAATACCAGCCCACACGTTCAATTTCTGAGGATGTTGTGTGTGCACCTCGTGAAATACCCTGGGGTTGTTCTCAGCCCAGTACCGACAGTTATGCCGATTAACTACACCGTTCAAAAAGAAAGTGCACTCACCCGAAAAACACACATTGAATAGAAAATTATTATTATTGGCCACTCGTTCACTAATAGTTTCACAAAATTGCAAGCGGCGATCAAAATCGTCTTCGTTGAGTTCTTGTACCAACTGAATTTTATACGGGTGGAAATGGTGTTTTTTCAATATTCTTTGGACACTTGTACGATTCACGCCGGTCTCATTGGCTAATTTTCTTGTACTCAGCGTACTATCCATGGCAACTTGGCCCAATACAAATACCTCCATAGCTTCATTTACTACAGGATTTTCCATCTGCTTCTTTTTATTTATAAGGGATCCAGTTTCGCGAAATTTTGCTACTAACTCGCGAACAATTTTGCCGGAAAGGTGTTTTTCAGGATGTCGTTCATTAAATATCTGCGCAACCCGATTGCCACATTCATTATTTTTAAAATAAAGTTCGATTATTTCCACTTTTTCTGCAAGTGAGTACACCATAATTATTGATAAAAAATTTAATGATATTGAGAAATTTAAACGCACAAGTTACAGAACAGCTATCTAGCAACTACCGCACCTGATCGTTGTGGCATGTCAAATCACTAAAATCAGCAGTAAACATCTAAAATAACAGGACAAAAATAGCGAATTGGTCGAAGGAATTTATCCTTATCATTTACTCTGATAATTTGTAAATAAACATTTTAAATTTCAATCCTTCATATTTTCTAAATGACTTGACCGATTTTCAAAACCAAAGCGGGAATGTATAGAGAATAGAAAGCCCTTTTCATTGCGGTACCACTTGACCCCTCTTCCCATTTGAAAAAGTTTGGGGGATGACACCCCCGCTTAGAGGGTTGAAAATTTTGCGATCATTTTAAGGGCAAAAATTGTCTCCCTCACAAACAAAATTGACGTGTTTTTGGATTTTTTGAAAAAAAAATTACCCTGGCCGTTATGCCTTGCGGTACGTTTTCGATGGGCCACCCTGTATATATATATATATATATATATATATATATATATATATATATATATATATATATATATAAATATATATTTGCGTTTGAGGGGTTTAAGTAAATAGTGGCCAAAAGTCAAATATACGTAAAAAATTGAATCGTTCAGAGAGGTTTTTGAAGTTGCATATTGCATATTTCAAATTTCAAATCACTTTGATTAGTAGTTTTTAAGCTATACCGCGAACTGACAGACAGACAGAGAGATCGACGGAATTGATAAAACATATTTTTTGTCATCTAGGAAAGCTAAAACCTTAAAAACTTCAGAGACTGATTTTAAACAATATATTATAACGACTGCTTTTGAACAATATTATAACCACATAGTCGCTATCATTTTTCATATTTTTTTTTATTTAACAATGTACTCCAAATTTAATATAATTTTACTAGATAGTGATTACTAAAACACAAATTTTGTGATAAATTACTAATAAAGGATTAAAACTGGACTAAAATTATGTCAAGTGGTGCAAAAACCACACAAAAAAGTTAGTTTTACCAGAGATTAATTTCGCTGTTAAAAATTTTGTGTCAATATTGACTCTATATTTATTAAGTACGTGACACGTTTAAAAGTACGTTGTACTAAAAAAAATTGAGTTAGTTTTTTACACTATTTGGTGTGGACTCATTTTGACAACAAATTCTGTTAAATTTGAGTCAAAATTAACTCAAATTTTTTTAGTGTGTAGGTATATTTCTAAAAGAGATTTGTTTGACTTATTATCCCATAAGGATATATAAGTCGAAATTTAAAAAGAATAAAAATAATGGGAAAAATATTTTAACGGTAAAAGAAAAATCTATAAACCGCCAAATTTTGAAAACTCTTTATAGTAATTGTGATTCTATTAGTACAGACTATAGTATTTGCTGAAAGTGTGGTATACCAAATCATATATTTAGGAACTGTCGAGCAATCACTAACAGAAAGTTTTGATTTAGATGTCGCATACCTGGTGTTTTAAATGTCCGAAAAACGACCAAAGGGAAAACATGTAATCGACTCGCGTGTTCCCTTATTCCCTTAAGAAGTCAACAAAACAAAAACTTACTGTATTAAATATAAAAATAACAGCAATATTTAAAAAAATATTTAATAGCAGCTTTCGTTTACATGGTAAAAATAATGATTGTATGTGAACTCGGATTGAACACGTTAAATATTTTAAATTTAAAAATTCACAGTACATTTCCGGAACATATTATAAGAGCAGATGGTGCTAAACAAAAACTCACGACTCTTCCACATTAACGGGTTATTGTGGGGGAGTCAGTGCAGCTTGTGCCTTCTCATGTAGTGCCTTTAGATTTTTTTATTTTTGGTCGTGTTTTTTGTAAAAATTCTCAAGTTAGTTTTAGTTTTAAATCATAATAAGTGGTAGATTCAAAATGATTTAACCTGAAGCGGTTATTTACATTATATTCACAGAAAATTTTACTTTTTCAATTTTATGTTCTCTAGTCTTACATATAAAATCACAATGAACAATAATGTCCGACTAGTTTATTATTGACAAATAATGACATTATGTCAAACTCAATTAAATAAGAAATACCGCTCTAAGGCATTAAAAATAATATTTTGGTTTATTATTATTAAAACTTTTTCAAAAAAAATATTTAACTTACTCGGACATTAAACGATGAAGGCACCACGGGTATATAAGTGACAACTTTCAAAAAAGAAATAAAAGTGAAAGTCTGGTCCAAAAACTTACAAATGGCCTAATTCTGTCGATTTTTTAAATCAGAGTAGAAATTGAAAAATTTGATAAAAAAACAAGCACTTGCAATTGATTCTGTAATAATTGAATTGTCACGCGTTGTATATATATATATATATATATATATATATATATATATATATATATATATATATATATATCGGGTGGCAAAATCTAAGGGCTAGAAACATAAAGCCTTCAAATAAAAAGAAGAATTCAAAAATGTTTTGTTAATAAAGTTTTGAAATTAGGTAAAAAATGGGAGGCTTATTTCAAATTTTGGGAAGTTTATTTAGAAAATCATCCTAAAAACTACTCATTAGATTGAGTTCAAATTTTCTGAAAGAATTATAGAAATGAAATGGTAAAATTATAGTACAAAGTCAAGGTGTCGGAACAGAATCATGGCCAAATAAAATGTTTGTTAGCCTGAAATTATCACCCTCCCAGATTATTAAATCTCTTCACTGTTTATGGTCACCATATGGCAAAAAAACATGTGTTTTTAAGTCTGGTGGCCTGTCTGTTGTTCTATCCATTAGTTAGCGGCTTAACTAAAAAACTGGTTATCTGATTGATTCAAATTTTGGTCAAAAACTAGGAGCCATATGGGCAGAATCTGGTAACATTTTGGTAAATATCCAATATGGCGTAGCAAAATTGCAAAATATTATTTAAAAACTAATGATACAATTTATTTCAAATTTTTCTCAAAGATTGGGTATTACATAGAACATGAACTGGTTATATTTTGGTGTGAATTTAACTTCTTACTAAGTTAATTTAAAATTCAGATTCCAAAATCGATCTAGTAAAAACAGTAATATAGAGATAAACTGCCAAAACCTTGGTACGAATTCAACATGAAATTTACGGATTTTTCAAAAATATGATTAAATAAAATATTGTTCTTGTTCAAGCGTATTGTTTTCTAGAAAAGTCCACAATAGAATGTTTTACTAATTATTGATATATTAATAATAATTAACCACAACACATGTATTTTATTTGAAAACGTTTCCTGAATAATATGAACTTTGTTGGATAAGTTGTATGAAATAACCCACATTATCACTTACCCAAAATTTAATTTTGGCTTTCATAATAATATAGCGATATTTTTGTTGACACAATGTTGATTTATAAGTAAAAGTTTTAAATAAAATTATTGAATAATTTATGTAAAACAGCAACCGTAACAAAATTAAAACTTTGCAGAACTTCCACAAAATAACTTGTGGGTATGTAATAAAGTTGAACAATAAATTTAAAATAAAGAAAGAACTGTCAAAGGGTGCTGCCTTTCCGTAAATAACAACCAGCGGAAAATAAGCCACTGAGTGTTGAGATTTATTAATCTTTAAATTACAAAATACTTAACGTGCAGCAGAGAATATGAATTGGTTTTTAAAGTCGTATATATTTATACAGGGTGATTAGCCCCAAGGTATAAATTACTTTATCTAATAAAAATACCTTCAGGGCCCTTTCTAATAAAAATTCAAGATATTTTATGTAATTCATCATACGATTTCTCTGGTTCACGCACAAGAGTCAAAAATTGCAACTTTACAGGAGAGCAGATTTAAGTTAAATGACTGGTCCAAATGAGAAAAGAAGAGTTATTTAGTTGAAACCTTAGATATGTGCATAAAGAAAAAAATAAATAAACTTAGTTGGCCTTTTTATTTTTTACTTCCCTCGTAAAAGGGGAGTATTGTAATCGTGCAAAAATCACTTTCCGAGATTTTTTCAGATCTTTACGTTTCAGGGCTGAAAACCATGTTTTCTCAAGTCTGTCAGTCTGCCTGTCTGTCGGCCTGTCTGTTCGCGGTATAGCTGAAAAACTACTTACCCGACTGACTCCAAATTTTGGTCAAAAATTAAGAGTCATAATATGGGGATGACCTTGTAACATTTTGGTAAAAATCAAGTATGGTAAAACAAAATAAATAAATAAATAAGCTTTTATTGCTCAACAAAAAGATTTATTTACACAGCAATTACAATAGTGAACAATTAGATACAATATTCAAAGTAAAGTCTTCATAACTACTACCCATTATCAACTAAATATACCTATATCTAAAAATGTTGGTGTACTATTTTTTAAATTGATTTAACAAGCAGTTAAATATGTCAGAATAACTGGAAACTTTATTGAAGTTGGAACAGGCTGCAAAAACCGGACTGTTTAATAGCAGATTAGTGTTTGCTTTTTCGAAATAGAATGGTGCGCTCAAACGACTACCTGGTCGAGGAACACGAAAATTGATATAATTCAGTAACTCTGGGCTGTCTATATGGCTGTGAAGCAGTTTATAGAGAAATATTACTGATACTTGTTGACGTCGATATTCGAGATTCTTAGCGTTGGATATTTCTAAATAAACATTGTAATCTATGCCTCTTTGTGGATAAATATCATCAATCTTAAAAGACAAGTATTTTAAAAACATTTTTTGAACTTTCTCTATTTTGACTTTATCGTTGTTATAAAAAGGACTCGAAACAATAGAATATCAATATTTGTAAAATATTTGCAATTGCGAACAATGAAACCGTACAATTTACTTGCTTCAAATGTTAAGTTGCGGATGGAAGTATCAAATGACAGCCTATTGTCAAAAGTCACTCCGACATTCCTCATGCTTCTGGAACGCTACCATTAAAATTATGTTAAATTCTATGAATTTTTTTTTTCTTGTGTAAGAGATAACTTTACGTTTACCTATGTTCAAATTTAACTTGTTTTGGAGTATCAATCAGCCTTGGACAATGTCTATAGCATAATAGAGCTTGAAATCATCAGCAAATGTAAGATTCGGCACTTCTAACAACCCTAATATTTCATTGACAAATATGAAAAAAACAGCGGCCCAAGATTAGAACCCTGAGGCACGCCTGATGTGGAAATGAAACTATTTGACTCATACCCATTATAACGAACAATCAACTGCCTCTCTATCAAGGAATCTGAAAAAACCAACATATTTCGCACTCAAACCAACCCTAGCCAATTTCATAAGCAACAAACTGTCGGGAATTTTGTCGAAGGCTTTCGAAAAGTCTATATAGACGACATCCGCCTTCCACCCTTATCCAGTTCTCTTTTCATAAATTCCGTCAAGTTTACCTAAGTTGGTGGCAATAGATCTTTTACTAAATAACCATGTTGATGAATTGAAATTGCACCGCTGACAGCTCTGTAGATGCAATCGTAGACAATTATCTCAAAGACCTTCGAGAAGTCACAATCTAGTTACTTAGATTGCCCGATAGTTGGTAACTAAATTTCTGTTGGCTGACTTGAAAATAAGGCATACTATTGTCTCTTGTCAAAGCCGAGGGAACTCAGCAGTGTCAATACACAAGTTAAACAGGCAACGCAAAGGCACCACCAGCACAGATATACAATCACTGATTAGGAAGGATGGTATACCATCTGGTCCCGATGTCATTTTAATTTTTTCTGCCTGCTTTGAGAATTTCATCTGAAGTTATGTTGTGAAGGGAAATTGTGTTGAAATTTGATGCGATTGATTGAGAATAGTTATCATGATCATCGGATCCATTTGGCGTTAAGAAAAACAGATTTGAAAAACCGAGTAAACGCATTTAGAATTTGGTCAGGACTAGTGAGCAATTCGTTTTTATAGCACATCGTGCCCGGAATTCCCGAACTCTTGTTTTTTTCATGTACATGTGACCAGAAAGACATAGAGTCATTTTTCACTAATTTTCACTAATTTCTTGACGTTTACAGTATATGATTTATACGCCTCTCTTATTTGATTTCTCACAGTTGTTCTCAACCTGCTAAACTCCTGATAGTCCAAGTCATTTTTGCATTTTTTGTAGAGTTTAGCTTTTTTATTAATATTTTCTATTTCACTGGCGTACCAGTTCAGATACCTATGACTAAACTTTTTATAAAGTGGCACATGAGCGTCAAACAGCTCATATAGTTTATCGTCGAATAAACTTAATGCTCCGTTTACATTAACAAATGATCGTCGGTGGTGGCAATTTTATGGCAAAGAGCATGATAATCGGCCCTTTTAAAGTTGTAGCTCTTATTAAATTTGTTTGAAGAAAAGTTTTGTTTTGTTTTAATTAAATTATATATCTTAAGTGTAGGGTAGTCTGAGTTTTCAATTGTAAAAGACACATTGTCACGCTCTACTGCGCAGTTCTTATTGCTAAAAACAAGATTAAGCAACCGTCTCCTACTATTGAGAACGTTGTTGAGCTGCCTCCCGTTTAGGAAGTTGGAGAATGAGTCTATCGTAAGTGTTTTTGAGTGTGAGTGATCAGTTGTAAGCAAATTCTTTACATTTAAATCATGTGGTAATGACGTTACTAGAATATAGCAGCTCAACTTGCTCAAGGGCTTTAAGAAATGCAGAAAAGTTCTTCAGAAATGTTAAAAAAAATATTACTAAAAAGGTACTTTACAATTTATCTCAAATTTTGCATTAAAATCAAGTATTATGTAGGAATCAACTGATAAAAGTACGAATTCAAGATGGCCGAACAAAATGGGGGCTTAATAAAATATTTAAAAATTTAGCCTGTAAAAACTACTTAATTGGCTTGTTTTAAACTGTGGCCATAATTAAATGTGGTATATAGATAAACTAGTAAAACAGTGGTACTAATTCAAGATAGCGGAACAAAATGGCGCCCCCCGTCTATCGGTTCTCTCTCTGTCTGTCAGTTCCCGGCAAAGCTTGAAAGCTACTCCTCCTTCTTTAGTCAAAAATTAAGGGTCATATGGGCATGACCTGGTTATATTTTGGTAAAAATTCAATATGCTGGGACAGGATGGTGATCGAGTGAAACGTTAAAAAAATATTACTGAAAAATCTATTTATCCAATTTCCTAAAAAGTGTTACGTAGGAATAAACTGGTGACATTTTGGTATGAATAGCAAAATGAAGTGGTGGCCTAATAAAATATTTAAAAATATGTCCCAAAAAAACTACTTTTTAGAATAATTTCGAATATACTCCTCAATATCTGGAAGTATATCATCGACAACAGCTAAATTATTTATATTTTCGTAGAAAGGTTAAAATGCTGGTCTTATAAATTCACTTAACTATATCTATCATTTTTGAGAAAATAACAAACTTACAAAATTACAGACACAAAAACAAGATATTCTCTTTTCATGTAAATCTAAATCCAGCCCTGGTTTTAAGGTTATGTGAAAATCGTAAAAAATGGTTTCAATTGCATAAGTTATATATAGTACAATTTAAAAAATAAATCAAACTTAACTTTTTTACCCAACATGATGCTTAAATAAATCTATATGTTTTTCTGCTTATCAGAATATCTTCGTCAGGCACCTCAATATCTAAAAGCATATCATCGAAAACAGCTAAATTATTGACATTTTCGTAGAAATGTCGAAATACTGGGTTTATAAGGGGAAGTAACTCAACTGTCTCTCGATATATAGAAGAACAAAGACAATCTTTATTGTGACATTAATTTTCCTCATATTTTTCAATTCAGTTTCAGCCCTGGTTACACTATGTCGCAACCAACTTATTTTAAGGTCATGTGAAGATCGTAAAAGTGAGCCAGTGGTATAAGCTATGATAAGTTATAGCACAAATGTCATTCTATATAGTACAACTCGACTTGTATCTAGTATTTCCAACCTAATTTGTATGGCTCAAATAGCATAAATTTACTTGTATTCCTTGATCCCTATACACTCAAACTTGTAAGGTAAAATAAGTAAGATTTTATGTATTATCTGACTTCGGAAAAAGTAATTTTAAGTTCACAAAAACTAATTTTACGTTGACATATAGTACTTAAAGCACGTTTTTTTTAAATTATATTATTTAAACCACGACAATATCACAAAAACTAAATAGTGTAGAGTCATGTTATTTGTACCATTTGAAAAAGCACAACAAAGTTATTTGTATAAATATGAATTAGTAATATTTAGTTTTTCATTTACCTCATGGTTAGTTATATTTTTGTTTGTTTTCAAACTTCCATTTTAAATTTTTTGAATTAAAATAGATAATTTCGAATTTTTGGTTAATTATGTGCAATATCCTAATGATATCAGCGGCCTAATTTGATTAGTTTCTTATTTAACTTTCGAACGCGGCAGTGGGAAAACTGTTTTAAATTATATTATGTATTACTTTTTATTAACTGATTTTAAAAAAGGAGGTTCTGTTTTCGATCTCCATGTGTGTATGCTGTGGCGATGCATTAACCCGTAACACAGATGATGACGCATCGTTCTTTACATCGAAGTTTTGGACATAGGTTGTCAGAAAAGAGGATCGATCGATCGTCATATTTGTAATGTTATTGAAATATGTACTTAGATTTATACGTTAAGTATCTATTATCATATTGTTGTTAAAAAAAGTTATTTGGTGCTATTTGAGTGTTGTGAGTGTTTTTGTGGTTATCACAAGTGGCGACGAGAAGTAATTTTTTTTATCGTGAAAAGTGTGAGTACACATTTATATGTAGGACAAATGAAATAATACAGAAATCTGTTATGTCTTTTGCATTATGTGCCGATAATTATTTTAATTGTTACCGTATTTACAAGGCTGTTTAAAACAATAGAACTGTTACCCTATTAATAGGACCGTTTACAACAAAAGAACTGCAACCCTATGACTAGGGTAGTTCAAAGTAAAATTAAAGTTAAACTGTTATTCTGTTAATAGGACAGTTTATAAAAAAGGAGCTGTTACCCTGTTTTTGGGGAATTCAAACTAAAAAGAGTTGTTACCCTAATGCTGGGGCAGTTTCGAGATAAAGTAAGGCTTATTATCGACTGTTACCCTTATAGGTCAGCTTACAGAATATAATTAAGTAACTGTTACCCTGCTTTCAGGACAGTTTAATTCAAGAACATCCAGGCGGACCCAAGTTGACAAAGGCTGCTCACTGAACATATAAAAAATGAGAAGTGAATAACAATAATACTTACACACAAGAAAAATAAAACGCAACTCAGTGCTTAGAAGTGTATTTTAAATAATAACGTAATGATAGCATTTATGTATCGCTTTGAAATTTATTATTAATATAACAGTATGACTTTTTGTTTAGTAAGCCTTGTCAGAATAAAATAATAATTATCATTGTGATAATATTGAGTTGAAAGCCCTATAGGCAGCCGTGTATCGATATTAAATTCATGTTATATAGGTAGTTCCTAACCTACTATTATTTAAATATACATATTAAAAAAAATTCTATATTAATTCACTAAAGGGGTACACTGAATGTTTTATTTTAGGTTTTTCTGCTTTCGGATTAATTATGTCGGAAAGCAACATAAGACCATTTCTATGGGATAATATCGATAAAGATTAAGGGGAATGGAAAAAACGGCTACGTTCTCTCGAATTATATCTGCCTTCCGAGGAAATTATAGACTTCACAAAGTAGAGAAATACATTTTTACATCTCGGAGGCTGCCAGTTGCAAGAAGTTGCATATACCTCCCTTGGGCAATAGAGACATTTAATAAGGAGGAAAATAATGATGTCTTTAAAACTGTGGTCGAAAAACTTACGACTTATTTTTACCGAAACAAAAGTCAACTTTTGAACGTCATGTATTCAGAAACCTTAAACCAGAGCAAAGCGAAAACTTTAATCATTTAGTTTTAAAAGCTAGACATCAGGCTACTAAATGTTCGTTTGAACAATCAGCTTAGGATGGAAATTAACATCAAGGATAAAATTATTGATAGCTGGGCTCCTATAGAATTGAAAAAGAACCTATTAGAAAAGGAAAAATTGCTGGATGAAATCCTGGAGCTGTGCCAGATACATGAACAAATTGGAAATCAATCTAAAGCCATGGACTCTATAAATGCGGGACCTAGTACTTCACTGGCCGTCAAAATTCAAGCTAACAGCAAACTAAACAGTACTAAATCATCGCTGTATGAACCTCAGAACAAGCGAAGAAAACCAGAGTAAATTTTATAGAAGGTGAAAAAGAAGAAACTGAGGAAACCGAGGCTATCCGAAATTTTGAATGTTTCAAGGTATCCAGACAAAGCCGAGATGAAATCGATGATGATCTTATAGTGTGCAACATAGGAAGGGTCTCAATAACCTTATTTATAGGCTCTGGATCAAAAGCTAATATCGCGAAAGGCGATGACTGGGAAATATTAGTAAAAAGAAATGCTATATTTTGGGATGTTGATTCACAATCTCATCATAATCTGAAAGGGCACGCGGCAGGCGAAACATTAAATGTAAGACATAAATTCCAGACGACAATAGCATTACAAGGAGGCGAAAAAATCATATCATCTTTTTATGTCATAAATCAGGGTGACATTTCGAAATTAGGAAAAGATACAGCTAAACGTTTGGGAATTTTAAAGTCAGGCTTAGGTATAAATCGAATTAAGACACATACATTTCCTAAAATTAAAAATATAAAAATTAGGCGAACAATAGACCCTGTGTAAAACCAGTGAGACAACCGCTTAGAAGAGTGCCTATTTCAGTAGAAAAACAAGTCAAAAGGAAGCTAGAAGAGGTATTAATTTCTGATATATTCGCAAAAGTAACCGAACCAAGTGCATGGATCTCGCCAGTAGTGGTCATCTTGAAACCGAATAGTGACATTCGCATTTGTGTAGATATGCGACGGGCCAATGAGGTAATTTTCAGAGAGAATTATCCTCTTCCCACTTTTGAATCCTTTATGACTAAGCTACGAAATGCCAAATATTTCTCACGACTGGACTTAGCAAATGCCTATCATCAACTAGAACTTGATGAGGAAAGCCGTCGGATCACAACATTTATAAGCCACAAAGGCATGTTTCGCTTCAAAAGATTAATGTTCGGAGTTCAGCCCCGGCAATTTTTCAGCGAGTATTCGAAGAAATGCTCTTCTTGTAGCAATTGCCTTAATTACCTAGACGATGTGAATATTTACAGTAGTACAGAACTCGAGCATGATGTGTGCCTGAAGAAGGTTTTAGAAATATTCTCAACAAATAACGTGCTATTAAATGAAGCAAAACGAGTTAAAAAAGTACAAGTGCTCTATTTCCTAGGATATAAGCTTTCTAACAGAGGTACTGAAGCAGATAAGATGAAAATAAAAGCAGTTTTAAACTTTCGACCACCAAAAACAAGAGAAGAAACGAGAAGCTTTCTGGGACTTGTTACTTACCTTGGAAGATTTATACCAGATCTGGGCACCACAACAGAGCCCCTTCGTTAACTGACTAGAGGAAATCAAAATTTTCAATGGTCAGAAATTCATCAGAAGAGTTTTGAGAAACTTAAAAACCGCTAGCAAGTCTTCCGACGTTATCATATTTAGACCCCCAATTGAGAACGCGGCTAGTAGCCGACGCTAGCCCAGTGGAATTAGGAGCAGTTCTGCTACAATTTAACAACACCACAAGTAATGTCTTTTGCTAGCAAAAGCCTTAGCGCCGTAAGAAGAAGATATTCTCAAACAGAGAAGGAAAGTTTAACACTTGTCTGGGCAGTAGCGTTTCTATTATTACCTTTCAAGCTTAGAGTTTGAATTAGTTACAGACCATAAACCGTTAAAGGCTATATTTAAACTATCATCGAAACCACCAGCTAGAATTGAAAGGTGGGTTAGGACATATGCAACTAACGGATCATTTATAATGGGGTTTTTGGTACCGTAAACAGGTCGTTAAGTTATAGGGGCAGGCACAGTAATAGAAAGTGGTGCGGAAAAACGTGAATATCTGAAAAATTGCTTCAATTACTTGTATAGAAAGTGCTCTCAACGAAAATGAACAATGAAGTTCTGTTGGTGTTGCCTTTAAAATTGAAAAAGGAAAACTAATCTATTAAAATAGATATAGGGCAGAATAAGTTTCAAAAAGTTCTTAATTTACCAAAATTAAAGAGAAATAAAATAAAAATTAGCATAAACAATAAAATTAAAAATTACATTTAAAATAAATTTTGGAAAAACAAAATCGGCTCAAAAAACACTAAAATGTAAATGATAATATTTTAAATGACTTAATAATTTACTTATGAAGTCGTCAAACTAATAAACAGTAATAAACAGATATTTCTTAAGGTATTAAACCATTTTATTCCTGACAAAGTATGAATTCTAAGGGAAAGCAACTAATATCAAATACATGGATTTTCTTCATGCGTAGTAATCAAATAGTTGTTTAACACCGATTTCATAGGTCAAATTATAAATGTCATTTAAAAATACTAGTTTTTAATTTTCAGTGCGTTTTTGAAATCGGTTTTATTTTTTTCAGTTTCAACTTCATTATTTATTTGTCACATATTCAACCTTTCGCGTACAGATCGAAACTTTATAACAAGCAAAATAAAACCCAGTTATGGAGAGAACATTATACACGATTTTGAATAACAAAGTCGATGTTCACCTTTTGACTTTCCAATTATTGTAATTTGCGTACAATTTTAGAAAATTCTGAAGGCGAAGGTAAAACCGTGAAAGATTAAAATTTTTGTATTCAATCTTTCAAATTAAAGCTTGTAGATCCCGTTAAAAATATAAAAAGAAATTCTGCTGACAAAACAAAAGTAATGAGTTCGGGATGTAATGAACGAATGTAACATAATACAAGTTTGAAAGAGAACGTGCTCTAAACATGTGTCAGGAATGTTATTCAAGATTTTACTTTTTAAATTGAGACGTGGATATTTTGCGAGGGAAATCATTATTTAAGATTACGCAGAGTATGTATTAGATTTCATAGGCTAGTCAAAATACGTTTGCTTCAGAAATTTCTATTTAGTTTTCCTTTTATGGCAGCAAATTTGTAATGAATTAAAAAAGTAACCTCAGGCTTGGACACATCAATGTAAGATCTATCGCGATTGGCTTTAATGACTTGGATTGGTGGATTTGATCAGGGCGAGGGAGCTTGATGTCGTGGGCATTTCGGAGACGTGGTTGTCGCGTGATGTTTCCAGCGGTACCTTTGCAATTGATGGGTACTCACTTTACCGCAAGGATCTGACCAGAGGTGGAGGGGTTGCGATATACATAAGAAATTCCTTGCCGGTAGAAAAACTCAAATTTGCTAAAGATGATCAAATATCCATTGAACAACTTTGGAAAAAAATTAGAACAAATGGTTTAATCCTAGCGATGGCAGTATTTTATAGACCTCCTGCGACCAAAATCCGCCAATCGTTGGATAGCTTGGATGTTTTGTCTCTTGTACATCCGTCTGTGAATCACGTTGTTTATATGGGTGACATCAGTGTTAATCTTTTAAATAATGATAATCCTGTGACTGAGTGCTTTGATGCCTATGGTTTTGTCGAGGTCATCGATGAGCCGATCAGAGTGTTAGGCTCAACCGCCATGCTGATCGACCCATTTTTTATCTCTGATCGCGAGCTGGTTTTTTCCACCGATGTTGTGCCTCCAGATTTGATATCTGATCACAGACTAACTATTTCTGAGCTGGGGATACCTGTGAAAAAGTTCAAACCTAAATTAGTTACATTTCGTGATTTTAAAAATTTTAAAAAAATAGAAAATAAAATTAAACTGTTCTCCAGTTTCATAAACTTGATTTTTAATATCCATGCTCCAGTAAAAACTGTACGAGTTACAAAGCCAAGGGCACCTTGGCTTACCGAGGGTGATAAACAACTAACGAAGGATCGAGATAGAGCCTACGCTCGGTTTTAGGCCTACCAGATCGCTGGATGATTGGGACCATTATACGCGGTTGAGAAACCTGACACTTGGTGTCATTAGAAGGCGGAAGAAAGAGCACATTGATGGGCTGGTTAGGGAGGGCACCAGTAGAAAACTCTGGAAGACCCTTAAAGATATGAACGTTCGTCAAAACAATTCGCTCGAGGTGCCTGAGAGACTGAGAGATGTTGAGGACATAAATAAGTATTTTTCTTCGGTTTTTCGGGAAAGTGACTGCGGTGAGATGATCGGTGTTTATAAAAATAGGGAACCACACTCGGTAGCCACGTTTCTGTTTAGGATGGCCAGTGAGGAAGAAATTAGTAACGCGATATGAAAAATAAAATCAAATGCATCTGGTTCTGATGGCATATCTTTATCAATGCTATAATACTGCTGTCCCTTTTTGTTGCCCTTTCTGACCCATCTTGTCAATGTCTGCCTAGAAAGAAGTTATTTTCCCTCGTCTTGGAAGTTGTCAAATGTTCTACCTCTGCCGAAGATCAGCAGACCAGAGAGTCATGGCGATTTGCGACCTATTAGTTTGCTGCCAGTGTCGTGTCCAAAATACTCGAGAGAATAATCTACGGACAAGTAAAGGAATATTGCAGATCTTACAAAATAATCCCGTCATGTCAACCTGGCTTTCAAAAAGATCATAGCACTGCTGCAGCTCTCTCTGGTGTTCTGGATACTGTGATGGGGGACTTGGATGCTGGTCGTGTCTCGGGGCTGATACTGTTGGACTTCTCGAAGGCATTTGACACTAAAGTCACTCACTTCTGTGCACGAAGCTAGAGCATTTCGGTTTTGATCATGCCTCTGTTTGCTTTTTCAGGTCTTACTTGTCTGATACGACACAAAGATTGGTACTTGACGGAAAATATCTTCCTCTCTCCCAGTAAAATCGGGAGTACCGCAGGGTTTAATACTGGGTCCCCTATTGTTCCTCATATATTCGGCAGAAATTCTGGAGAACATCAACAGCTTTTATAGATTTTATTTTCATGCCTCTTGAACATCACGTTGCCGAATATATTGTAAATAAACAATTGGAGCGCATTTACAACCTCTCTGAACTTTACAATCTTAAACTAAACCCCTTAAAATCTGTTGTAATCTACTTTGGGGGCCTGAGGGCGGACAGAGTTAAACCAGCCATGAACTTGCAGATAGCGGGCATGTCTTTTAAAGTGGAAAACGTGGTGAAATCTCTAGGGCTATTGATAGATGATCACTTAAAATTCAACCCATATATATATTGTCTGCTGCAAAAATCTTTTGGAAATTTGAAACTTTTATACGCTAATAGACATGTGTTATCGAAGAAACTTAAAACTGTATTGTGTCAGTCGTTAGTTTTGTCATATTTTAATTACTGTGATTTCGTCTATGGTCCGTTTTTAAATGTTATTCAACGTAACCGTATCCAGAGAGTGCAGAACTCTTGCTGTCGCTTTGTGTGCTGCCTAAGAAAATTCGACCATATTCCTGAGCATTACTATGGTTTGAACTGGCTCAAAATGGAGAAGCAAAGAGAGCTGCATTTCGCTTCGTTTCTACATATACTTATGGCAACTGAGACTCCTCTGTATCTCAGAAAAAAGTTTACCTCGCGAGATCAAATACACGTACTTAACACAAGACATAGAGGGTTGCTGAGCATACCGAAACACTCGACTGCCTTGTTTAGGAGATGCTTCACGTATCAGGCCACGCACTTATATAACAAAATTCTAACCAATTTAAAAGCAGATATAGACAAAGATTGCTCCTTGAGGAAAATAACTAAAAATACATTCTCATGGTTCGCTTAATTGCATTTTTGCTGCATTTCCTTTCTTCCCTTCTTCTCCCGTTCCCCTGTCGCATTGTTCATTTTAGGTATACAGATTTTTTATCATTCCTATTAAGTTAGTTATTAAGTGTATGATTGTTATAGGTATATTTAGTATATGTTTTGTATCTACTGTATTATAGATTTACTATCTACCTAACCAATATCAGACCAAGGTTATATGTAAGAGTAGCCAGGTCTTTCGGTCTATCAGGCTAAATAGCGCTTTGTGTCTGATATATTTATATATTTGTTTATTTCTCTAAATAAAAAGACGTTTATTATTATTACTATTATTATTATTATTAAATAAATCGTCATTTTTAGACATCCAGCCGAATTTATTTTTATAGACGTTTAAATAGGTCTAACTTAACAGTTGCAACTTTCAGATACAACAATAGAACAAATAATTTATCTAAATATAATAATTAAAAAATATGCCAGTGATGACTATTTTATTTCATAAGTGGTATAACGTACCACGTTGTATTTGGTGTGAATTTTTAAATTATATTATATATACAGGGCTGCCCAAAAATACGGCATTAAATTAATATAGCCTCAACCAATAACTTTTTGAAAAAACGATCAGACCCTTTAAATTAGTTTTTTAATTGGTCACATTTTGATGTAATTCATTTGTTTTTGTACTGACATTTGTCAAAAGTATGACGTCATCGACCCTTTTTTTAAATGGCAACATACAGCTTGTGAAGCATCATTGGAAAGTTCTTATCTCATACATCATGCTCCTAAATTCTGGCACGATTCTGTCAAGCTATTTCAAAATGGCAACCGTTCAAAATTTAATAAGAAAAGTACCGAATGAAATTAATGTAACCTCACACGATAACTTTCAGAAAAAACGCTAGAACATAGTCGTCTTCCAAAAAGTCTTGGATAAGATATACTTTATAAATGTGTTTTAAAAACCTTCCAACCGTATCTCAAGGCGCATCATGATTTTGGGCCAATGAAACTGTTGAAATATGTGGATTTTCCTGCGGAGATGATGCAATGTTTCATTTTTCATTGTCGTCTAAAACACGTGGCGGTCCATTTCTGGGCAATGAAGATTTGAAAAACTCGAATTCTAGTGGAGTCAAATAACATACCGGCTGAAGCCATTCGGAATTCCGTGGATAGATTTTATCATAGCCTTGGAGCATGCGAAGTAGCGGGTGGAGGACATTTTCAGAATAACATTAAACAAACTTTTTATTTTGTTTTGTTTTGCCTTGCTGATTTATTTTATTTTTTTTATTTTTGTCAAAACAAATTATTGTAGAGTTTTTGAATGCACTAAACAGATGTCTAGTGTTAAATGAAAAAATAAATTCATTAGTGAAATAATTTTTTTTTATTTTGAACGGTTGAAAAAGCTTGACAGAATCGCGCCAGAATTTAGGAGCATACTGTATGAGATAAGAGCTTTCCAATGATGTATTACGAGCTGTATGTTGCCATTTAAAACAAGTCAATACAAAAACAAATGAATTACGTCAAAATGTGAGCAATTATATATATATATATATATATATATATATATATATATATATATATATATATATATATATACCGGGAGCCGAAGGTTATATCTGAGCGGCCGTTGGTAGTTATTTGTATTTTCTGGATGTTGATGTTGTTGTTGCGTTAATTGCGCTTGATTTTTTGTGATTTTGGATTTGTCTATTATCTCAATTTCAATTCAGTTTCAATAATTCGATCCTTTTATTTAAATCACCTTGTTTTTCAATTTTTCAAACTTGCTTTCTCAAGAGGTTTTTTCTCGAAGTATATCATAAATAAACTTGCGACTACTGGTAATAGCGAGGACCCCATTGGAGCACCATCTATTTGTTTATACATTTGCCCGTTAAATGAGAAATAAGTATTTTTAAGGCAATGCTCCGAGATTTGTGTTTATGTGCCTGGAAATCTTCGTTCATAGCAATCCTCTCTAATGCTTCATCTATGGGAATACTGGGATATAACGACTTGATATCGTCTTTTTCAAGAGCGATTTCTCGTACAATTTGAGTGAAATGCTCCGAGTCATTTAGTAATGAATCAGCTGTTGTAGCAGTGAATTAACAAAACTAACAGTAGGTCTGATGGGTGCCCTGGTTTGTGTATCAAATAAGCCACCGGAACAAAACCTAAATGCCACTGAACAAAAGGCCCTAACACACCTTCGTAAAAATAAAGACATAAGAATCCTTCCAGCAAATAAAGGATATGCAACAGTAGTTATGAATACCCAAGACCATAACCACTTGATATCTAGACTTACTATATTCAAGAACGATGTCTCGTATAATTCGAGTGAAGTGCTCCGGATTTTTTACAAATGAATCAGCTTTTTAAACAGCTGGCATAATTTCAGCAAGATATTTTTCCAGTTTTTGTAGCAGTGATTTAACAGTACTAACAATAGGTGGGTGCCCTTGGTTTGTGTATTTTTAGTAAAACACAGAATTTTGAATATCTGCTCGACTTTTCCCCTTGTATGATTTTTTGCTGTATTTTGGGGTTTATTGGTCAACTTTTTATTTTATTTTTAGTTTTTTTTTCTAGATATGTACTCGGGTTCTTTATAGGTCCTTTGTAGGTCCTTGTAGGTTATCCTGCATTTTTTGTATGTGGTCTTGGGTATTCATAACTACTGCTGCATTTCCTTTATCTGCTGGAAGGATTCTGATGTCTATATTTTTCCGAAGGTTTGTTAGGGCCTTTTGTTCATGGCATTTAGGTTTTGTTCCGGTGGTCTATTTGATATACAAACCAGGGGCACTCACCGCTACGAAAGCTGATTCATTTGTAAATGACTCGGGGCATTTCACTAGAGTTATATTATATATTATAGGTAATTTAAAAAGCATGCACTAGCACCATCATGCGGAGAGTAGATACTAAAAATCGATAAAAATGCGCTCTCACACATCTTTATCAAAATTTCTTGACCGGAAAAGATATATGTATAATAGCTGAAATATATAATTTCTGCAGGTGCAAAACGGCCTAAAAGAAGAATTGCTTTCGATCATGTCACAGGGTACCCTCCTGCGATCATGATTTCTGGGCCTAAATGTTACATTTAACTTGTAGTACTGTTTCAGTATGATAGACGTTTCGTTTTCGATTTTATCATATCGAGCAATCTGTTATTTCAGATCTCCCTGGGTACAAGCCTGCCTGATGAGGGTAGAGGCCCAGAAATCATGATCGTAGGAGGGTACCCTGTGACATGATCGAAAGCAATTCTTCTTTTAGGCCGTTTTGCACCTGCAGAAATTATATATTTCTGCTATTATACATATATCTTTTCCGGTCAAGAACTTTTGATAAAGATGTGTGAAAGCGCATTTTCATCGATTTTTAGTATCTACTCTCCGCATGATGGTGCTAGTGCATCCTTTTTAAATTACCTACGGGTTTGCAGCCGGAAATCACCGGAGCCCCGATAGGTGGTGCTAAATGTTACATTTAACTTGTAGTACTGTTTCAGTATGATAGACGTTTCGTTTTCGATTTTGTCATATCAAGCAATCTGTTATTTCAGATCTCTCTGGGTACAAGCCTGCCTGATGAGGGTAGAGCCCCAGAAATCATGATCGTAGGAGGGTACCCTGTGACATGATCGAAAGCAATTCTTCTTTTAGGCCGTTTTGCACCTGCAGAAATTATATATTTCTGCTATTATACATATATCTTTTCCGGTCAAGAACTTTTGATAAAGATGTGTGAGAGCGCATTTTCATCGATTTTTAGTATCTACTCTCCGCATGATGGTGCTATATCCTTTTTAAATTACCTACGGGTTTGCAGCCGGAAATCACCGGAGCCCCAATAGGTGGTGCTAAATGTTACATTTAATATATCAGTATGATAGACGTTTCGTTTTCGATTTTGTCATATCAAGCAATCTGTTATTTCAGATCTCTCTGGGTACAAGCCTTGATAGGGTACCCTGTGACATGATGTGTTTTGCATCTGCAGAAATTATATATTTCTGCTATTATACATATATCAAGAACTTTTGATAAATATATATATATATATATATATATATATATATATATATATATATATATATATATATATATATATATATATATATATATATATATATATATATATATATATATATTACGTTATCTTCAAAATATGATAATAAAACTAATTCTACCTCTTCATTTACGACCACTCTTCGCTTTTTTCTTTTGCTAGTTCTTGAGTCCTTTTTTCTTCTTCTGTATACCGCATTTTCATTTTAAGTTTAGGTTTCATTTTCAAAACTGAAACATAATCCATGGCTGCCGTGATTTTAATAAACCTAATTTTTACCAGTAATAGTAAGTATCCAATTTATAGCTTTTTGAAAACGGAAAATATACTCTATAAATTTTAAATGTTTTCAAAATATTGACGAATGAGATTAAATGCCCTATGAAACCAGTATTTTACACTATTTTTTCTATTTTGTACTACATTTTAGGAAAGCATTATCTTTAAAAATATATTAACTGTTGGACATTTTTAAGTTGGCCACAATGCAAGCCAAAAGCGGAAATTACATGCGCACTATTTTGTTTTTCAATTTTGAGGACATAACCGATTTCAAAATAGCGGTGACCATTGCCAACTTTGTACACAAGAAAAGTAGTTTCGAAGTCGAAAAGAGAGCCAGTACAACATCATTTTGCGTATCAAAATGTGTTCTTTTCAAATACCGGCCCTGAATCGAAAATGTCTATACAATAAAAAGAAAATGACCACCAGTGCAAAGTGCATACTGCGGAACCTATAAAAATAAATTCAAGGCAAAATAGAAAGCGTGCGCCTCTGGAAGTTAGAAAGAAGAATACAGCGAATTATGTAAAAATCGCAGCGAGGTCCTTCCTCGCAGGAAATCTAATTTTGGCTATAAATAGGCATTGATATTTTACCAGGAATCTTCCTTTTTCTAAAATAAGTTGTTTTGCAGAAATACGAAATAAACCAATTTTTCCTAATAACGAATAAAATAAATGGAAAACTAAACATATTTACCCAGGGAAAAAGCGGTTTAATTTACGTAATTGTATATTAAAATATTTTATACATATAAATATATTTAAAAAAACGAAATAACTAATATTTGGCAGTTTTGGTTAAAGGATATTTTTGTGGGAGAATAATTTAGAATATCAGTTATTTGAGTCAAAAACATGAGTTTTATCTTATAAAATATTTTTTTTAAAACTCGTAAAACAACATACCTGCTATGTAGTTAGAACAATCTATATTACCTGAAAAACCCCTCCGGGGTGTCACTGCGAGGAAGCACCACTAAAACATGCTTGTAGAAAAAACAATTTGGAGGTATTTCATTATATATGGACACAGGTAAACATTTGGGAAGTTCTACTTGCTTTCTCACGTACCATTCATGTATATCACGTATCATTTGCATACCTTTAAACTGTTAAACATTTCGTTAGGATTAAGAAGGCTTCTATTTCTGAAAAAAAAAACCCTTATGCTTGCGTACCATTTTGAGAATCTCTGCGTACTGCGCAATAGAACCCCTCGAGGGGACGTAGTATAATCGCAAAAAGTTTCGAAAAATATAAATTGGGTTCTTTCGAAGATTTAGATTTCAAAAAACATAACTGAGTTAAGTTAGATTTGCCTTAGCTGTAAGAGCGGTTTTTAAAAACTATACATTTAATGTCACAAATGAAAAACTTATATTTTGTATAAAAACTATCAGCATAAGAGCAAAAGAATTTAGAAAACTTAATTATTATAGAAAAATAATACCTTAGGGCATTAAAAATAATAACTAGAGAAAATATTTTACATACCCAGACATTAAACGTTAAGGCATCAGGGGTATTATAAGGGATAACACTATGTCCACCTCATTTGCCTTATAATACCCTTGATACCTTAATAACTATAAAATCCTATTTTTCTAGAATCACTATGGCCGGTGGGCATTTTCTTTAACCGCCAACAAAATATAAATCCATTATAGATTGAAAATTAAAACAATTCTTAATTTTGTTTCCTTAGTGAGGTTGAGCAGACATAAAAGAGTTTATATTTTTAATAGACTACCCTGTATTTTATTTGATCATGAAATGGATTTCTCTTTGGGAACTGCAAATTTTGCAGCTTTATTATTTTTATAGACAACTCAAAACAATCTGTAAAGGAACCTAACCGGAAAATTCCCTCATGAAATTTACTTCCCTCGTAAAAGGGATTTTAATCGTGAAAAAATCATCTTCTGAGGCACTAGATGCCGAAAAACACGTTTTCTCGATTTCGCCGGTCTATTGGTCTGTCAGTCTATCTGTCTGGCTGCTTGTTCGCCGCGATATAGATAAAAAACTACTTGCCCGAATACCTTCAAATTGTGGTCAAAATTTAAGGGTCACATGGGGATTATCTGGTTCGTAGGAATCAGATCGTATCCCAAGATGGCGAAATAAATTTACGGCTTAATAAAATATTTAAAAATTCATATAACTTAATAGATTGCTTTCCAATTTGATGCAAGAAATAAAATGTGATCTATATTAGGGATGAACTGGTAAAATTGTGGTACGAATTCAAGATGACGCAGCAAGGTGGCGGCCAAATAAAATATTTTTATGGTGAAAAAATCACCCTCCCAGGTTTTACTTATCGCTTTAGCACCTCTAAATATATTTCTCAATTGCCTCGGTCTGTCTGTCAGTACGGGGTGGAGCTAAAAAACTACTTACCCCATTGTCTTCAAATTTTGATAAAAAATTAAGATTCATAAGGAGATGAACTAATATTTTAATAAAAATCCTATAAGGCGGAACAAAATAGCGGCCTAGTGGCATCTAAAAAAAAAGAGTATTACTAAAAAGTTAATTATCCAACTCAAAATTGGCACAACATTCAAGTGCTACATAGGAATGAACTAGTAACAATTTGGTCTGAATCCAAGATAGCAAACAATAAAATGTTAAAAAAAACTGCCAGGGAAACCACTTATTACATTAATTAAGCTATAACTGTGAGATAAATTGTAGTTGTGGTGCGAATTCAAGATGGCGAAACAAAGTGGCTGTCAAATAAAATGTTTAAAATACCAACGTAAATAAATCTTTATATTTTGTGGCATAATAATAATAATAATAAATCTTCTTAAGCGAGACATGGTTGAATAATAACACTAGATCATCAGATATTGCAATTAGGGGTTACCCGCTTTTAAGGAAAGATAGATCTGGTCATATGAAAGGGGGTGGAGTTGTAATTTATTTGAACAGCACATTAAAATATAATCCTATGAATAACAGCAAAGATATTGAGGATTTATGGATCTCTATCAAGCTAGAAGTGGAGTCTCTTTCTATCGGTTGCCTGTACAGACCATCTAACTATCCAGTTAATGAGTTTTTTGAATATTTTGAGGATAAGCTTGTAGTTGTACTACCTAGGGCGGAAAAAGTGATTGTGCTCGGCGATCTAAACATAAATTTGTTGGATTTTGATAATTCTACGTGTAGACATTTTATTGGCATACTGGATTCTTTTGGCTTAAAAGAAATATTTAATAATTCTACACGAGATACGATCCTATCCTCAACTCTACTTGATTTAATTATAGTATCAGAGAACTATAAAAATTCTAATTGCTCAAACACACACTTGGCTCATATATACGACCATGATTTAGTAAATGCGACGTTGGACTTTGAAATTATATGTACTCAGCCTGAATACATAACATTTAGGGATTTTAAAAATATTGATACTGATCAGCTTCAGTATGATTTGCAATCAATGCCGTGGAAAAATGTATATGACTTCAAAATTGGAATTTATTACCTCAAACTTAAATGCCCTTCTGAATCTGCATGCACTCTTAAAAACGGTTGCTAATAAAAAAGAAAAAAAAACCCTGGATTGCAGAAAATATTAAAATGATGATTAAACAACGTAACAAGTTATTTCGTACATTTAAAAAGAAGAAATGTTCTCATTTATTTGAAAGCTACAAGACGCTTCGGAATTATATAAGTAGGGCTGTTGTGCGAGAAAAACGAACTTTCGCGGAATTTTACGCACGCAAAAGTAATAAAGATTTATAGGGGGGGCTTACAAAAATTAAGTACATATAAAAAAAAATCGTATTATTTCTAAACAGTTTGTTGATGCCGACAAAATAAATGATTTTTCATACATTCGATGCCAAAAATGTCACCAAGTGTTATTTTAGTGATATTTCTGAGGTTTATAAAGGTCATATGGAGAACATAAAAAGTTATTTAAATTTTACCACCGTGAATGACTGTGAAGTCGCAAAGTAATTGTACTCAATTAGAACTCTCTTCACAGGAATTGATGGATTCAAACATAATATTTTTATTACTCTGCAGCCCCTTTATTACACCGCATATACGCCATCTTGTAAACTTTTGTCTCACACAGCTCGTCCTTCCCTTCTCAATGGAAGGTGGCAAATGTTGTTTCTTTTCCAAAGGGAGATAGAGTAAAAGGTTTCGCCGATCTAAGGCCAATAAGCAACCTACCTTAATGTCAAAGATAATAGAACGTGTCATCAAAACACAGCTTGTTACACATTTAAATCAAAACCGTGTACTCCCCGATTTTCAATCTGGCTTTAGGTCTGGCCATAGTTGTGCTACTGCTTTATTAAATGTTACCGATCATATTATTAGAGCGGTTGATTCTGGTATGCTTACCGTGATGATTCTTCTAGACTATTCTAAAACCTTTGATATCCTAAACCATACTGTTCTTCTTAAGATTCTTAGATATATTGGACTAACTAATCAGGCTATTGATCTACTTCACTCTTATCTTGTAGGGCGACAGTAAAGAGTATATATCGATCAACGATATTCGAAATTAAGAGGCATATTAACGGGTATGCCTTAAAGGACAATATTGGGATCTGTGTTATATACAGTATACAGGGTGGTCGAAATTGGTCTGTTTTAACAGAGAAAACCTATTTCCTGACTAGATAGAGCAAAACTGACTTAGGTGTCATGGGCTCGATTTCTGAGAAATGTTTAATGGCAAAAACCGCCTGCCGATATTTTCACTGCCAACTGAGATATAGGGCGTTTTTCAATTTTCGGCCATTTTGAAAATTGTCCATAACTTTTTTATTTTGCGGAATATTAACATTCTGCAAAGACATTCTAAAGGCACTTTTTTATGTGCAATCCAGTGGCATACTCAGATTTTTTCTATAGTTGTCCGTTTTATAATAAATAGGCAAAACTTTTTTTTTTCAAATGGAAATCATAGTTGGCTATAAATTATAAAAAATGCTCGCATTTAGCCCTTTTCACTGATATAAAGTTGTAGGTACTTATTTTCAAAAATAACGAAAATATTAGGTGTTTTTGGTTTACATCGAAGTAGGCTTTGATTTGTGATGACAATATCTCAATTATGTATTGTTAAGATTTATAGTTTGTTAGCAACTTAAACACAACTTTAAATAACACTAGCTAACGTTATTTTAATTATTTATTATTAATTTTTTTTTGTTTACATAGCAAAGTTGAACAAAATTAACAAACTAAACTACTATTTACAGCTACATGTGAAAATAAAAAATAATTATGAAAATCTAGGTATTTAGTTAGATAGGTTTCTGATAAATATATTTAGAGAAGTTGTTCAAATTGAGCCCCTCCCTGTTGAATACAAACTAAGCATCTTTTGCGTACCGAGTTGCAACTATTTATTAGTTCAACTGGGCTAATAGATGCAAAAGCTTGCCTAGTGGCCTCTTGCAATTCTTCTTTTGTGTGAAAGGTTCTTCCTTTAAATATCAAGTCCTTCAATCTTCCCCACAAAAAAAAATCTAAGGGAGTTAAGTCACAGGACCTAGCAGGCCAAGGTATGGGGCCCCACGTACCAATCCAATTTTCTCGAAATTCGAAGTTTAAAAGATCAGTTGTGATCCTTGCATTGTGCGGGGGACAACCATCTTGTTGATAGTAGATATTTCTGGCATCAGCTAAAGGTATGTCTTCCAACAAAGGGACAATATATGTGCGCAAAATATTTACATAATCATCTGCAGTTAAATTTCCATCGTAAAAATAAGGTCCCACAAATCTTCCTCGGAATATCCCCACCCATATATTGAATCCACACCGACCTTGCCGGTCTTGTTGCACAACTACGTGTGGATTTTCAGTGGACCAGTGATATGAATTATATCTATTAAATATACCAGAAGTATCTACTCTGGATTCATCACTCCAAATAATATTTAATGGAAAATTCTCATTATCCATGAATTTTTGCTCATACCACTGACAAAATCTCAATCTTCTAGCGGCGTCCCCTTCACGGAGTTGATGAACTCTTCTCGTTCTGTACGGTTTGAATTTATGTTTTTTGAGTATTTTTAAAACGGTGGTCTTTGGAACATTCGTTATATTAGCCAATGTTCGAGAGGAGGTGCCAGGATGATCTAATACCTCACCAATTATATTTAGCTGCTGGATTTCCTTTTCTTCCTTTAGTTCATAATGTCTTGTTCTTAACTTTTTAAAACTTCCGTAATTTACTAAATTACTTTTTAATGTTTGATAAACTCGGTTACCCGGTTGACGTCGCTCGGGAAATGTATTAAAATATAATTCACTAGCTGCTTCAGGAACTTCGTTAGATAATATGTAACATTTTAACATATCATACTTTTCATAATTCTCAAACATATTTTGTCAGCAACTTAACACAACTTTATAAAGATAACACAAAAGCGCAATAATTACACCAGACTACAGTAATCTGACAGCAATATATTCAAAATATTGAACGCGCGTCATTATTCCAAGGCCTACTTCGATGTAAACCAAAAACACCTAATATTTTCGTTATTTTTGAAAATAAGTACCTACAACTTTATATCACTGAAAAGGGCTAAACGCGAGCATTTTTTATAATTTATAGCCAACTATGATTTCCATTTGAAAAAAAAAAAGTTTTGCCTATTTATGATAAAACGGACAACTATAGAAAAAATCTGAGTACGCCACTGGATTGCACATAAAAAAGTGCCTTTAGAATGTCTTTGCAGAATGTTAATATTCCGCAAAATAAAAAAGTTATGGACAATTTTCAAAAAGGCCGAAAATTGAAAAACGCCCTATATCTCAGTTGGCAGTGAAAATATCGGCAGGCGGTTTTTGCCATTAAACATTTCTCAGAAATCGAGCCCATGACACCTAAGTCAGTTTTGCTCTATCTAGTCAGGAAATAGGTTTTCTCTGTTAAAACAGACCAATTTCGACCACCCGGTACACTGCTTTTTTTCACAAACATGTTTCAAACGCAAACCTTCAAATGTATGCAGATGATACCCAGTTGCTGCTTTCATTCTTTCCCGATAAATGTATTGATGGGTGTGGAGTTGTCAACAACGAACTTCAAAAAATTGCAGAGATTTCCAAAGATCACTGCTTATCGTTAAACCCAAAAAAATGTATAGGACTTTTGTTCGGTCGAAAGAAAGTTAGATTATTGCACAGGAACAACATAAATATATCAATTGGAGACGTAAGTGTACAATCTGTTGACGTGGCCAGGAATCTTGGGGTCTGGATGGATACCGAATTGCGATTTAACAAGCACATTTCTGAATGCGTTAAAAAACCTATTGATAAGCTAAAAATTTTGTATAATTCACAAGTCTTAAATAGAAAACTTCACCTTATGCTATGTGACTCCTTGGTTTTGTCCTCTTTAAACTATACCGATACTGTGTTTGATACTTGGGCGCGAATCAGTTCGGCACAAAATTAGAGAGAGTGCATGGTTAATAATGTCCGCTCGTAGAAAACTACATCGCTCCGATCTGTATCACAATATTATTGTAAACAAAGCTCCCCCGTATTTGTTTAATAAAGTACAATTTCGCACGGACGTTCACAACCTTAATTTAAGAGTTAAAGGTGCAATAACTCCGCCTGCTCATAAAACCAGCTTCTTTGAAAGATCTTTTTCATATTCGATATCTGCACTGTACAATGATATTCCCGCCGAATTTAAAGAAAAATCTATAGAAAACTTTAAAAAAGCCTATAAAGATTTTCTTTTGAGTAAACAGGAGTGAATTTCTTTGCGCCTGCTAGCCTTAAACGTAGTTAAATGCAGCTGTATATATTACGTTTCCTTTTCTGTTTAGGTATTCTATTTCTTATAAGTAAAAATAATTGTTGTTCTTGTTTGTTTTTAATTTATTTATTATGTTATTGAGGGTTGAGTGGAAGACCATTCTTTGGTGACATTCGTTTAAGGTCAATTTAAAAACTTTACACATATACTTTAAATCATATATTTGTCCATAAACATGATGTGGTCAGATAACGTTTTCGATTTTTAAATTTACAAAATATATTTTACCAAAATTTCACTTAAATGTGATTAACTTACTAATAACTGAAACTACCCTTCATATTAGGGAACTCAATCGAGAATTAGATAGACTTAAAGATCAATTAATAGGATGTTTGCCGGAAAAAATAATTAATAAATTCATGCATCAAACATCGACAAATATTGAAAAACATTTTCAAAATATAAAAGAAAAAAATAAAAATAAAATTATTAACCTAATCACAAAACAAAGGCCCTCAGCTCAAATCACAACAACAACGTGGATTGAAAATTTAACAGATAAACATATTCCGGATTTTGCAACAGATGTACTCAGCTTAGGTCCCAACTTTGCGGTAGAAATAAATAACGAAAAACAATTACCAACAGAAAACATAATATGTAATATAGAAACAGGTATATACAATTTAAAAATGGAAGAAAAAGATCAAATCAGGGCAAAAACTTGCAATATAATTACTAATTTGAAAAACAAACTTAAAGCTCATAAAAACAACAATAATAATTTTTCTTCAAAAATAACGAAAACTAAAAAATTCTTAAAAGAAAACCCTGAAATTAAAATACTTAGAGCCGATAAATCTAACAAAACCGTAATAATGCATGCAACAGAGTATTCCAAAAAAATGAATTCCTTATTGGATGATACAAAAACATACAAAAAAATGAAATCGGACCTCACAAACCAATACCAAAAAAAAAAATAACGAACTAATTTTTGGGGAAAAAAAAACAATTTATCTCTCCAAATACTGCTAAAAACCTCAAAATTCGAAACGCCGTGCCACCAAAAATATACGGATTACCAAAACTTCATAAAAAAGATATTCCATTGCGTCCAATAGTTTCTTGCATACAATCCCCATACACCCCTCTATCAAATTACTTAAAAGGTATCCTCAGTAATATTATATACAAAAACAACTATTATATAAAAGATTCATTTCAATTTAAACAAAAAATAAAAAATATAAAAATTCCAAAAAACTATCTGCTCATCTCGTTAGACGTGATATCCTTATATACTAACGTACCCATACCACTTGCAATAAAAGTAATAAAAGAAAAGTGGTCAGAAATCAAAAAATATACAGATATACCACAAGAGGAATTTATCAAAGCAGTTGAATTAACCCTTAACTACACATATTTTTTATATGAAGATCAGTTATATCAACAAACAGAGGGATGCGCAATGGGTGCCTCCATATCCTCCGTTGTAGCACAAATAGTCATGGAAGACCTGGAAACAAAAGTTTTAAAAAATCTAAACTTTGACATACCATTTTTTTACCGTTATGTTGATGATTGCATTACTACAATCCCAGTAAATCAAGTAAATAATGTTTTAACTACATTTAACGAATTTCATAAAAGCTTACAATTTACAAATGTAGTCGAAAAAAATAACAGAATCAACTTTTTAGATTTAACAATACACCATATAGGCGAAAATATGAAAACTGAATGGTCTTCTAGATACTTAAACTATAAATCGAACCACCCAATTTCCCAAAAAAAAATCCGTAATTGTAGGTTTAGCAGATCGCGCCATCATGCTCTCAGATCCTGAATACCGGAAACAAGCCTTAGAAAAAGCCAGAAATACTCTAAAAATAAATAATTATCCCGAACAGCTTATAAATAAAACCATTAAAAGTAGAATCCACAAATTTTATAACTCGAACGACACAAAAAATAATCAGACCTCAAACACAAAAAAATGTATATCTTTACCCTTTATAAACGGCTTATCCCAACCACTTCAAAAATTATTTAAACAATATAATATTCAAACTTGTCACAAGGCTTCCAATCTACTATCAAATAATTTTTCCAGATTAAAATCCAAAATCCCAAAAAACAAGAAAAGTAATGTTATTTATGAAATACCCTGCAAAGATTGCAACAGTGTGTACATAGGCCAAACTAGCCAATACTTGGAAAACCGACTGAAGGGTCACAAGTATGACAAAAAAAACGCGAACGGCTCTAACAAATCATGAAAATTCAAAAAAACATACCTTTTTTGAATTTTCATGATTGAGATGATCAAAATTTTTGATCATGAGATGGTTTTGAGATGGTCAAAATACAAAAAAACAAAAATGCTATCAACGATAAGAAGGACGTCAATAACCTGAGTAAATTTTATATTTCAATACTGGAATAACCACTGTGATGTCTTAATGTTTTAACATAATATGTGTATTTTAATTGTATCGATTTGTATGTATATATGTGAAAATGTGACATCTTGTGCCGTTTTGAATAATTCTACGTATTGAGGTAAGAAGGAAAATATTCACTTTCCATTTTTATAAAATTAAAAATAAATGTACTTTCCTTAATAGTTTACGTTCTAAGGTAATACTAACAAGATAAAATACTAAATGTAAAAATACTAAATTAAAATTCTACGCCCTTCTCCATTTTTAGATTTGAAAAGACCGAAGTGCGGTCGAAACGTTATCTGACCACATCATGTTTATGGGCAAATATATGATTTAAAGTATATGTGTAAAGTTTTTAAATTGACCTTAAATCAAGAAAATTGAAAGAAAAATATATACTCAAACTGGTCAAAGAAAAAATTAAACCAATTAAAATATATATATATATATATATATATATATATATATATATATATATATATATATATATATATATATATATATTATATATATATATATATATATATATATATATATACATTGTAATTGCTTTATTGTAATATTGCAAGTGTGCTTTATGGTAAATACAGATTATTATTATTATTTAATTGACTTTAAATTGAATTGATTGTTTAAACCCAGGTTCGTTATTAAAAAGTTGTTGACGAGGCATCGAAGACGAAACGTCAAAATTTAAATCTGATTATAACATCTTGTGAGGGAGTAAGACTGGCTGTAAATACGTAAAATTTATTTTGTAATATCTCTTCAAATGCAATCTGAAAAAAATAAAAATTTAAATGACGGTTTTGGTTTTTTCATGGATATTTACGAATTTTTCCACCTTTATCAATGGCATATTATTCGGCTTTAAACTGCTAAACCGTCCTAATTTAACCCACCTCGTATCTCTTACGAATTTCGAAATGTCAAGCAAATTTGTAACACCCTGTATGATGAGTATTTTTAAATTCTTTTTTTTACATTTCAATATATTATTTTTTGGTTTTTGTATTTATGTTTTTATAATCTTTATATTCATTTCTTAATTTATAATATAATGTTTATCTTTAACTTTTCTTCATTATTTCATTGAATCGACACTTCGTTCCGCTATACTGGATCCGCACAAAAAGTATATTAGTCTATTTCTATATGTCTATATTTCTGACAAAACGTTTTTTGTATGCTGCAAATATCCATCAAAAGAGAAAAAGGTGCGTTCTAGACTATAGAATATTTTGTTAAATGAGTTGTTTTTCTTAAAACTAAAACTTTGATAACTGATATTTTGAAAAAAAAACAGTACAGCAAGAAACTCCTCAGTTTTTGTGTATATATATTATTATGGTATAAAGTATTTTTTATAATAGTTTTGCTTACATATTTTTTCAAGAAAAATGTAAAAAAAGTTATAACAAATTAACGGAAAATAGAATTTTTTATAAAAGTTGCCATTTTGTAAGGATAATATGAAAGTGGACTGTTTTTTACATAGGTGAACTAAAACCGTTCTCAGTTTGAAAGTACGTCAGAATATGTTTTATCAAAAAATCAATCCTTACCTGTTTTTTTTATATATAAACGGAGGGGTTAGTTATGCTTTACACTTTATACTAATTAACATTTTCTACAAAATAAGCATTTTTCCGTCCGACAACAGATACCATTTCCGTACCGCCATTTGATGTTATATTAAACTGGTGCAATAAACGGAAGATATATCTGAAGTCAATATTAATATTTTAAAAGCTGCAACAGGGAAACAAACCTTAACGTGCGTACTCACTTAGCGGACAAGACCGCACGAACAACACAGCACGCATACGGTGTAAATGTGCGTTCGTTTTCAATTCCTGCGAAACAACTGACTATCGGGAAGCGGGCGAACAACACCATACGCATACGTTTGGTCAATGTAGACGTTAAAGCGAATATTTAACCAATGATTTTCATTGCAAGTCCATCCTTTGTAATTCTTAATGAGAAAGTGCAAAAGAAAATGCAGTTGGTAGATGGCATCTAAATTTAAAAGCAGATATAGAGGTGTAGAACTAATGCAAGACCTCGGAACTAATTGCTTATGGGAGGTGCAAGTGGCGCATGGCATACCGGGTGTCAACGATATCGTTTTACACGATGTCATTCAATTGCTTTTTAGGTTAGGATTTTTTTATTTGGGTTAACGAAATATGGTATTAAGACACATATTTTTCATGAAAAAACAATTGAATATTACTGCCAGTTTTTCCGATATCAGAACCAAGTTAAGAATTTCAAATGGAACCCTGTATATTATTTTGCATAGTTTGATAGAGCTTAGAATTACCTTTTCAATGACATATCACAAGTTATATTTTTTTTTCAAAATGGCGGACCGGGAAGCGCTTTTTCAAAATTCAATAAGGCGGTCGTTTCCCGATACCGATGAAATTTTGTTTAACAAATTATTAAAATATTAAACAAAATGGGGTTTTCAATGGATTTTAATCAAATTTAAAATCAAATTTTTAATTTATCACAAAATGGGATAAGTTTAATTTTTTCTTTAAAATGTGAAATTTTTCTTAAATTTTCTCAAAGATTTTAAATAGAAAGTTGTATTTATTAAATATTAGTATTAAAGTATATCTTATTAGCTACACGAAACCACATAACAAGCCGTATTTTTGCTTTTTGTTTCAGAAAAAATTGACAAAACCTTGCCGATACACATTTTTCCTAATACATAACATGAAACAAACACACACATATTATTAATCAGAAAATTCTGGAATATTTTTATTGTTTATTGATAAGTAATTTTGCATTATTTTGACATTTTGTGACTGTTGTCTTATTTTAGGAAAGCGAGAAAAAATCACAAGTAGTATTAATTTTATTTTACCAGTAGATACGGTGCAGTAACATGAAAGATGACTTAACTAAGATAAGTAGGTCTTGGAAACAAATATGGGGGTTTTATTGGGTTTAATGCTAATTTAAAATCAAACTTTCACAATTAATACAAAAGTCACTCAATTAAATGTTCTATGCGCTGTCCGCCTTGTTCTTGGCATAGTGTAACTCTCAGATATCAGAACCAACTTAAGAATTTCAAATATAACCCTGTATATTATTTTACATAGTTTGATAGAGCTTAGAATTACCTTTTCAATAACATATCATACGTTATATTTTTTTTCAAAATGGCGGACCAGGAAGCGCTTTTTCAAAATTCAATATGGCGGTCGTTTCCCGATACCGATGAAATTTTTGTTTAACAAATTATTAAAATATTAAACAAAATCGGGTTTTCAATGGATTTTAATCAAATTTAAAATCAAATTTTTAATTTATCACAAAATGGGATAAGTTTAATTTTTTCTCTAAAATGTGAACTTTTTCTTAAATTTTCTCAAAGATTTTAAATAGAAAGTTGTATTTATTAAATATTAGTATTAAAGTATATCTTATTAGCTACACGAAACCGCATAACAAGCCGTATTTTTGCTTTTTGTTTCAGAAAAAATTGACAAAACCTTGCCGATATACATTTTTCCTAATACATAACATGAAACAAACACACACATATTATTAATCAGAAAATCCTGGAATATTTTTTATTGTTTATTGATAAGTAATTTTGTATTATTTTGCTATTTTATGACTGTTGTCTTATTTTAGGAAAGCGAGAAAAAATCACAAGTAGTATTAATTTTATTTTACCGGCAGATACAGTGCAGTAACATGAAAGATGACTTAACTAAGATAAGTAGGCCTTGGAAACAATTGCATAGGGATGCCATTATAATTTTTATTAGATTTAACCAGAAACGTCAAAAGTACTGTTTTGTATCGACATTTCTGATAACTTTCGTTACATTTTTACACTGAGAAGTGGTTCTAGTTAGTTTTAAAAATAAATATTATGGTTTATTCAAGAGAACATCAAATTGACATGCTCCTTATTTATGGGGAATGTCGCAAAAATTCAAGGGACACAGAGAGATTATACCAGGAACGCTTTCCGAATCGTGACGCTCCTTCACATGCATATTATCCTTGGCTAGTGCAACATTTAAAAAATGAAAATAATGGTGGTGTCCATGCTAATGGCAATGATGGTTTCGTAGTAAGCGAAGAAGTGGAAACAAACGTTTTAGCGTACATCGAGTATGACCGTATAGCTTCCCTTCGTGAATTAGGCAAACAGTGCAATACGTCCCATGAAAGCGCCAGAAAAATTTTAAAGAAACACGGGTTTAAATCGTTTAAGTATCAAATTCACCACCACCTATTTGAAAATGACTTCCAAAGACGACTTATTTATTGCAATTGGTTTTTAGATAATTATAGAATAAGTCCTGTGTTTCATCATAAGATTATTTTTTCGGACGAATCAAGGTTTGCTAATCTAGGGATGTTTAATAGAAATAATTTTCGTTATTGGGCAAAGGAAAATCAAAGATTAGTAAGAGAAGGTGCCTTCCAGGAACGTTTTGGAGTTAATGTTTGGTTAGGCGTTGTAGGACTAAGCGTTATTGGTCCAATATTATTCCATCAGCCTTTAACTGGCGAAATGTATTTGGACCTTCTCGAAAATGAAATTGAACATTTTATAAATAATTTGCAGCAAAATGATGATTTAGTTTACCAACAAGATAGCGTCCCTGCTCATAATTCAAGAATTGTTGCAAATTACTTGAATGAACGATTTGGTGAGAACTGGTTGGGAACCAATGGACCAATTCGATGGCCAGCGAGGTCGCCTGACTTAACCCCGCTTGATTTTTCTATATGGGGTCATCTGAAAGAAAAAGTGTATGCAACTCCTGTAATATCGTTGGAAATGTTAGAAAATAGAATAAGACGAGCCGTTGAGAGTATCTCAGAACAGCATTTACGAAACCTGCTCGCGGAAAATGTTGAGAGAGTTACACTATGCCAAGAACAAGGCGGACAGCGCATAGAACATTTAATTGAGTGACTTTTGTATTAATTGTGAAAGTTTGATTTTAAATTAGCATTAAACCCAATAAAAACCCCCATATTTGTTTATTATTTCTACCTATAATTCAAAAATATCTTCGGTGTTAGAAAATGGCCGCCATATTGAATTTTGAACAAAAGCTTCCTGGTCCTCCATTTCGAAAAAAAATCAACTTGTGATATGTCAATGTAAAGGGAATTCTAAGTTCTATCAAACTGTGTGAAAAAATATACAGGGTTCTTTTTAAACTTCTTGACTTAGGTCTAGGTATTTCCGGAAAAACCGAAAGCCTACCGGTAAAATAAAATTAATACTACTTGTGAATTTTTCTCGATTTCCTAAAATAAGACAGCAAAAATCATAAAATGTCAAAATAATACAAAATTGCTTATCAATAAAAAATATTCCGAAATTTACTGATTAATAATATGTGTGTGTGGGTGTGTGTGTTTCATGTTATGTATTACGAAAAATGTATATCGGCAGAGTTTCGTCAATTTTTTTCTCAAACAAAAAGCAAAAATACGGTTTGTTATGCGGTTTTGTTTTTGTTTTTTGTTTTTCTCAGTGTAAAAATGTAACGAAAGTTATCAGAAATGTCGATACAAAACAGTACTTTTGACGTTTCTGGTTAAATCTAATGAAAATTATAGTGGCATCCCTATGCAATTGTTTCCAAGACCTACTTATCTTAGTTAAGTCATCTTTCATGTTACTGCACCGTATCTACTGGTAAAATAAAATTAATACTACTTGTGATTTTTTCTCGCTTTCCTAAAATAAGACAACAGTCACAAAATGTCAAAATAATACAAAATTACTTATCAATAAACAATAAAAAATATTCCAGGATTTTCTGATTAATAATATGTGTGTGTTTGTTTCATGTTATGTATTAGGAAAAATGTGTATCGGCAAGGTTTTGTCAATTTTTTCTGAAACAAAAAGCAAAAATACGGCTTGTTATGCGGTTTCGTGTAGCTAATAAGATATACTTTAATACTAATATTTAATAAATACAACTTTCTATTTAAAATCTTTGAGAAAATTTAAGAAAAAGTTCACATTTTAAAGAAAAAATTAAACTTATCCCATTTTGTGATAAATTAAAAATTTGATTTTAAATTTGATTAAAATCCATTGAAAACCCCATTTTGTTTAATATTTTAATAATTTGTTAAACAAAATTTCATCGGTATCGGGAAACGACCGCCTTATTGAATTTTGAAAAAGCGCTTCCTGGTCCGCCATTTTGAAAAAAAAATATAACTTGTGATATGTCATTGAAAAGGTAATTCTAAGCTCTATCAAACTATGTAAAATAATATACAGGGTTCCATTTGAAATTCTTAACTTGGTTCTGATATCGGAAAAACTGGCAGTGATATTCAATTGTTTTTTCATGAAAAATATGTGTCTTAATACCATATTTCGTTAACCCAAATATAAATATCCTAACCTAAAAAGCAAATGAATGGCATCGTGTAAAACGATATCGTTGACACCCGGTATAATCCATAAAATTTTAAAATTTTAAGTGCACATTATCACAAAATTTTAATATTTAGATACAGAAAAAAAAAAAACAGATTTTTTTTTAAATTTCATACAAACATTTTAAATATATGTTTATTGTACAGGGTCTATAGTTATAAAGGCAACCCCCAATTAACAATCCTATTTTTATAGATATATATTCTTCAAAAAAATTAAATACAAAAGTTTCTCTCTCTTGTTAAAATTGTAAAATATTTTTAGTGTAGGCGGAAGAAATCCAGAGTGTTTAATTTTTCTGAACTTTGGTTTCCAAAATGTAAAACCCTGTATATTATATCAAATGGGTCGCATGGCGCTAAATACAAATAGGCCAGATGTGATGTGATCTTTAAAGACGCCAGAGAATGATGATGAATACATTCCTTCTTATGGCAGGGTTCTCAAATTCCTCGGGTGTCTTTAAAGATAAAGGTACAAAACCTGTTATAGTTATAGTCAGCAAGAAGATATTTATTTGATGGACATAAAATAGATAGTGTGTTATAAGGTATAATATAAATATTATAATAAAAATAGTAATCCTATTTTTACTAAAGAAACCATCACAAAAGTGTTATCAATTTACTAAAAAATAAACAAAAATGCTTATTTTATCAAACCTTAAACCACCACCTTATATAAAACATTAAAGAAAACATTGTAAAATGACTTCCATTGACAGCAGAAAACCAGCTTGAAAAAAAAATATTGAAAAATAAGAAATAATGTTTTATTTAATTATTTTGGAAATGTTATTTTATGAAGTCCGCCAAACCAAGGCCTATAATAATAACTACAAAATATTGTTTCTTACATTTCAATGTTTTCTTTTGATGTTGCTTTAAGTTTTTTTACAAAAATTTGTATTTCATTCTTTTTAGTTTTATTTATAAGAAGTTTTATTAAAAAGATCAGGCTCAAAGTTTTCGAGGGCTAACCCTACTTCTATATTACTTTTTTTTAGTATCTTGTGTTAAAAAAACAAAAATAACAAAATTTAAACAATAAAGCCAGAAAAATCACAAGTCACAAGTACATGTGATCGTTATCACTGTACTTTTCTTAAAAATATTGTGTTAAAATGTACCACTTTGAAGCAAATAATGTTTTAGGGACAAGCCAAAAAAAAACCAAATTACGCAAACTATATATATATATATATATGTATAGTTATATAAACGTCTCAACAAACGACCCTAGTCAATAAATAGTGGTACTAAGAAATAAGAATCTTTTCTTATGCATTCTTAATTCCGACGGTCTGTCAGATTTACCCGATTGACTTTAAATTTTGGTTAACATTTTAGTAAAATC